>OY986057.1:27440146-27626857 GCA_963920205.1 Stenodema calcarata | reverse complement strand
CCGACTAAAAATTACACGATTCAGTCAATTATTTTGAGATATGACATTGTCGAAATTTCAAAGTTCGTTTTGAACCCCTTCCCCTTGACCTAGGGTTATGAAAAGTTTCGAGGATCATTGTGGGCTGGTCCAAACCCAGAAACCAAATTTCGTAATTTTAGCTCAACGCTAACTGGGCAAAGTGGCGCGGACGGCGGACGGCGTACGGGCGTACGGCGGACGGACGGATTTTTTTTATTCGATTTTCTGAATCTACGTGTCTTGAAACGTATTTTTTCCAACAAATTTTGAGGGGGGTTAAAATTTTTTGGTTAATTATCTTCGATAATGAACCATTGGAATCGCCCAAAGAAAAAAAAATTTTAACCCCCCCTCAAAATTTGTTGGTTTACGTTTCAAGACACGTAGATTCAGAAAATCGAATAAAAAAAAATCCGTCCGTCCGCCGTACGCCGTACGCCGTCCGCCGTCCCCCCGTCCGCCGTCCCCCGTCCGCCGTCCGCCGTCCGTGGCACTTTGCCCAGTTAGCGTTGAGCTAAAATTACGAAATTTGGTTTCTGGGTTTGGACCAGCCCCACAATGATCCTCGAAACTTTTCATAACCCTAGGTCAAGGGGAAGGGGTTCAAAACGAAATTAAAATTTCGACAATGTCATATCTCCAAATATTTAACTGAACCGTGTAATTTTTAGTTCACTTTTGAATGACCTGAAATAATTACGAATCTTTTAAGACCAATTGGATTTTTTGCGACCAGCCGTTTCGTTCACAGTGACCGCGCAAAGGTTTAGGAAAAACACTAAACTTTCGCGTCGAAAACGGCCGTTATGTGACCCAACCCCCAGACGCCCAGAATAAAACTACCTTTTTTCATCTTCCCGGTAAACTACAGTCTAGAAATTTTAACCGTGAGTCGGGGATAGACCACATTGCAATATTCACTCGGTTTTCTCATTTGTAAAATTGTTTAAATAATACCTTTTTGTAATAATACAAATTAAATTTTGATGATGAGCTATTGACTTGAAATTTTAAAAATAGGTCAGAACTGGATCACAATGCAATATTCACTCGGTTTCTTGTCTGTAAAATTGTTCAAATAATACCTATTTGTTTAAACAAATTAAATTTTGATGATGAGCTAGATACTTGAAATTTTAAATATAGGTCAGAAATGGATGACATTTCAATATTCACTCGGTTTGTATGACATGGTATGAGTATGGTATGGTATATTATTGTATGTATGATTTGGTATAATACAGTATGGTATGATAGGAAAGAAATTCGTATGGTATGGTATGTGTACGGTGAGAATATAGTATGGTGCCGATTTGCAAATACAGTCTGGTATAGACAGAAGGGTGATCTGTACAAAGAAGATAATGAACCGTTGTGTCAAGAATTTGCAGAGTTTTTTTATTCGATTTCTGAATCTACGTATCTTGAAACGTAAACCAACAAATTTTGAGGGGGGTTAAAATTTTTTTTCTTTGGGCGATTCCAATGGTTCATTATCGAAGATAATAAACCAAAATCCGTCCGTCCGCCGTACGCCGTACGCCGTCCCCCGTACGCCGTCCGCGCCACTTTGCCAAGTTAGCGTTGAGTTAAAATTACGAAATTCGGTTTCTGGTTTGGACCAGCCCCACAATGGTCCTCGAAACTTTTCATAACCCTAGGTCAAGGGAAGGGGTTCAAAACGAAATTTAAAATTTCGACAATGTCATACTTATCTCAAAATATTTAACTGAAACGTCTAATTTTCAGTTCACTTTTGAATGACCTGAAAAATTACGAATCTTTTAAGACCAATTGGATTTTTGTGCGACCAGCCGTTCGTGCACAGTGAGCGCGCAAAGGTTTAGGAAAAACACTAATCTTTCGCGTCGAAAACGGCCGTTATGTGACCCAACCCTCAGACGCCCAGAATAAAACTACCTTTTGTCATCTTCCCGGTAAACTATAGTCTAGAAATTTTTAACCGTGAGTCGGGGATAGACCACATTGCAATATTTACTCGGTTTCTCATGTGTAAAATTGTTTAAATAATACCTTTTTTGTAATAATACAAATTAAATTTTGATGATGAGCTATTGACTTGAAATTTTAAAAATAGGTCAGAACTGGATCACAGAACTGGATTCACTCGGTTTCTTGTCTGTAAAATCTTTTAAATAATACCTATTTGTTTAAACAAATTAAATTTTTGATGATGAGCTAGATACTTGAAATTTTAAATATAGGTCAGAAATGGATGACATTTCAATATTCACTCGGTTTGTATGACATAGTATGAGTATGGTTTGGTATATTATAGTATGTATGATTTGGTATAATACAGTATGGTATGATAGGAAAAAAATTCGTATGGTATGGTATGAGTACGGTGAGAGTATGGTATGGTGCCGATAATAAACCGTTGTGTCAAGAATTTTGGTTTATTATCTTCGATAATGAACCATTGGAATCGCCCAAAGAAAAAAAAATTTTAACCCCCCCTCAAAATTTGTTGGTTTACGTTTCAAGACACGTAGATTCAGAAAATCGAATAAAAAAAATCCGTCGTCCGCCGTACGCCGTCCCCGTACGCCCGTACGCCGTCCGCGCCACTTTGCCCAGTTAGCGTTGAGTTAAATTACGAAATTCGGTTTCTGGGTTTGGACCAGCCCCACAATGATCCACGAAACTTTTCATAACCCTAGGTCAAGGGGAAGGGGTTCAAAACGAATTTTGAAATTTTAAAAATTCAAAACTCAAAAAATGCATATAGAACGGTATGTTTTTATTCTATATTTAGATAGAGTTTGTTCCGTAGAATTTTTTAAGACCATCTGCAGCTTCGTACGACCAGCCGTTCGTTCACAATGACGGCGCAAAGATTGTGCCTCACAACACGACCGTGTATCAAACTGTTGAAATACAGGTCCATTTTCATACTAACAAGCTCTTTGGAACATCATATGGCTTAAGTGATGTCGATTTTGTTGTTCTGAGGTGCGTTTCGTGCTACGGAAATGAAGGTAATTTCGAATGTTTGTTGGTAGGTACTTCTTTTATAGAAAAATTATTACCGACGTAGTATTAAAAACCCCAGAATTATATCGTATTAATTAATCATAATTAATAATAATTATTATTAATAATAAATACGAATGATTAATACCTAACAATAATTTATAATAATTTTCACTAGGTACTTGATAAAATTGTTAATAATTAGTGATAATTGATAATAATAATTAATCTAACATTTAGGATCTAGACATTTAGAGCTAGTGATCTAGACAGAAGGGTGATCTGTACAAAGAAGATAATGAACCGTTGTGTCAAGAATTTGCAGAGTTTTTGGTTTATTATCTTCGATAATGAACCATTGGAATCGCCCAAAGAAAAAAAAATTTTAACCCCCCCTCAAAATTTGTTGGTTTACGTTTCAAGACACGTAGATTCAGAAAATCGAATTAAAAAAAACTCTGCAAATTCTTGACACAACGGTTCATTATCTTCTTTGTACAGATCACCCTTCTGTCTAGATCACTAGGTCTAAATGTCTAGATCCTAAATGTTACATTAATTATTATTATCAATTATCACTAATTATTAACAATTTTATCAAGTACCTACTGAAAATTATTATAATTTATTGTTAGGTATTAATAATTCGTATTTATTAATAATAATAATTATTATTAATTATGATTAATTAATACGATATAATTCTGGGGTTTTTAATACTACGTCGGTAATAATTTTTCTATAAAAGAAGTACCTACCAACAAACATTCGAAATTACCTTCATTTCCGTAGCACGAAACGCTCCTCAGAACAACAAACTCGACATCACTTAAGCCATATGATGTTCCAAAGAGCTTGTTAGTATGAAAATGGACCTGTATTTCAACAGTTTGATCCACGGTCGTGTTGTGAGGCACAATCTTTGAGCCGTCATTGTGAACGAACGGCTGGTCGTACGAAGCTGCGGATGGTCTTAAAAAATTCAACGGAACAAACTCTATCTAAATATAGAATAAAAAACATACCGTTCTATATGAATTTTTTGAGTTTTGGAATTTTTAAAATTTCAAAATTCGTTTTGAACCCCTTCCCCTTGACCTAGGGTTATGAAAAGTTTCGTGGATCATTGTGGGGCTGGTCCAAACCCAGAAACCAAATTTCGTAATTTTAACTCAACGCTAACTGGGCAAAGTGCCTCGGACGGCGGACGGCGTACGGCGGACGGCGTACGGCGGACGGACGGATTTTTTTTAATTCGATTTTCTGAATCTACGTATCTTGAAACGTAAACCAACAAATTTTGAGGGGGGGTTAAAATTTTTTTTTCTTTGGGCGATTCCAATGGTTCATTATCGAAGATAATAAACCAAAATCCGTCCGTCCGCCGTACGCCGTACGCCGTCCCCCGTACGCCGTCCGCGCCACTTTGCCCAGTTAGCGTTGAGTTAAAATTACGAAATTCGGTTTCTGGGTTTGGACCAGCCCCACAATGGTCCTCGAAACTTTTCATAACCCTAGGTCAAGGGGAAGGGGTTCAAAACGAAATTTAAAATTTCGACAATGTCAGATCTCAAAATATTTAACTGAAACGTGTAATTTTCAGTTCACGTTTGAATGACCTGAAAAATTACGAATCTTTTAAGACCAATTGGATTTTTGTGCGACCAGCCGTTCGTTCACAGTGAGCGCGCAAAGGTTTAGGAAAAACACTAATCTTTCGCGTCGAAAACGGCCGTTATGTGACCCAACCCTCAGACGCCCAGAATAAAACTACCTTTTGTCATCTTCCCGGTAAACTACAGTCTAGAAATTTTAACCGTGAGTCGGGGATAGACCACATTGCAATATTTACTCGGTTTCTCATCTGTAAAATTGTTTAAATAATACCTTTTTGTAATAATACAAATTAAATTTTGATGATGAGTTATTGACTTGAAATTTTAAATATAGGTCAGAAATGGATGACATTTCAATATTCACTCGGTTTGTATGACATGGTATGAGTATGGTATGGTATATTATTGTATGTATGATTTGGTATAATACAGTATGGTATGATAGGAAAGAAATTCGTATGGTATGGTAAGAGTACGGTGAGAATATGGTATGGTGCCGATTTGCAATACAGTCTGGTATAGACAGAAGGGTGATCTGCACAAGGAAGATAATAAACCGTTGTGTCAAGAATTTGCAGAGTTTTTTTATTCGATTTTCTGAATCTACGTATCTTGAAACGTAAACCAACAAATTTTGAGGGGGGGTTAAAATGTTTTTTTCTTTGGGCGATTCCAATGGTTCATTATCGAAGATAATAAACCAAAAGGATCGGAAAACAGAAAGGTGGACAAGATTTGAGATAACGCATAGTTCAATTTTCACCGCTGATAAGGATGACAATCATACATCGATGTTTTTGAAACATCGATGTTTTTGCGGGACACATCGATGTTTTTCCATCGATGTTTTCTGTGTCGATGTTTTTGGAACATTGATGTCGGGGTTTCGATGCATCGGCACATCGATACATCGATGTTTCAATTTGTTTTGCCATAGGTTGCTGAATGTTTTATTCTAACGTTTTTCTCACATACCTAGGAATATTATTTCTGAATTTTTATTTCCTTTAAATGAAAACATCGAGGCGTGTTGGCTGAAAAGTATCGATACTTCCAATATTTCGCCTGTGAGAAAGGCTAAAACAGGCTTTAATGTCAGGATTTGACTCAAGATTCAAGGGGCGGGAAAGCTGTCACTTGCTGACCCTACCCATGTTTTTGGACCCACGTTTCAAAAATATTCACATTTCCGATTCCATCGCATCGTCAAAAGCCCTCACTCAAATTAAAAAACTCTGCAAATTCTTGACACAACGGATTATTATCTTCCTTGTGCAGATCACCCTTCTGTCTATACCAGACTGTGTTGCAAATCGGCACCATACCATATTCTCACCGTACTCATACCATACCATACGAATTTCTTTTCTATCTTACCATACTGTACTAAATCATACATACAATAATATACCTTACCATACTCATACCATGTCATACAAACCGAGTGATTATTGAAATGTCATCCATTTCTGACCTATATTTAAAATTTCAAGAATCTAGCTCATCATCAAAATTTAATTTGTTTAAACAAATAGGTATTATTTAAACACTTTTACAGACAAGAAACCGAGTGAATATTGCATTGTGATCCATTTCTGACCTATATTTAAAATTTCAAGTATCGAGCTCATCATCAAAATTTAATTTGTTTAAACAAATAGGTATTATTTAAACAATTTTACAGATGAGAAACCGGGTGAATATTGCAATGTGGTCTATCCCCGACTCACGGTTAAAATTTCTAGACTGTAGTTTACCGGGAAGATGAAAACCCTCTTATATAACTTATATTTCTGATCCCTGAATTTCATCATACTACGTATTTCGCAAGTTATCCAAGGAGCTGGAGGTTGGGTACTTTTAATCATTTTTATGGGACAACTTTTATCATAGGTACAGTTCATATACTAGCTTATTAAACGTTGTAACTTTAGAATCAATGTCATGTGCTTCATATACTGGCTGCCAGATAATTTTACGTGCGTTCTCTAAAAAAATATCTTGTTCTAGACATGATTTATCGCGGTATTTAACAAATTGCTGTTTACTCTTATTTCTTCTCAGATTCAAAATACAATAAATTAAGTCATGTCTCGAGAGTCCAGGCGCACCCATTTGACCAAAATTCGTCACCCTAGCGATATTGTTAACTAAAATAAGGTCAAGAAGTGTTGCTGATGTCTTAGTATGGTGAGTAGGCTGCAAAGGCAAGTGTTCCATATTGAACATACTAAGTCGTTGTAGTAAGTACGATTTATAGAAACCGTCACCCGTTGGTTTACTATCATTAGCCAAGTTGATATTAAAGTCACCCATAATGTACAAATCATAAGACAGAGAAACCAACTTGGACACTATATTAAACATTTTGTCTAATGCCTCAGCCTTCGGGGGACGGTAGACAACACCAACCACTATTTTGCGTTTTTTAGATTCTAACTCTACAAACAAGTATTCGGGCTCATGTGAATATTCGGATGGAGATTTATGGAGTACACGAAAACTCAGACTGTTACTGATAAATAGCGCCACACCTCCCCCTTCTTTCTTGGTACGATCATTTCGAAGCAAACTAAAATTTGGCAGTGTAAACAACGACGAGTTTAGCTCTGGTTTAAAAAACGTCTCCGAAACCGCTATCACATCCACAACGTCACCTTGAAACATTTCACAAAATTCACTCCATTGAGAAGGTATGTCCAACCTCTCAGCATTCACATGAGCAAGACGAAACAAATTCTTACTAGGGTTAGACAGCTTCCCCAGATTCTCATTAATTAATGCCATTTACAACAAAGAAAAAGATCCACTTCGAATGGCACCGTCTTACCATTTCTAAATAATTAAAGTAAAAGCGATATTCCGACACAATAAAAAGGTGCCATGAGAAAAAAAAATTGTCCCTCATATTATGTAAATAACCATTTGTATCACTAATCATCAGAAATAATAAAATTAATCTAACCATTTCGAATCTACGTATAGTACTCGTATTATACATCAGACCGGGTTTGAGAAGTGTGTAGTGCCTACTTGGTGCTCCGACGAGGTGTATTAGCCTTGCTGAGATCACGGAGAGTCTGCATTGAAACAACTTGAATGTGCGGATCGGCTTCTGTTTTCTTGAGGAAGATTCTCCCATTTCTCACCCACGAGAAGCTGTATCCATTCTGCTTACGGAACTCTTTAGTGGATTGGAGCAATTTTCGGTTCATGTATGTGAGGCTGTTGTTGACATATATTCTGCTCGGTTCACCCAGAAGGTCGCCCATTAACATGTTCGTAAAAGGGGTTTTGAGAGCTTTTACCGCCTTAAAAAGTGCAATTTTGTCAAGCTTCCTAACAAAATCTACAATTAGGATACCAGCTTGCTGAGTAATCGGGTTAGGACGTAGGCGATAGCAATCGTTTATCATATTAGCAGTTATCTCAAAGCCAACGGCTTCCCCAATTTTAATAACAGTTTGTACAACATCTTCATGCTCGGGTTGGGAAACTCCACATATTTTAATACGATTCGTCAACTGTAGCTGATCAATATCATTTAGTTTCACATCAATATCGCATATATTCTTTTGCATAGCCGCCTGATCATCCACAATCTGATCAATATCTGATTTAAGCGAATCGACAGAAGTTTTTAATGCAGCCAGAGTATTTACGTTCCTCAATGATATCAGAGTATTTGTTCAGATTTGCCTTGATATCTTTCACCTCCTCCTGAACGTTCGCAATCTCTTTACGCACAGATAAGCAGGATTTGTTGACATTGGCCCTTATCTCTTCTATTGCTTCAAGCATCCTGACGAAAGGATCAGCGGATAACTCATCATCTTTATCATCATTGTTGTCACCCTCTCCGCTGGTCAGCGCATGCGCAGCCTCCCCAAGGACGCGTGACTTTCTCCTTCCTTTCCCACACGGATCACAATACCACGAATTCTTACTCGATTTCAAGAATAAATAATCATCTCGAGATAAATTCACACAGCCGATATGAAAAACACAAGCACAGGTGGCACATTTGGTACGGTACGCATTATGAGAAAATCCAAGTTCACAACTTTCGCACTTCACAGATGGAGCTTTCGTAACTTGTTGTTTACGGTACGAGCGCGACTGACTGACGAAGATAATAATCGAAGATAATAATACATCGATGTTTTTTTTTTTTTTTTTTTTTTTTTTTTTTTTTTTGCCATCCCTAACCGCTGAACTCCAGCGTTGTAATCGCCGTCGACATTTCTCTCTGTCCAGCAGCGCCTCTGGTAGCGGAGCAGCGTGTTAGTGTTGCGCCGTGAAACGTTTTGATTGGCTAATCTCACAGAGGGACCCATTCATAACTGGAAAGTTATCAATGGGAATTCATACGGAATTCGCGACAAGGGAGGGGAGCTTGGAGTTAAATAGTTAAATAGCAAATAGTTAAATCCTTTTTTCTGTCAATATCCAACTTACTTTTCAAATGGGATGGGAGAATTTGGTTATTATTTTTGGTTTATTTGCTGGGGGTGCACAAGCTCCTGTGCTCCTATCAGCAGCCGCCACTGGTCTAAAACTAACCAAAGCGTTCATTCGGAACAGTCGTGTAGACCATATATGCAACAAGGCGGAAGTATACCTGAATATTCTCAGAAAAACTTTTCGAACCCAATGTGGAGCTGAGCCAGCAGTAGCATGTATTTCCGCTCTACAGTTCGAACCATGATCGATTATAAGAGTATATTATAAGGGAATGCAAGTGATACATCTCTTAAAAAAAAAAAAAAAAAAAAAAAAAAAAGCTGGGCACGGTCAATATTGATGTCTGAATTGAACTGAATTGTACAATTACATTTATTTGTCTCCATAGCTTCTGGCTTAGCTGCCCGTTCTTCCAGCTATGCAGATCAAAGATTAAAAAAAAAAAAAAAAACATTATACATATGAGGAGGATTCAAGCAAAACTCGACATGTCCACTTTTGGCCAAAATCGTTTTTTCTCAATTTTCTATTGTCAATGGCACATCTCTACACGTCCCTAAATTTTCGCTGTTCAAAAGTTATTCTATCCACGTTAAAGAGGTGGCTTAACCTAGCAGTTTCAGTCAAAACTCGTTTTGTCCATCCTGCGCGGTTATTGGGAGTTTTTCCGTGATGTTTCAACCAAAACTCGTTATGTCCACTCCCTGACTCACAGCCGTGATGGAACAGATTTTTCAAAACTTGACTTGTCCACACACCTCGTGATAGTTTGTCATTCTTCAATAGTTTATCGATTTTCAGGAGATGGCAGCACCTGCATGATATGCAGTTGAAACCTTACTTTAGTGAAGATTCGTTAGATGTCGCGCTCGTTCCCCTGCGGCAAACACAACATGTTCGTTCCCCTGCGGCAAACACAACGCGCTCGTTCACAAAACTCAACATGTCCATGTGTGTTTCACAAAACTTATCATGTCCAAAACATTTATGCCAATAAATTGGTTATACATTATGTTGGGAGTTCTGCATCCAGGGACATGATTCGCACTGGCCTACTGATTGTTAATCCCCCATATCAAATTAACCAGAACATCAGGTTGCTGCAGAGCAAGTTTTTTGCTTCTCCTGGAAATTTTTGAAAAGTGGACATGTTGAGTTTTGCTTGAATCCTCCTCATATGTACAGGGTGTCGCACGAGTTATGGACGACCCGACTCCTACGTATTCTACAACTCATTTCCGACCAAAAGCGCCCCATAGCAATTTTTTTTTAGAGGCCTCGTTCCCGAGTTATTCGCGATTTAAGATTTTTTTCGTGTTTTCGATCTTATGTCACTAAAACTGTCATAACTCCCTCAATTTTGGAGATAGCTCAAATTTGAAGACATCGTTGGAAAGAACGTTAAATTTACTATGTATTTGATGTCTGAAAACATTTTTTTTATTGCATTGAAGATGTGCGATTGCCGCGCGAAATGGCAGTTTTGTCAAAATCTTGAAATTGCCTGTTTTTCATCTCGCCTAGCAACCCCATTAATGCTTGATGCAGAACTGTACAGGCCCGGTAAAACGTGCGCTGAAATGTCAGCATTCCAACGGTGTAGTTGTTTTGGTTTTTAAAAATATTTTTAGTTAAGGAAATGGTGTTTAACTGCAGAAAAACGTGTGTTTTCTATTAAAATTGAGGTTTTTCCTTAAGTCTCGACGAAAAACTTACCGCCTTTTCATCACCAGTTACAATTGAAAAATAATGTGAACCAATTGTTGTCAATTGACACAACGAGCTAGGTACCTACTCTGCCGTCCTAAGTTAAAACGTCCTATCTACAGTAAATTTTACTGTAGATAGGACGTTTTAACTTAGGACGGCAGTACTGACAGCTCAATCCCAGAGGAACTAACTGTAATCCCCACCCATCAAATCCCCGATGTGACATTTACTTCATCTCATAATATATCCGCATGAATAGGGCCCAGTTCCTGGGCAGAAACGTCGTGGAATAAAAACCTTCAAACAAACGACTAGTATTTGGTCATTCAACGCATCCATATACTTCCACTAGTCATCAAGATCATAACACTAAAACAGTAAATATGCGTTGGAGCTACCCCAGCTCGTGTATCATACCCGGGGTGAACCCCAAGTGTTACTAACTGTAAGCCAAATGTATGCCGCCAAGCATCAAGGTTCCCTATGAGTTGGCGCGTCGGTCATTCCACGATGAATGCTTGGCATTGAAATTGCCACCTATTGGAAAGGTTGAGCCTAGTTCATCTGATATGGACCATACTGTACCTATAGTGACATCCTATAGCGTCCTCGTTGGGTGCCATATACACGGCATTCAATATTCAATATTCAATATTCACCCCAACCATGTGAAGCATACATCGTGCCATATGCACATCTTTCTCTCTTATTGGTAGCATAGTAATTTCTTCCTTTAGTAATGCAACAACCTGTTGTACTACAGCGGCAATGTTGTCCTGAATCACTGACCCTATATGTGTAACCAGTACATCTTTCTACATTTGATATTGAGCACGGCTTTTTAAATTTTGATGTACTCTTTCCATTTTAGTTTAGCATCTAGTGTCAACCCTAGATAATTAGCTGTGTTAGCTGTGGGCATTCTCCACTGTTGGGTCCGTTTGTTGAATTTATCAAGGTGACTTTACAGTTTGTGAGCAACTTCTTCTCCCATGGCCCCCTCAGCTGTGAGTGCTGCATCATCAGCGAAAGATGAAAGGTGAAGAGAAGAGTTCAGTTGCTGTCACTTGTGTACCAAAAGATAAATGAAGAAAAGATGGCAAGAATATTGCGTCACGTACCCGTCATCCAATCAATACAGACCAATTTTTTCTACTGTCCCTAGATCACCCTGGTACCTTAGAATAAGTGAAAATGAGAAGAAATTGTTTCAACGCTATCCGAACTAAGGAGTGGCCACGGAATATGCAGGGCATGACTGCATAAAATTCATCAAACAAAAAATGGGAGACCTTCCTGAAGCTCGTGTTGAGCCTTCTCGGCCTTTTTACCATTCAGGAGTCGATTACGCTGGCCCTTTGTTAATGAAACAATCCTCTAGGAGGAATGCCTGTATGATAAAATGTTATATAGCCTTATTTGTTTGTTCAAGTACTACATGTATCAACTTAGAATCAGTAGAAGATTTGACAACTATGTCATTCCTAGCTGCTTTGCTCGGATTTATATCTCGTCGTGGCAAGCCTCTTGTAATACATTCAGACAATGGTACTACCTTTGTCGGAGCTAATTCTGAACTAATCAATTTGAAGAAGTTACTTTTGTCAGAAGGTCAGGTTGTAAGAAGTCGACAGGTTGTCTCTTGATGACATAACTTAGAAGTTCATTCCTCCGAAATCTCCACATTTCGGAGGCTTGTGGGAGTCTGATGTAAAACAGGTCGCAATGTTCGCAGCCTTTGTGCCCTTCCAATTGACGACCAGTCATCCAATGAAGAAATTTGAAGGTAGCCCTTCAAGGTGGGGAGAATGTTAAGTCATATTCCCGCCAATTTAGAGCTAGCGCTCACCAGCCCCATTGATCAACCAGCGCTATCCTCCAGCACCCTGGAGGAGGACCACGCCCGGGATTCGTCATCCTCTCTTGTTTTTTGTCAACATGTTGTTGGCAACATGTTTTCTATTCTGAATCATTCGTAAGTAGAGTTTAGAAATCGTCACGTGTGTTTTTTCGTTATTTCGTTATTTTCATTATTTCATGTCCATTTTCTTGTGTAAATAAATGTTTAGTTTCGTTCGATTGCAAAAGAGTTTTCATTGAAATACAGTCCACCTGCTGCATAAACATACGCGTAAGGATGATTTGTGTTTATATTTTTCTTCACTCTTTGGAAGCTGCCGAGTGCCTAATATTCGTTTAACCTATATAACGGATTTCAAACCCATTCTGCCCGTCTCTTCACGATTTATGCCTAATGGTGACCCTCCCCGCTGGGATCAGTTCATCGAAAAGTAACAACTGTTCATATCGATTTTTGATTGGTCATATGTGCCCTTCACACTTGGGGGTACTTACCTATCACGGAAAAAGCGAGTCGGCGGCATTTTATCCGGATCGCCCTCTGATTAATGGTGGCTTTGATTGAACCCGGTGCGTGTTGCGAATGTAATTGATTGTCGGGTGGGAACGCACATGCAAATAATTTATAGTCCACGGGTCTGGAGTCCATAGATATGTACAACGAGAGATTCAACGGCGGAATGTTTTGTTTTAAGAATCGATACGGTTCACTTACCAACACGAAAATACTGCTATAAGTGAGTAGCGGCTGTGAAAATGCCAACTAATTTTCCAACTTCAATCGCCGAAGTTCCTGAGACCCTTAAAATTCCACTAAAATTAATCATCAATCATATTCAATAACCTAAATTCCACAATCCCGGCCTGAAGAATTGGCCATCCTAAGAGAATGTCTAAAATAGGGGCTTTTCATATCCCATTCCAATTTTGAACGGCATACTATTACTTATGTTCCGCGTTAACTTCGTATCTTAATGACAGTGAAATGAGAAAATTAAATATTAAATAAATATTTAAATTATTAAATATTAAATATTAAATTTGAAAATGAATATGGATGAGTAACATGGTTACATAAACATAGAGCACCGGGCACAGTCTTTTTTCGTTATACCGTATCAATTATTTGCAAGTTTGGCTGGATAAATTTTCTCAAAACTGATGGCATACAGCTCAAACGGGGAAACAATAATCATTGCATCTACCAAGCTTGCTGATGTGCTCGAAAAAAACCAGGTTGGAAAACGATTAAGACTGTCAAGATATTGCAAGAAGGGACTGGTCAGATTGATCTCAAGCCAGAGGAGTTGACTTGCTTAAAGTTTCGTCCCATCACATCTGTGGAAAGATCCTTCTCCCGACTGAAAAATATTAATACTAATAAAAAATATTAATATTAATAAAAAATATTAATATTAATAAAAATATTAATATTAATAAAAAATATTAATATTAATAAAAATATTAATATTAATAAAAAATATTAATATTAATGAAAAATATTAATATTAATATTTATAAAAATAATAAAAATGTTAATATTAATATTAATAAAAATAATAAAAATATTAATATTAATATTTTTCAGTCGGGAGAAGGAATTTTGGCCGTCTGAAGGCAGAGCTTCACCGATGAAACCTGAAGATGGTTTCTATATAGTAAGTTACTATACTATTAGTAACCAATAAATTTAAACCCTTCTTGAAAAATAAATAACAATATGCATTTTAACTGTCATATTATGACTAACTATTTCCTAGCCAGAGGGGATGAAGATGAAGGCTGGAAAGTGAAATGAACCACAGTCGAAGGTTGTAAGGCCGAAATTAAATTTATTTACCTACCAACAGTTAAAATGCATATTGGTATTCATTTTTCGAGAAGGGTTTAAATTTATTTTTTTCACAAAGTTTAATTTCGTTTCGATTCATTTTATCAAAAGATCAGTCATTTATTGGTTGTGTCAACATTATTCGTCTTAAAATTGTATGTGTTTTAATCAAACTTAATAGTTCTTACTTAAAGAACGACTTAATAGAACGACTTAGAGAGAGTACATGCCAATTTTTTAATGGATGTTTTGAGTAAAATGAATAGAATACTTACTTATTTTTTCCGTGGTTCTGGTTTGCATTTTTTATTTGTCACCAATGAAACTTGGGTGAAAAAAGGCTAATTCTGATTTTGGTTGTGCATATTTAAGCACATATTTCCGATGTTTTACCGCATATTTTATGGAATAAAACGGGGTTTTTTAGTGCATAAAAATCCGCCCTCTAGTTATTACACACGTCAAAAGAATTGATCACTGATAACGGGTTTTAAATTGTTTCATTTTCGCCAGGTTTAATTATTTTTGTCTCTTTTTTATGTTCTAAGAAACACATATCCTAGGTGAAAACAATTTTCCAAAGTGTACTCTTTCATCACTCTACCTGTATGTGGTCGGGCTCCGTCCTGCGTAAAGATGAAATCACCACCAGCAGCGACAGCTTGGCAACGAACATGATCGTCTAAAATCTCTTCGATGTAGCGCTGAGCTGTCGAAGTGCCACCACGATGAACCACGAGTTCGGTTCGGCCGTGGATTTTTATGCCTCCCCATACCATAATGGAAGTTCCATTATGATATGAGAAGGCATACCATATGGTATTCCATACCATATTGCATTCCATTGTGGTATGGGGTGAAATTATGGAACCACCTCCAAATGGTGATGCAAGCAGCAAGGGACGAAACGCTCGTTTCCTCTCTGCCTAACCATCGCACGCCCATCCAAAAAAGTGAATTTGGATTCATCGGAGAACATTACACGGCTCCAGTGTACACCTCCTATGCTCTCGAGCGAATTCGATTATAGAAATTTTATGACGTTTTTAAAGATGTGGCACTTTTATAGGACAATGATCTTGCATCCCAATTTCCCGCAGTTTTGGCTCGTGTCGAAGCTTGATATCGCTGGTCGTTCTCGGTGTTTCCATCCTATCTCCATTACGTAGGTACCTAATCACGATATATAATGTGAACTTTGTCCGATTGATCCGGAGTTTTTGACATCAAGGGAAAATGATCCCTTTATTCTTTTGAGGTGTGTAGATACCGTTCAAGCTGTTCCTCTGAGGTTCAGTTTGTATTTCTTATGAATCTTCTTATGAAACCTGTTTCTCGTGCTCGCCTATAGGTTTAAACAACGGTTTGTTGGTCAGGGACCCTTCTGTGGGGAAAACGGCGCTGGTACTCCCTCACAGCCGCACGAGCATTCTCATCTGTGTACCCGTACACGTAGATCATATCGGAATACTCCACATTGGAGCAACTCATACTCAAACGAATTAAATTAACATAAACACAACGAAGGTTCACACAAAACTGATGTGTAGCTTTTCTCATATTTGACAGAGATTTCTGCATTCTCCTACTGTTTACCTTCAAGAACCAAACGTGCTTCGACAAGAAACGGTGTTCAAAGGTGAGCTCCCCAACCGAATGACGAGGCTCTGTGTAAGGTAACGGAGAAACGTTTGGAGTGTCGATAAATTAGGTTTTAATGAGTCGGGGAGGTTCAAGAGTGCCACCAATCGATTTAGCGACCAAAAATATGTAGAAGTTGATACCAAACTCGTCGAACAACGACTAACTAGTTTTTCGTCGATTTGATGGAAAAACCCACGTTTTTTTACATTCAAACGTAATTTTCTCCTCTAATTATCGTGATAAAATTAGTTTGACTATACCGTTGGAAAGCTGAGATCTTCAAAAAGTTTTTCTGTAAGTGTGGATTGATAAACACAACGTTAAAAAGGTCAAACAGCGGATTTAAAAAAGTGAAATTTAGGAAACTTCTCAATATTTTGACTTTGACCGCATTTTGTAGCTGTTGGAACTGCTCAAAAATTCATGTTTTGGCATCAGAGAGATAGGAAATTTAGCGGTCTTTCCAACGGTGATCTCAGATTTTAATCTACTTATCAAATCAAGGGGGTTATGGCCATTTTAGTGCCGCAAGGTCGAAAACACGAAAAAAAATCTTAAAATTAAAAAAGAGGGTTTTTGACGGGGTTTAAGAAAAATTGCTATAAGACACTTTTTGTTGCAAATTAGTCGTAGAATCGATCCCTGAAATTTGTCGAGTTGAGACTGAACTGTGAATATTGACTGGTTTTTCTCGCTACTTTCAGAAGGTATTTGGAAAGGTTTTTGATGGGTCAGAATGTGTTGGTATTTAATTTTAAAGTGATCATTATACCAATAAAAGACTGCTCATTGAAATGACTATTGATGTAGTAGAGGTCAACAGTTACCAATAGTTATTTTGCCAGGGCTGGAGAAATGATGATGGAGGACATGTTTGATATTCTTGGGCCTGTTTTGATCCTATTCTTCTGTTGAATTTATTGGATTGGGAGAGACGCAGAGAAAAATACACTGCCAAGGTGATGGCACAGGAGCTTCCTCGTCACAATCAAAGTGACCCATTATAAAATAGAACAGACTCGGAAGCAAAATAAAGAAATCTTCACATGAAAAAAGCATTTTACAGACTGAAGAAGGTAGGTACCGTAAATGTTGAGATAAAAACAAGGGGTGACCTTGAACCTGTCCTCCGAAAAATGAATGACGCAGTTATGAAGTTGTAAAAACCGAAGGAGTGGGGCCAGAGTCAGTAGGGGCTCTATCATGTTGAACAAGGAACGGCTGTTTGAAGAATTTCACGTTAGTGCCTGCGCAGAGACTACCGTTGTTCGATCACGATGATACTGATAGGGGACCTCAATGGGCCCTAACCGCTTAATCTCTGAAAATTACATTGAAATTGGGTGAAATCTTTGGTTATTACGGCTGTAACAAGGAAATTGAATCTATTTCACGCCAGCGCATGCGCAGAGCGCACCGAGGGTCCGATCACGCTGAAATTTATACTAGAACTCACTAGGCCTTGTCCAAACAACCCTTGAATATTTGAGCGAAATTGAATCAAAATTATAAAAGTTATGTGTGTTTGTTGAATTTCACGTTAGCGCATGCGCAGGTCGTATTGCTGGATCAATCATGTTGAAATTTGTATGGGACCTCAAGGGGCCTTATCCGCTCCATCTCTCAAAATTTGAGCAAAATCAATTCAAAATTGTGGAAGTTATGGCTGTAACAAGGAAATGCGGACAGACACACAGACAGACAGACACGGAACCAAATTTGTTCAGTAGGCTTTGAAACGCAAAATGCAAGTGGAAATTTTGATTTCTGAAGACAAAAATTTTTTGGCTCACGAAAGTGAACACAAGGCTTCCGCTGCTTTGCAGACTCGGAAGCAATAAGATTGGTATATTAATAAATAGCATAGAACCGCGAACATTTCCCCAAGTCTTGACATATGTCAAGAGTTGAAAGAAAAATAGATAAATAAGAGCAAAACGGATACCCCTGATATTCCAGAAGAAGTATAGGCTCCTAATAGACGGAAATAGAGTAAATCCAAAAATAAATACGATAAAGAGAAATGCCGTTGACAGCTGGTAAAGCCACGAAGACAGCCACAATACTTATGGTGTATACACCATAATACTGAAGACGAAAATCAGGAACTTCTTTGCTGTTATAGGGAGTTTTACATAAATCTAGGACCAGCGATATTCGTAATGACACACCATAACGATGATTCTCCACTAACTAAACGTCTTCAAAAGGTAATCAATCGACCAACTCAACGGCCAGTATTTATTGTTTGTACGTGAGCGGTCACACTGGGACAGACAAGTCGTAGTTTGTCCGAGTGTAAAAAAGTACACCAAGTACCGGGTGGGGTCTCCACTACTTTATTCCTTAATTTTCGTTATTAAATGCGTTTCTTTTTTTAAATAAAATTATTAGGATGAGGCCAAGGATACGAAGTAGCTACTTGAGGCCAAACCTGAAAATAATAATAATACAAATAGAAACTTTTTAGTTGGCTGGTCTTAAGATATGTAGTTTCTCACAACTTTGATAAATTTCTTAATTAGCAATTCAAAAGCTAACTCTAAATAGCTAAAACTAACTGCTGTCCGGTAACCATTATGTTGAATTCCAAAAGTTTAGCTATCTAAATTAGGACTACCATGTTTTTTTATGAATACCAAATGGTAATAAATTTATTATGTTGAAAAAATATATAATCTCATCCGCATAAGCTATAACCTAAACTATAACTCCTAAATTGCTTGAGGTCGAACGCTTGATTTAATTCCTGGTGTTCAGATTGTTTGTCCAACTTCATCCGACTACGCGCTACCAATTATTCCACATCTACGAACCATAATACAATATTTTATGTATCCTACACCGCATTTTCTCTGGGTTAAACTAATACGAAAACGATCTTTAATATACCACAAATAGTCCACCTCAATATTAGTTCATTCATCTTCTAGAGTCATTAGTGGAAGAAGGGGGAGGATGAATTTCGCATAGTCCTCATTCAATTGATTGCTGATACGAGCAACCTGCCTCCGATTGGGCTTACGTGCGACCTCCGTCTTACAATATCATTTTTAGACGCCGGCATGTGTCACAAATACAAAGCCAAAAACTCTGTAAATTCTCGACACAACGGTTTATTATCTTCTTTAAACAGATCACCCTTTTATCTAGATCACTGAATGATAGATTAATTATTATTATGAATCATCATCAATCAATACTAATTATTATCAAGTGGGTAGTGTAAATTATCATTAATTACACTGGTTTACAAAAAAGAGGTCCGGACTATTTGACCGGACCATGGTATTCCGAGGTATTTTTGCGTCCTGAAGCTGATTCCGAGGTCATCTGAGCCCCATCACGTCAGAAAAACAGAGATTTCAAGGTCATTTAGAGGTAAGTAAGTAGGCAAAACGTTTTGCGCAGCAGGAAATTTTTTTTTTTTTTTTTTTTTCAAATGTGGAACCCCCTGCGTTATGGGCGGGACCAATCTGAACAAAACAAGAGGTCCGGCGTTTAAATGCGACCGTTAGATTGCGTTTGAGAGCATTAAATTTCAAAATTGTTGAAATGTCCGGCCACCTCCGACCACTCGCCGCGGTCTTGTTTTTTTTTAATTCGATTTTCTGAATCTACGTATCTTGAAACGTGAACCAACTAATTTTGAGGGGGGGGGGGGGTGGTAGAAAAATATCTTTTTTTGGTCGATTCCAATGGTTCATTATCAAAGATAATAAACCAATACAAGGTGAAATACTAAAATTTTACTGATATTACAGTGTTTCACCCTTTTTCGAACAGTAGAGCCAGATAGAGAGTATAGTAAATTCGACTATAGCTTTTGAGAATGACAAAAGGCCAAAAATACAAGATTTCACTGTGTTTCACTTCATATTTATCCGTAATTTCTCCATAACGCACTTGTATAATATGAAGACCACAGGGGAAAAACGGGCTAACTCGAATTTTTGCGAAAAATGTGTTAAAGACGGTTTGTGATAGATTTTGGCATGGCGAGTTCAATGATCGCCCCAAATGAGGGGAAAAACGGGTCCTAACGGTCGAGAAATGCGTTTGAAAAAACGTGTACAGGGGAAGAACGGGCCCTGACAAGCGCTTCAGGGGAAGAATGGGCCATCTTTTGCGTTTCCACCGGGCGAAAACCCATGAAAACTAGACCCCTGCGTGAATTAGTGGTCGAAGCCCGTCACCCAAGGTTGGTTTTTCATCACAATTCCTACAATGGAGCATTCTGTAGTTCAGTTGTGATTCCGAACCCCCAAAAAAAGCGGGGTGGCGCGAAAAAGAAGAGCTGTGTTGGAGCGAAAACATCACCTAATCTTCCTGAAAATTTATTTCACTTCCCCGAGGTAGCCTACACAAAAAGAATCAAACTTTCAAAGGAAAAACAGGCCTTAAAACAGTTCTGCGGAGCAAAAGCGAAGAAATTCTTCTCCAAACTAACCCGCAATGCTCATTTAATTGGTCTGCTAGCCCGTTTTTCCCCTGCACAAAGGGGGTTTTGACTGTATTTTGATTTTTTATTTCCATTAAATACGATATTTTTTCAATTTGTTGTCATCAACATGTTCCCTGATACCTGAAGACCTAATCATTGTTGGAAAAGTCCAGATTTAGCATTTCAGCTGTTCCCAATAGCGTTTTTGGTACTAAAACCTGAAAAATTGAAAAACCAGGCGTTAGCCCGTTTTTCCCCTGTGGTCTTCATATATACTTGTATAATATAAGTGTTGTATAATATACAAGTGCGTATGGAGAAATTATATTTGTGTATAATAATCTATTCATTCAAATAATTAAGGCAGACAATGTTATATTGCTTGTGGGGGTATATTTGTATAAATTATCATAACAAGAGTGTACCAAATGAAAACATTGTTATAAAGTAAAATAGCAAAAACATACAACTTTTTACAAATAACGGCGTATGAATAACTTTCGATAAGCATAGTGTTTGAGCATCTATATTTATGTTGATTATTGTTTATAATGAATAAATAGTTGAAGTTAAAAGAGAGAGAGAAAGAGAGAAAGAGCTTTATTGGATCAGTTTCACAGACAACAAGTTACATTATAAAACTTATATGATACATTACATATTATTATTGTCTACATTATTATCAACTAGGTCAAGTAATACCAATTATGGTGTAATAATAGGCATCGGCCCGATAGAATTACACCAGAGTTGCAAATCATCTCTTTCTTTTCTTATTTACAATGTATTCATTTATTTATTTCATTTTCTATTTACCATTATTGTCATTTTGGTTTATTATCTTCGATAATGAACCATTGGAATCGCCCAAAGAAAAAAAATTCTGGGGTTTTTAATACTACGTCGGTAATAATTTTTCTATAAAAGAAGTACCTACCAACAAACATTCGAAATTACCTTCATTTCCGTAGCACGAAACGCACCTCAGAACAACAAACTCGACATCACATAAGCCATATGATGTTCCAAAGAGCTTGTTAGTATGAAAATGGACCTGTATTTCAACAGTTTGATTCACGATCGTGTTGTGAGGCAAAATCTTTGAGCCGTCATTGTGAACGAACGGCTGGTCGTACAAAGCTGCGGATGGTCTTAAAAAATTCTACGGAACAAACTCTATCTAAATATGTAATAAAAAACATACTGTTCTATATGAATTTTTCGAGATATGAGATTTTCAAATTTTCAAAATTCGTTTTGAACCCCTTCCCCTTGACCTAGGGTTATGAAAAGTTTCGATGACCATTGTGAGGTTGGTCGAAACCCATAAAAAAAAATTTCGTAATTTTAACTCAACGCTAACTGGGCAAAGTGGCGAGGACGGTATTGGTTTAATTTCTTCGATATATCTATAATATATAATTTGAACTGTTGGTCATCCACACTGAGTGCGGTTTAGGATTTACAACATTACCCTCCATTTTATATCTGGTCGGATAATTATGCAAATGTATATAATTAATTTTTTTTATAAACAATTGTCGTACTGTAAAGACTTTTGAAAGATCAAAATTTAATATTTCTTCAGAAATGTCTTCGAGGTTTGGAGAGCCTAATTTTTAATACCGCTTTCTGGAGATTGTTTAATTTAGTTAAATTTGTAGCATAGGACCCTCCCCAGACCAATATACTATGCTGCAAGACTGATTGAAACATTCCAATATAAATTAATTTAGTTATTTCTTCTGGGATTGTAAATTTCAAATTGTAAAACACGTAAATGATTTTCTTCAGACGATTATGCAAGTATTATACTTGTTTCTTCCAGTTCATTTTATTATCAATTACTATTCCTAGGTACTTATGATGTGTTACTAACATAGCTCATCCAAAAACTACAACGTTATTTTCTCAACCTAAACTAATGCGCTTTTTGTTTGTCTGCTTATTTTGACCAACGTAGAGAAGGGAAACCTATCACGCCCGTGCTCCATCACCGAAACCGATTGGATTCCAAGCTGGTTATCTCCTTGGCTGCATGACCAATGAGCCAATTTGAAGGCGCCCAGCTTCACATTCTCCTCATTGCTCGGTTATAAGAGAGAAATTGTGGAAATATGAGAGCTGAAAAGGTTTCTTTCCTCCAACAGAAGTGTCTCGATGAATCATGGCAAACATGAATATTTCATGAGACACCTGCTAACCGCTCCCTGTTTCCTATTCGTAGGAGTTTGAGCGCAGCCTCGTTTAAACAAAAATATTCAACTCCGCATGTACACGCCTATTTATCTGACACATTAAGTAACAAACGCTACAATTCGTCGCCGATCTGATATTTCTGTATCTTGAATATTCCTACCGTCACAATACACATTTCACTGTTATACTAATGTATCCTTCCACAAAGCCACCATATTCCCAACATTTGTCGACTTAAGAACCTACCATTTTACTGAGATCTATGAACGACTATGTTCATACAGATGGAACATTGATTTTAGCTGGACAAAACCTTTGCTACCAAGTTATTTCTAAATGAAATTTGGCACTGGTTGCTCGAATACCTCATGTTTCCGTACGTGAAATCATAATTCAACGTGTTACTCCTAAAAAAACGAGAAACCCCGTCTTCATGTTCCGTCTTTCAGGACGGCCGAAACCTTTAGCTTTCGATTTGCACATTTTCAGACAAAACTGCCATACATTTTTCTCGTTCTAAACTATTACTAATACGCAAGTAACAAAGAGTAAAACTCTGCAAATTCTTGACACAACGGTTTATTATCTTCTTTGAGCAGATCACCCTAATCTAATTAACGAACAGATAGTTAAACTCTATCATCCATCCAAATAAAATTTAAAATACCATACGAGTTTCTTTCCTATCATACCATACTGTACTATACCAAACCATACAAGTTAAGTTGGGAGCACGAGCAAAAGAGTTTTTAAAAAACAACTTTTATTTCCCGGACGGGTTACACACAGAAATCGGGCGGAAAACGGGCAGCGTAACGTTCTACGAACGGGCGTGAAGACAAGACTGGCTCCCCGAGGCGAGAGCGTCTGCTTTTATAATAAGGAGATGCTGTCTCAGCAAGAATAGCATTACTGGGGTATTATACGTATATAACACCTCCCTCCCTAAGAAGAAAAACCGCACCGTGAAGCGGGAGGTTTTTGCCGAAAATTCGAATTCAGGTAGCGGTCCGTTTTCCATTACAATTGAACGAGAAGTAATAATGATATAAAACATTATAAACATTATAAACATTATAAACATTATGAACCATTACAATTGAACGAGAAATAATAATGATATAAAAACAACGATTACAATTGAAGAATAATAATGGAATACTAATAAGTGAATAATAATGACATAATAACAATGACATAAGAATAATAACGATAATGATGAGAATAATGATAATAAAAATGATAAGATTACGACATAAGAATAATAATGACATAAGAATGACATAAGAACAATGACAATAAAATGACAATACTAATAATAGCAATGACAATAATAATGGATAATAATGACGTAATAGCAATGATTACAATTGAATGGAATAACATGACATCACGATCCTGTAATAATAAGCGATTGAATAATAGTTATATCAGGAAGGGCAAGGCACTTGCCGGTTGGTACGTCGGTAATTGATGCAGGTGTAGCCGAACAATCCCATAAGCGTGACATAAAGAACGAGGGTCCATATGCTAGGAGACATGGAGGGATACCAGTGTGTGGTGTCAAGATCAAGATCCGTTGGGTTGAGATTTAGATGGAATGTATCTAGTTTCCTCATGTTAATATCCTCGAATTTTAACGACATGTGTGTGACATTGAGTGTGGATAACTGAGGGTGAGGTACACTTAAAAGAGATGGTTTTCCAAAAGTCGTCATTTGAGTTGACATAATGTTGTTACGATAATAAATGGAGTCTTTATTCGGTTTGATAATATGGATTCCCTTTAGTGATAGTGTTTCTTTATGATTGTCACTTTCAATTTGAATCTGATCTTCCGTTGGGAATACCGCAATTAGGTAGTTAGTCTCAGGAATTACGGAAAGATAGTTATCTGTAACTTGTAGTTTTGTGAATGGACAATTATTGGTAGACCCATTAGTCAAGATTACTTTCTCACAGTCTGCAGTTGCGTACGAAACTAATTCTGTGTTACAGTAAAATAGTTCATTATAAATACAACGATCGCTTAGTTGGATTATCACATTTCGTTCTTCCTGTTTAAGTAAATATCTATGTTTGGGGATAACAGTAGTGTAACTATTGTCTATGATCCATGGAACAGAGTACAGGTAATACAGATTATAAATGGCTGGTTTGTAAATTGGTATGGTTAAAAAATACACAATTCGCTCAGATCGGATATTACATTGCACTTTAATTAATGATTCATACGAGAGTATGTCCGAAAAGCTAATATTGATTCTAGAAAGTTCTGCTTCTAGTACATGAGTGCTTATGATGCTTGGGTGTAATGCTCCCAATTTACAGAAGGTAATGGATGTTTCGATTTCCGACAATAGATTGAAAATGAGATTAATGGCTGATTGCAAATGATAAAGGATTTCCTTGTAAAGCATTAATTGCCCGTCAAAATGGTTGATAATTTTTTCAATTTCAATAAATTTCGATTTGATTTGCTCATTATTAAACTGAATGGTTTGAAGTGTCTCGTTGTAATTGGTTATTAGCTGATTTACTATGGAGTACTGCTTAGAGAGTTTAGTTTGTTTGGCACGATTTCGTCTATCTAAGTCCTCTAAGATTTTGTCATAACGTTCTTTGTCGTCGTTATCCAAGTTTCCTGTTATTGCTTTAATTACCGTTCCTAGTCCATTAATCAGTCCACGTTTGTGTCGAGTAGCTCCATGATGTCGGATATTGGAGATCTTTGACGCAACTAGATCTTGAACGTGTTCGTAGAATTTGCACTGATCATAAACTTTGTCGTAAAGTCTTCGAGATGAGTTAACCTTATTAATGAGTACAGAATAATTTGAATTTAAATTGTTCACTTCGGAGTAAAGTTCGTTCAGTTCGTAGAAGTGAGTCAGTATGTGTTCCGTGTCTTCCAATTTAGCCGGTCCTATGTTAACGGGGACAATCCCTCCACTTCGGTTGAGGTCTCTAATTTCAGCGCATGAGGCAGTTACTACCAGCAACCATCTGCAATAAAACGTTATATTATTTCCTTGGCCATCCCTCCGGCCAGTCCGACGAATCGTCCTCCTCAGAGGTAGGGGGGTTAGCTTGGTTCGGTTGACTGGGAGTCGCGGGATTTTCCACCCGCAGTCGTCTGGGTCTTTTAACATTTGACAAGTGAATTTTGTCTCTGGTATTGTGGTGGCGTGGTACAATTTTTCCAGTCTTTAATTCAGTGTTAACTGCCGTCAATTGTTCTTTATTGTAAGGGTTTTTGGTTTTGCTCATTTTTTGTTTATTTTTTACGTAAATAGTGGACGGGAGTTCAGGGAGTTCTTCTCTTTGTTCATTTCTTTTGCTAATAACGTGTTCCTTGAATTGAGAACATTTATTATGTAGTATGGAATATATTGCAGCCATTTTCTCCTTATGTTTGGATGAATAGTCGTTTATCAGAATTTTTTCCGCATCGAGGTCTAGTAACGTTTCTTGATTTATATGGCCATAAAGAACTTCGAAAGGGGTTAAGTCAGTTGATGAGTGGATGGAGTTGTTATAGGCAATAAGTGCGTACTTCATTTTGCTCACAGTAGAGTCGCAGGAAAATTCTTGTCTGTTATTCAAAAGTCGGAGGTGTTCTATAAGAGTAGAGTGGAAACGTTCTATCAGACCGTTGCTATTTGGGTTTTGACTACAAATGAAGTGAATGTCTATTTTATGACACGATAGAAATTCCTTAACTAACGAGGAGTCGAATTCGGCTCCATTATCAGATATTATTTTCCTGGGTATTCCATGGTGGGAAAAGAAGGTTAAGAGGTTTTTCACAACATCAAGACTGTTATTCGAGGCGACATGATACGCCTGTGCATATTTGGAAAAGGAATCAATTATGGTTAAGAACTTTGCTCCGTCTAAGGTAAGTTTATCTACATGGATTGTCTCGAATGGTTTTAAGGTTGTGGGAGTAATATTAAGTTTTGGTTTTATGGGGTCTCGATCGTATTTGGTGATAAGACATGGCTCACAACGATTAATGAAATTTTGGATGGTTTTCAGTTGGTTCGGCCAGAAATAAGTTCGTTTTATTTTCTTATAGGTCTCTGTTATCCCTCGATGGTTAGTTTTCCCTATGTGGTAGTTGGAAATTGTGTTTTCTATTTCATCCTCAGTCTCCACGTCTTGGACAAATTCGGTGTATTTTGTCATTTTTATAGAAGACTCCTTGAAAACCGACATCATGACCCTAACGAATTTTTGATAGATACTGCCCTGATCGTCGTTTCGGAAATATATTGAATAGCTAACGTCAGGACGCACAAATTCCTTAATGAAATTGACTACATCTTTTTCAAAGTCCTTTTGAGACAATTCAACTGTTAATCGGGTTCTTGTGTTGAAGGGCCTTGATATCCTAACGGGTTTTGGAGTACTGTTGGTCTCCTTGAAGATGATTTGGTTTTGACCGTGATTTACCGCTCCTTCCCTTATGGGGACAGTTAAAAGTGTATTCCCCTCAGCGTTAGAGTGTATAGTACTCGTGACTGATTCTGAATCTTGAGACGTGGGGTTCGCTACCAGGGACTGGTTTATTAATGATTGGACAGCTGTATTGTCTAAAAGGTCCATTAGTTGGCGAACATCTGGGTCGTCATAAGGAATATTTGGTAGGGGGTCATTCCCTGCAATAGTTTCAAGAATTTCATCCAAGTCCATTGGTACAGGAGTATTCAGAGCCGAGCTAGTGGAAGGGCCTGGAACGCTCGAGTCATTATTGTTAAGCTCAATACGGGAGAGAGCATCTGCAACATGATTAGTAGATCCGGGTTTGTATTTTATCACAAAGTCATAGTCCGCAAGCTTCATCCTCCAGCGAAACAGCTTTGACGAACAATCCTTTATCCCGAAAAGCCACTGCAATGGGCGATGGTCTGTGTATAGGGTGAACCTCCGTCCATAAACGTAAGGACGAAAGTTTTTCAAGGCAAATAAGATGGCCAATAGTTCCTTTTCTATCGTAGCTAACCGTCTTTCGGAGTCATTTAAGGTCCGACTAGCATAAGCGATAGGGAGGTCGGAACCTTTGGTGTTTTGACTCAACACTGCCCCTAGTGCCACATCACTAGCGTCGCACGTGACAATGAATTCTTTGTCGAAATCAGGATATTGCAATATAGGATCATTGGTAAGTAGAGTCTTGCAGGTCTCGAAACATTCTATATAGTCTGGATTGTTGGGGTTTATGACTGAATTTTTCTTTAGGCAAGAGGTTAGTGGTTTAGTTAGTTTAGCAAAATTGTCAATGAATTTTCTATAGTATCCCAATAGCCCAAGAAATTGTTTTATTTCTTTCTTAGTTTTTGGGATGGGAAACTTGGAGATTGCTTCGATTTTCAAGGGATTTGGTCTTACGCCCTCTGGGGTAACTATGTGTCCTAAGAAACTAATTTCTTTTCGAAGGAATTCAGTTTTGTCAAGTTGCACTTTCAAATTGGAAGATCGCAGTCTTTTGAAGACTTTCCTCAATCTGTCACAATGCTCCTCCAGACTCGTGCTATAAATCAGAATGTCATCAAGATAGACCAAACAAATCTCGTTTTGAAGCCCTCTGAGTACATTACTCATGAGCCGCATGAAAACTGGGGGTGCATTTTTTAGACCAAAGGGTGTTCGGAGGAATTCGTAATGACCAGTTTCTGTCGAGAAAGCCGTTTTCGCTATTGATGGTTCGTCCAGTTCTATTTGGTGAAAACCTGAAGCTAAGTCTATCGTAGTGAAGTACTGACACCTTCCAAGTTTGTCAAGTAGGTCAGAGATATTGGGGAGTGGAAATTTGTCCGAAATTGTCTTTTCGTTGAGTTTGCGAAAATCAAAAACGAGTCTGTGTTTTGGTTTACCTGAAGCATCCAATTTTTTGGGGACCACCCATAGAGGTGCATTATAAGGAGAGTTTGAGGGTCGGATAATTTTTTGATCTAGCATCTCATCAATTTGCCGTTTGACTTCATCTTTGAAGATATTTGGGTATCTGTAAGGTTTTACATAAACCGGGATTTCGTCGGTGGTCCTAATGTGGTGCTTGACCTGGTTGGTGAATGTAAGAGGTTTATCGTCTGATTGGAAAATGTCCGAAAATTCTTTAATGATCTTTGTTATTTCCTTCTTCTCCAACGGATTCAAATGATCTAGTCTCAGTTTTTGTAGGTCAATTTTGCCTTTAGATTTAGGTCTACTCGTCTCAATGGGTTCGTGGGTGTCTGAAAATAAACAACAGTCCAAGATAGGTTCTGCTATTATAGGGAAATCTATGGTTATTGACATAGGATGTTCCGCGGCATTCGTTGCATGTACGAAAGCATAAGAGTTTCGCACATTCACGATACACTGGGGAATTTCCACCTTACCCAATTTGATATAGGGGACAATGGCATCACCATTATCAATATTGTGAATTTTTATTTTTATTTGTTCAATAGATCTCGCTTCCAAGAGGAAGGATTCCGCAGAATCAGGGGAATACAGGTCGGAATTAGTGAATCGTAATTGTAGAGAAAAATGCGGGAGTTTTAGGATATTTTTGTTCAAGTCTACATTTGCTTTTATTAGTTTTAAATTGTCCAACCCTAGCAGTAAATCAAAGTGATCATGAAATTTGAAAATACTAAAAGGGAGACTAAGTCGGGGTATTCTGAATAAATCTCCACACGGTACAAGGGTCTTTTGACTGATTTCTGAAATACCATGGGCCGTGCGTACTAAGCCTGAATCAGGTTGAATCCTTAGTGGAAAAAGGTGATGGGCTGTTTCTGGGTTGATAAAACTTCTTGAACTTCCTGTATCTATTAAAATTTTTAAATTTTGAGAATTGGAACGACAGAACATTAATATAAAAGGAAGTGAATTGGATGTCAAGAGATTCATGAGGTCGGTGATTTCGAAGGTTGAGGAACCCCTAAAAAATCACTCTCCTGATTGGTGTCGGGTTCCAAGACAAGGTTTTCGACTCTGTCCCCGATGTGTTCAGTTTCGTAATGTGGGTCGTAACAATGTTCGTAATGTGGGTCGTAACAATGTTCGTAGTGTGGGTCGTAATGTTCGTCGTATTGGTTTGGGTCTGCTTGGGTAATCATGTTCAGGTTGGTGTTTCTTGTAGAGATGGACATCGGCTCATCTTTAAATTTAAATGTTGAGGATCTTGTCCACGGTCCACCTTGAGGCCGTGCATTGTTCTGATTTCTGTGAAAGGGTGGCTGATGGTTTTGAAACGCCTGAGATGGTTTGTTTGTTACTTGCGGCACAAAGGGCCTCGGTGCAAACGGGGCTCTCTGGACATGATTAGGGATTCTGGGAATGAACTGAGGAGGCGGCCTTGCGTTGTACTGATAGCTGGCAAGCTGACGTTGGACAACAGGCCGTGTAGGAAGAGGCGCCTGCGATCTCGCCTGTGGCACGTGTTTATCTCTTGGTTTGAGATTAAAGTCATTCACTAGCATTGCGAGAGCTGCTCCTAAGTTTTCCGGGGATTTTGTTCTCAACAGATTTCCTAATGGGTCCATCAGACCGTTGAGGAACACTCTTAATGCCAAGGTTTGCATGTATGGGATCAATGTAGGGGCTTTTTCGGTTTCGTGGACTTGCAAGTACCCTATCTGAGCGTTCAATAATTGAACTACTTTGTCATAAAAGGCAAAACAGTCTTCGTTCGTTTGTTTAAGTTTACTGATTTCTAATGTCAGTGTGTAAGTGTCCCTTTTGTCTCCGTATGTTTGCAAGAGGGCTTGCCTAAGCTGAGGATATGTGTCAACGGAGTTAATGAATATTTTGTCAGTAATTGCGGGACCTAGTTTTGACACGAATACTCCCATTATTACCTCATTCTGAAAATTATCGACATCATTAGCATCATAAAACCGTAAATAGACCTTATCACATTGTTTAATATATTTACTTAAAATTAAAGGGTCTCCATTAAACGTTGGGATGAGGCTCTCGAATTCCCTACGGAATTCTGGTGGTCTTCGATATTCTCGTTGTTCCTGAATCGGTTCCAGGGGAGTTGGCGGAGGATCGACGGGAAGTGGAATTCCAGATGGGTCCATGTTTATGTAAAAGGGTTTATGTTTATGTAAAACTCGAAGGTAGTTCCAATCCCAAAAGTTGTTGGGCTTTTTTGCTTCTTTGACTTTCGGAATTTTTGAGGATACTTTTTACTTGCGTTAACTTAAACGAAATTCTTTTTCCTTGTATTTGAATCCAAGGTGGGGATTCCTTAATTTACGACAGAATGCAAGACACGATGGGACGTCTGGGTGAAATATTCACTTTCACTTACAGTACGTACAGGGTAGCCACCAATGTACAGGATTCTCTTAATTTACGGCAGAATGCAAGACACGGTGGGACGTCTGGGTGAAATATTCACTTTCACTTACAGTACGTACAGGGTAACCACCAATGTACAGGACTCTCTATGCTAAAGGATTCGAGGCTGGATGGGACGGCTTGGTGAAATGTTTTCCAGGCCGTGCAGGGTAGCCACCGAGCACTCCTTCTCCTTGATGAATACTCGAGACAAGAGATGGGACGGCTGAGTAATATTCGTGTTTACTTACAGTCCGTACAGGGTAGCCATTCGCCGATCTCGAGGAGTCCTGTGTCCAGGGCCGTTCAGTAGTTCCGTATCGTAATCCTTTCGCGATTATGGTCCGTGAACTCCGATTCTCGCACTTTCCGATTCCGGGAATTTTTTTTTTAAAAGGTTCTGTGACGCTTCCTTAATCACGAAGAAAGTTCGGTGTTTCTTGAAAAACCGCGAACTGGAAGTGTCCGATCCGACTGCGCCAGTTAAGTTGGGAGCACGAGCAAAAGAGTTTTTAAAAAACAACTTTTATTTCCCGGACGGGTTACACACAGAAATCGGGCGGAAAACGGGCAGCGTAACGTTCTACGAACGGGCGTGAAGACAAGACTGGCTCCCCGAGGCGAGAGCGTCTGCTTTTATAATAAGGAGATGCTGTCTCAGCAAGAATAGCATTACTGGGGTATTATACGTATATAACATACGAGTAAAATAAAATTTTAAATAAATATCCAAATAAAATTTAAAATACCATACGAGTTTCTTTCCTATCATACCATACTGTACTATACCAAACCATACATACAATAGTGAATATTGCATACATACAATAGTGAATATTGCATTTTCATCCAGTTCTGACCTACGAGCAGAACTGGATGAAAATGCAATATTCACTCAGTATATTTAAAATTTCAAGTCTCCAGCTCATCATCAAAATTTAATTTGTTTAAACAAATAGGTATCATTTGAACAATTTTACAGACAAGAAACCGAGTGAATATTGCATTGTGATCCAGTTCTGATCTATTTTTAAAATTTCAAGTCAATAGCTCATCATCAAAATTTAATTTGCATTAATACAAAAAGGCATTATTTAAACAATTTTACAGATGAGAAACCGAGTGAATATTGCAATGTGGTCAATCCCCGACTGTAGCTCACCGGGAAGATGAAAAACTCTGCAAATTCTTGACACAATGGTTCATTATCTTCTTTGTACAGATCACCCTTCTGTCTAGATCACTAGGTCTAAATGTCTAGATCCTAAATGTTAATTATTATTATGAATAATTCATAATAATTAGTGATAATAATTATTATCACTAATTATTAATAATTTTATCAAGTACCTAGTGAAAATTATTATAATTTAATGTTAGGTATTAATAATTTGTATTTATTATTAATAATAATTATTATTAATTATGATTTATTCATACGATATCCGGCTGTTGGAATCGACTGGGTTCCTTTGTGCAGAACCTGAATGATAGAGATGATGAATTAATTACAAATAAAATCTACCGATATAATTCTGGGGTTTTTAATACTACGTTGGCAATAATTTTTCCATAAAAGAATTACCCACCAACAAACATTCAAATTACCTTCATTTCCGTAGCACGAAACGTACCTCAGAACTAAAACTCGACATCACTAAAAACATATGATGTTCCAAACAGCTCGTTAGTATGAAAATTGACCTGTATTTCAACCGTTTGATTCACGATCGTGTAGACAGGTTCAACCTTTGAGCCCTCATTGTGAACGATCGGCTGGTCGTAGAAAGCTGTGGATGGTCTTAAAAAATTCTAAGGAATAAACTCTATCTAAATATGAAATAATAAGCATACCGTTTCATCTGAATTTTTCGAGTTTTGGAATTTTCAAAATTTCAAAATTCGTTTTGAACCCCTTCCCCTCGACCTAGGGTTATGAAAAGTTTCGAGGATCATTTTGGGGTTGGTCGGAACCCGTAACAAAAATTTCGAAATTTTAGCTCAAAGCTAACTGGGCAAAGTGCCGAGGACGGTATTGGTTTATTATCTTCGATATATCTTCATTATAATGAACCATTGGAATCGCCCAAAGAAGAAAACTTTTTTAACCCCCCCTCAAAATTTGTTGGTTTACGTTTCAAGATACTTAGATTCAGAAAATCGAATAAAAAAAGATCGTGAATCAAACGGTTGAAATACAGGTCAATTTTCATACTAACGAGCTGTTTGGAACATCATAATATGGTTTTAGTGATGTCGAGTTTTTTGGGTTTTACCTTTTGCAAACTTTCTCTTTCCACTTTCTCTTCGACTCCAATAATTTCAATTATTGTAATGATTCTCAACAACAAAAATTTGCACAATCAACAGCGAGGTGCGAAGCACAGAGCATCCTATATATGTGGCTGGCGGGCAAAATGGATATCATTCCTTTTTGCGGCTGAGGTTTTTTGGCGGGCCAGTTTTTACAACGGAGTTGTTTTTGGGGGGATAGGTAATATACTATATAATATACTATATTCCATATGAGAGGAAGTCACAGCTCGAACAGCACATGAGAACAGGTATTTCGACTCCTATACGCTTTATAAGGTGTTCTCTCACCAACAATTTGATGTATCCCCATCATTACGTTTGTAAAGCTATTTCAGAACGGTGTCACGTTCAAACTTTGTCAGAGTTTTCAGTATTCTAGTCGACTATGCTAAGGTCAAAGATGAGGAAACCTTTTAACCTTTTTATGAAAATCTTACGTATGCGAATCGCCTCACGAAACAGTAAGAGAATTATTTCCCTAAGTGAATACGCTAATCTATAATGGGGAAAAGGTATTTCTGGAATCACCATCTCGTAGGTACAGATATTCATGACCCCAAAAAACACTCCGTGTAAAAATCACCCCGAGTCGCAAATATCATTCTTCAGAGGCCGGAAAAAGTTATATGCAGTAGCGGTGCGTGGGCTCTGAAAATGGTGGGCCACCAAATTCGGAACACAAATTAACAGCTTTTTCTACAAAATACCTGTAAATGTTTTCCAACAGGAGTCTTCTTATGAGAAATGGGTGTATTTTAATCAACCGCAGCTCTTAGCAAGTCAGAATGTAAGCTCTGTGTTCACAGTAGTTCTGACCAGTACCCGGGATTACCAGAAGCTATAGCTTCATACGAGGAGGTGGCTGCGGAGCAATCCCACCCACCCACCCACTTCCATAAATAAAATATGTTCAAAAATGTGTGAAGACAACGTACAAAAATATGAGTAATGTCATTAGGTAGGTAGCCACCACCACTTTCAGAGCACACAAGAAAGAGATCACGAGTTAGGACCATAACATTATGACTGAAGAGTATAGTGACTAGATTATTCATGGCTAGAGTTTTTAATGGGACATCCTGTGAGCCACTCAGCTTTGTTATACATGTCAACATTGAACTTCCTCAAGGCAGCAACACCCTTTCCTTTATTTACTGCCTGAGTAATATTCAGCAAAGGCCTATCTCTTCCTAAACTTTTAATCATCACCCGATCCTCGTAGGAAAACGTCGAAAACTTCGACTGTAAGTTAGCCACCGAATTCATGTGGTACAAAAATACAGAAACAAATAAACTAAACATCAACTAAAAACTAGAAGCTAGGTACTTATCTGTGTATGTTTACGTTGATCAATCCACAAGACCACAGACAAGAAACAACGCACTTAATTACCACAAAAAAATCCAAATCTGTCACGGGAACTCTGTTATGACGAAATAAGTGATTCACAACTTGTGAATCACAAGTTTTACTATCGAGATAACAAGATGAATTGAAACGATCGAATCGATTGTGAACACAAACGATTTTTTTGGCCCCGGGCCGGAACGAGGCGTGGCTTACCGAATTTTTACTCTACTGAGCATGCGCAGGCAGGCCACTTCGTAAAGCGTCGTGTCCGTTGCCATGGCAATACCCGGTCCCAGGCCCTGAAGCGTAGGTTTCGATTTCGATTGCAAAACATCGATTACTGTCGATATATTCTGATAGAATGATCGAATATCGTTCTTCTTCTTCTTCTTCCCAGTTACTTGTCTTGGCCGCAGCCATGCTGGACATAGGTTGGGACAGAGAGAGAGAGAACTCTTTGACTTCGTGAAAATGCTAGGTGCAGTATACGGAACGATATTCGAATGCCAACTGGGTGGCATATTTTTTTTGTCGAGTTTTTTGTGTTTCTGGATGCCGGGGCAGTGGCCCAAGTGGCCTTATGGACGCAACGCCCCTGGTTATATGATATCCACTTTCCCCGCCCTTTTCCTCATTAAGGAGCTAAGTATAATGAAAAGCTTAACCACTTCACAAGCACCGTACCCCTTTCGAAATCTCCCCTTGGCGCTATTGCGAGACGGTTTTATTACTTCCACAAGCAACTAATACTTGATGGTGGTTAACGTTTTATACAAGTATTAGTTGCTTGTGGAAGTAATAAAAACGTCTCGCAATAGCGCCAAGGGGAGATTTCGAAAGGGGCACGGTGCTTGTGAAGTGGTTAAGCTTTTCATTATACTTAGCTCCTTAATGAGGAAAAGGGCGGGCGGGGAAAGTGGATATCATAACTTTTTCCGGCCTCTGAAGAATGATATTTGCGAGGCGGGGTGATTTTTACACGGAGTGTTTTTTGGGGGGATATCACATCTTCTTGTTGTTAAAGTGGGTCATGTTATAAAGAAGGTCTATGCGAAATTTCAAGTCGATTGGTCCTTTTACCCAGGCTGTAGACTCGTCAAAGTTGCCAAATTAGCCTAAATTTCAGGTTTTTTGTTTCTAAAAGTTTTTTGGGTTGAGATAATGGGTTAAACTTTCAAAAGGCACTGGCTGATGTTGAAACGAAGCTCTGTGCAAAATTTCAAGTCAATCCGTGAAGGTGGAAAGGCCTAACTGATTAAGGAGAAGAAGAACAGGTAAGGGTGAAAAACCGGGATTTTGAAGTTATATAACTCGGCTCCCTTTAAAGATATCGACTTGAATCTTTCAAAAGGCACTTGCTACACTTGAAACGAAGCTCCGTGCAAAATTTCGAGTCAATCGGCGAAGGTGGAGAGGCTGTAGCCTTGACCGACTGAAAAAAGTAGAAAAACATGGTAATTGGTTTTTGAAGTTATATAACTCGGCTCCCTTTAGACCTAGCGACTTGAAACATTCAGGGCTTTCTATTATCCACACCAAAAAGATCCAAACCTAATTTCAAGTTGATCGGTCAACTAGGAGCCGAGATATGGCCAAAATTAGCCTAAATTACCCTAAATTTTAGTTTTTTGTCCCTAATTTTTTTTTGGTTGAGATAATGGGTTATTTCGTTCAAATGGCACTGAGACATGCTATAAAGAAGGTATGTAAAAAAATTCAAGTCGATTGGTCCTTTTACCCAGGCTGTAGACTCGTCAAAGTGGACAGAATTTTAATTATGTACTTGATTATGTAACTTTGCCGTCTTCGTATCCGCTGTTTCACCCACTCACTTCTTCGACGACGTTTCGTTTTCTCATTTTCTTTACGCATTAAATCGTTTTTTATGACCGTGGGCAAAACAACAACTCCGGCTATAACCAACTCTACCGAAATTTTCACCACCAATGGCTATTTTCACGACTAATGCAATGTAGGCAATAAAATAATTGAAGTTCGAATTTGATTACTCTGCCCCCCCCCCCCCACAGTGGTTCAGTTTTAGGACGAACGGTCAAGTAGAATTGGCGTCTCGTCGCATTTGAAGTAGGTATTCAGGGACAATAAGAGCACCCCTATGACATATTATATATTGTATAGGTAACAAGAGTATGATACCTAATACTAAACTATAATGTATCAGTTCAAGAAAAAAATGAGATGTTTTCGAGGGAGGTATTTTTCCCGAGCGCCTAGGGTCCCTCTTACATACCTAACCAAAATGTTACCCACTCAATTTCGTTCCTTTAATGTTGGCGCTCTTTGTGGATTATCTTCGAGATGGGTCCTCAAAATGAAGCCCCGCAGATGGACAATGCGAAGGGCGGATGTTTTCCACGGTAAAAATCCGCTCTGCTTCTGATGGGATTCAAGAGCTCGTTCAAAAGTTCGAGTCGGCGTGGATTTTCTCCGTGTGTGTGCGAACGTGTGGACATACATTTTATTGATTCATTAGGAGACTTGTGGATTAGTGGAGGTTTTTCCCCGTAGGAGGGGGGAAACTCCGACGGTTGGCCCCGCCCCCTGCCATTCCATTGGCTCACGACCTTCAGTCTAATCAATAGACCACAATGGCCGCATTCTTTGCACACCTACTACTGCTGTTTCTATGCCAGCCACATTCTCAGTAACTGGATTTGTTAAAATTCATGATTATCTTCAACATCTATTCACCGCTAACCTTATCTACTTGCCAGAGAGGCTTGACGTTCCAAGGCCCTCGAAATTTTGAGGAAAGGATTCGAAGGATTCCCAGTTTTTAGACACCGAAACGGTGCGAGTTGCTGGTTTCGACGAACTCGGCGATGAGGTCGTCACTACTCGGCTGACGTAATTAAGACATTTTCAAGTCCAATTCACCCTTTTATAAACCAAATTCGCCCTATTCCCAGTCAATTTAACCCTTTCACAAATGAAATTCACCCTCTTTGAGCAATACGGGAATGTGCAAAAGGGCAAAGAAAAGGAAGTGAATACATTAAATACGACAGAATAGGTGATAATATTAGGTACCTACCTATTCAGGGTGTTTGCCACTTGGTGTGAAAGAAAACAAATGGGTGAAACTAGACTGAAAATGGAGTAGAATGCCCCCAACCGCACCTTTCTAACTCAATCCGTTCCCAAGATATGATTTTTTGTTCCCACGTTTCTTGCCATAAAAACCCACGTTTCTTCAATTTAAACCAACATTTTTCTACTTTTGACCACATTTTCGGATTCAGCGTTATTTTTTACATACGCTTAATGCACATTTGTAATAAAAAACGATCTCCTAAGGACCGCAGTCGCAGTTAAAACATTGACAGTTTTAAAAAAAATTAAATTTTTGAAAATACCTGTACGTTAACTGTATCTCCAAAAAACGTCCTGGAAGATATCAAATCACAGGAGAACTTGCAAATTCAATCAGCTTCCTAATAGTATGGTCAACATTGCGATTGCTTATCGATTTCATAGAGAAATTCAAGTTTGAATGCGGAAAAACAGTAGGCACCTACAAAAATACGAGTAGCTACCAGAAAATTAACAAATGGATTCTCAATTTTTTTGGGTTTGCCGTGACAGATACAGATTGATACAGACAGATATATGATACAGATTGATAAGTTCAATGATATCAAGGCCAAATGAAATCCTCGTTGTGGTTGTCAGGCCGTTTTAAGGAGTTTTAGTACACAAAATAAGGCGGTTAAAATAAAACAAGGTAAAAATAAAAAACAAATGCGATGACGATGGTGGCTGTTGTAGCGAGGCACATACTTACAAAGTATTTTCGAAATGGCCCCCATGGTTTCGTAAACAAGCCCTGGCTCTGTTTCGCACGGATTTAACCGTTACATTATACGTGAGATCTTGTCGCAGTGTAGCGATTACTTCCAAGATTCTTCCCCTTATAGAAATTCCATGAGATTTTGCCCTGATATCATTGAAATTATCAATTGTCAATGTTTGAACTGCAAGTGCGGTCCTTAGGAGTTCGTTTTTGATTACGAATGTGGATTAGGCGTATGTGAAAAATAACGCTGAATTCGAGAATGTTGTCAAAAGTGGAAACAAAGTGTTTTAAAGTGAAGAAACGTGGGTTTTTATAATAAAAAACGTGGTTTTCCGAAACAAAAACCTTTAAAAAAATCATATCTTGGGAACGGATTGAGATAGAAAGGTGCGGGTGTCGGCGTTCTACTCCATTTTCAGTCTAGTTTTAACAATTTTTTAGCGAATTTTCGAAGAAAATGTAGCTATTGTTCGGTCCAAAATTTTTAAAACCTAAATAACTGGACCTACGCACAATCAAAAGATGGATGGATAGCAACACTCTAACTGTCAACGCCAGCAAGTCCCTCCACATGCCCATTTCAAGGAAAGGAGACAAAGTGGCGATGCAAGATGAACTATGTCTCAGATATCATGATTGCAGTCATGATCCTTGTCAGTGTCCAACAATAGAAAAAACTGAACAAATTAAATACCTAGGAATAATAATTGACAACAAGCTAAAATGGGACAACACATAAACGATCTGTGTCAAAAACTGAGAAAATGTGCGTACATGGTATACACGATAAAATACTTCCCTAGGCAGTTAGTTAAAAATATATATGTAGCTTTATTTGAATCTGTGATGCAATATGCTGTTATCATCTGGGGCGGCACTTACAAATATTTAATAGAAAAGTTAGGTATATAAACCCAGAAGAAAACACTCGAAATATTTTTTAACAAACACATGAGATTTTCTTCCGAGTTACTCTTCAAGGAACTTTGACTAATGACAGTTCGTCAAATTTATGTAAAAAAATATGTTACAAACTATAAAAAAAAAGAGGGAAAAGTATTCTATGAGAATGTGAGAGAAATAAGGTAAACTGATTACGGAATAAAATTGCCGAAAGTAAAGAACTGCTACTCACAAAACAGAACAAAGTATAAAGGAATGAGGAAAATAAATAAAAATAACCTTTATAGAAGAGAAATAAACAAATTAATTTACAATGGTCCTTGAAACTTTTCATAACCCTAGGTCAAGGGGAAGGGGTTCAAAACGAATTTTGAAATTTTGAACATTCCATTTCTCGAAAAATTCCCATCAAACGGTATGTTTTTTATTTCATATTTAGATAGAGTTTATTCCTAAGAATTTTTTAAGACCATCCGCAGCTTTGTACGACCAGCCGTTCGTTCACAATGACGGCTCAAAGATTGTGCCTCAACACACGATCGTGAATCAAACTGTGGAAATACAGGTCAATTTTCATACTAACAAGCTCTTTGGAACATCATATGGCTTAAGTGATGTCGAGTTTGTTGTTCTGAGGTGCGCTTCGTGCTACGGAAATGAAGGTAATTTCGAATGTTTGTTGGTAGGTACTTCTTTTATAGAAAAATTATTACCGACGTAGTATTAAAAACCCCGGAATTATATCGTATTAATTAATCATAATTAATAATTATTATTATTAATAATAAATACAAATTATTAACACCTAACAATAAATTATAATAATTTTCACTAGGTACTTGATAAAATTGTTAATAATTAGTGATAATTGATAATAATAATTAATCTAACATTTAGGATCTAGACATTTAGACCTAGTGATCTAGACAGAAGGGTGATCTGTACAAAGAAGATAATGAACCGTTGTGTCAAGAATTTGCAGAGTTTTTGGTTTATTATCTTCGATAATGAAACATTGGAATCGCCCAAAGAAAACTAAATTTTAACCCCCCCTCAAAATTTGTTGGTTTACGTTTCAAGATACGTAGATTCAGAAAATCGAATATTAAAGAAATCCGTCCGTCCGCCGTACGCCGTCCGCCGTCCGCGACACTTTGCCCAGTTAGCGTTGAGTTAAAATTACGAAATTTGGTTTCTGGGTTTGGACCTGCCCCACAATGATCCTCGAAACTTTTCATAACCCTAGGTCAAGGGGAAGGGGTTCAAAACGAATTTTGAAATTTTGAAAATTCCATATCTCGAAAAATGCCCATCAAACGGTATCTTTTTTATTTCATATTTAGATAGAGTTTATTCCTAAGAATTTGTTAAGACCATCCGCAGCTTTGTACGACCAGCCGTTCGTTCACAATGACGGCTCAAAGGTTGAATCAAACAGGAATCAAACGGTTGAAAGTGATGTCGAGTTTTTTGTTCTGAAATACGTTTCGTGCTACGGAAATGAAGGTAATTTCGAATGTCTGTTGGTAGGTACTTCTTTTATTGAAAAATTATTACCGACGTAGTATTAAAAACCCCCGAATTATATCGTATTAATTAATAATAATTATTATTAATAATAAATACAAATGATTAATACCTAACAATAAATTATAATCACTTTCACTCGGTACTTGATAAAATTATTAATAATTAGTGATAATTCATAATAATAATTAATCTAACATTTAGGATCTAGACATTTAGACCTAATGATCTAAACAGAAGGGTGATCTGTACAAAGAAGATAATGAACCGCTGTGTCAAGAATTTGCAGAGTTTTCTTCTTATTCAATTGGGCAAGGCTACAGCCTCTCCTTGATTCTTGCTTAATCTATTTATTTTATCAATTTATAATTGTATTAATTAATTAATAAATACCTATTTTATAATTTTATTAATAAATAAATAAATAATTTATAATTTTATAAATAAATAAAATTACTGATTGGCTTTATGTATGATTGAATCCCTCTACTTGTTCAAAAAAATAAGTGACGTGAGACCAACCAGGATGAACACACATTTTAATAATCCGACGCCCAAGCAATAACTTCTACCCTAGGCAGTTGAATTGGCTAAAATAGATGTCCAACCTTTCTTTTAGAATAAACCATTAGCAGTTAAAACAACTAGTTCTCTAGTCGTGTTTTAAAAAAACCGACACGTGATTTATAAAACAAATGCAAAATGCAGATCCTTAAATTTAAATTCTGATCAACAGAAATCGACTTCAATAATGTCTTTCATCGACCATTCAGTATACTATGATTGAGTTTGCTGAAATTAAGATGTATAAAATGTTGATATAAAGAGTACGAATTATTTACTATATTTCCGCACAAACGCATACACAAACTGAGCTGGGAGAGGGATGAGCCTGGACAGATCATTGTTATCTAGTTGTCAACAACTGAAGAAACGTAAATGACAGTTCAGTTGGACTGTTTGAAAAAGTTTGTATATTAGGCCTATAACAATCGTTTGTACGGGCATTAAAAAACTCTGCGAATTCTTGACACAACGGTTTATTATCTTCTTTATGCAGATCACCCTTGTGTCTAGATCACTAAATGATAGATTAATAATTATTATTACGAATTATTAATCATTTTATCAAGTAGTGAAAATTATCAATAATTATTGTTAGTTGTTAATAATTTTTACTTATTAAAATTAATAATAACTATTATTGTAATTAATTTACTCGACGTCTGAAACCATGTGGTGTCCGAATCAGCTGGGCCAGTATGAATATTGAACCGACCGGCTGCCTCAGGATTCAATCTCATGTTGACGATTTTCGATCTGCTCCAACTTTGATAAGTACGTCATTGTGAACGAACGGCTGGTCGTACAAAGCTGTGGATGGTGTTGAAAAATTTTAAAATAAACTCTCTCCAAATATGAACTAAAAAACTCTGCAAATTCTTGACACAATGGTTTATTATCTTTAATGTACAGATCACCCTTCTGTCTAGATTACTGAATGTTAGATTATTATGTATTATCATGAATTATTGATTATTATTATGAAGTAGTGTAAATTATTAATATTTATTGTTGGTTATTAATAATTTGTATGCTTCATTATTAATACCTAATTATTATTAGATATTATTTATCAACTAGATATTTGAAAACCATGTGCTGTTTGAATCAGCTGGACCAGTTTGAAAATGGACCCGACAGGCTGCCTCTCGATTCACTCTCATGTTGACGATTTTCGATCTGCTCCAACTTTGAGCCCTCATTGTGAACGAACGGGTGGTCGTACAAAGCTTCGGATGGTCTTGAAAAATTTAAAAAAAAAATAAAATAAACTATCTGAATATAAACTAAAAACTTCGCCTTTTTCGAGATATGAAATTTTCAAAATTTCAAAATTCGTTTTGAACCCCTTCCCCTTGACCTAGGGTTTTGAAAAGTTTCGAGGACCATTGTGGGGCTGGTCGGAACCCGTAACAAAAATTTCGAAATTTTAGGTAGCTCAACGCTAACTGGGCAAAGTGCCAACGTAAACCAACAAATTTTGAGGGGGGGGGGGATTAAAAATTTGTTTTTTGTTTGGTTGATTCCAATGGTTCATTATCGAAGATAATAAACCAAAACTCATACACAAACAAACTAAATTTCGTTGCTTCTGAGATAGATAAAAGGAAACTCACGTGACACTTGTTCGTCGGGGGTTGAGGACGACGGGGACGTGGTATCTTCTGGGGAAGGTGAGACTGAGACGCTGATGGGCGATAGCATTTCCTCCAACTTGAACGTCTTCATGGGAGGAGGAGCGAACGCTGAACGGCCCGCAATCCCGTGATGGAACAGCTGATGATGGAACAGGTGTCCAGGGTAACCCTCCACTAACCTGAGACCGAAGCTACCGTTCCCTTCGTTACTCTGTAACACCCAAAAATATAATATAATATCGTGTAAAAATCTATTTACTCAAACAATGTCAAGTGTATAAATCAGCGATTCCAAACTTAGAACACGTTTTCAGGTCCCAATGGAGCTTTCCAATCATGCAGCACCACTGATCACCATCAGTAACATTGGTTGAAAACAAATGGATACATGGGTGAAATAATTCTCCGATCACTATGATATTCATTTTGGGCGAATTCAAAAAATCATGAGAACTGGAGGTATGTACCATTCAAGGTTTAGTATTTGCATATCAAGAAGCCTCTTTCATTCAGATCGTATTGAAAGTCAAATTCATCGCAGTAATCAGTTTCAGAGAATCGCACGTTTGTGGGGACGAACGTTACAATGGAATGTCGATAATATGTCCCCCAAATTTCTTCTCATTCAATGGTTTGATGGTAACAAGAAATGCGATATTTAGACAAACAAACACGCTGAATAACTGACACAGGATAAATATTAAATCGGAGTTTTTCTTGATGGTTGAGATTGATTTCAATTAAATTTTCATTGGTTAACCTCGAATTATTTCTTTATCACTCTGGAATGTTCTGCAGGTTGGAATAATTATCCAAAAGATTAATAATGTGTTGAACAAAATTACAATTAACTAACAAATATAAATGCAGTTGTGGTGAGTTTGTGTGCATTTTAACACAAGTAGGTACCCTCTAATGTCTTATTCAACTGACACTATTGAACTCTGGTCAGTCTGGTAGTCAGTAGAGCAATTTCTGTATAACGTTGCTGTGGCTTACAGTTATTCGTTTACAGATAGCTTTCTTATCTATACAACTGACGTTTTTAATTTCTTGGGTTCCTCACAGTAGATGAAAAGTACAGGCGCATTTTGGATATCACGGGACAATTCAGGTATACATTAATTTTACGGATCCAGATGGCCTGGTTTACATTGAGAAGGTCAATACGGTCAAGTTTTTACATCTGAAAATCCTGCAATCCTCTCTGGATCACTATGATGATGTCCAAAATAGAAGTAGGGGTTCGATTTAGGTATTAGAAAGCAGTTAGTTGTCTACTGAGCCTGAGACGATGTGCCACTTTACTATAGTTATCCAAGAGTTTAATTCCAACATCGAGGGGTACAAAAAGAAAACCGCTAAAGAATTTCATTTTTTACATTTTTTTTAATTCGATTTTCTGAATCTACGTATCTTGAAACGTAAACCAACAAATTTTGACATGGGGTTAAAAAACTCTGCAAATTCTTGACACAACGGTTTATTATCTTCCTTGTGCAGATCACCCTTCTGTCTATACCAGACTGTATTGCAAATCGGCACCATACCATATTCTCACCGTACTCATACCATACCATACGAATGTCTTTCCTATCATACCATACTGTATTATACCAAATCATACATACAATAATATACCATACCATACCATGTCATACAAACCGAGTGAATATTGAAATGTCATCCATTTCTGACCTATATTTAAAATTTCGAATATCTAGCTCATCATCAAAATTTAATTTGTTTAAACAAATAGGTATTATTTGAACAATTTTACAGACAAGAAACCGAGTGAATCCAGTTCTGTGGTCCAGTTCTGACCTATTTTGAAAATTTCAAGTCAATAGCTCATCATCAAAATTTAATTTGTATTATTACAAAAAGGTATTATTTAAACAATTTTACAGATGAGAAACCGAGTAAATATTGCAATGTGGTCTATTCTCGACTCACGGTTAAAATTTCCAGACTGAAGTTTACCGGGAAGATGACAAAAGGTAGTTTTATTCTGGGCGTCTGAGGGTTGGGTCACATAACGGCCGTTTTCGACGCGAAAGTTTAGTGTTTTTCCTAAACCTTTGCGCGCTCACTGTGAACGAACGGCTGGTCGCACAAAAATCCAATTGGTCTTAAAAGATTCGTAATTTTTCAGGTCATTCAAACGTGAACTGAAAATTACACGTTTCAGTTAAATATTTTGAGATATGACATTGTCGAAATTTTAAATTTCGTTTTGAACCCCTTCCCCTTGACCTAGGGTTATGAAAAGTTTCGAGGACCATTGTGGGGCTGGTTCAAACCCAGAAACCGAATTTCGTAATTTTAACTCAACGCTAACTGGGCAAAGTGGCGCGGACGGCGTACGGCGTACGGGGGACGGCGTACGGCGGACGGACGGATTTTGGTTTATTATCTTCGATAATGAACCATTGGAATCGCCCAAAGAAAAAAAAACTCTGCAAATTCTTGACACAACGGTTTATTATCTTCCTTGTGCAGATCACCCTTCTGTCTATACCAGACTGTGTTGCAAATCGGCACCATACCATATTCTCACCGTACTCATACCATACCATACGAATTTCTTTTCTATCTTACCATACTGTACTAAATCATACATACAATAATACACCTTACCATACTCATACCATGTCATACAAACCGAGTGAATATTGAAATGTGATCCATTTCTGACCTATATTTAAAATTTCAAGTATCTACCGCATCATCAAAATTTAATTTGTTTAAACAAATAGGTATTATTTAAATAATTTTACAGACAAGAAACCGAGTGAATATTGCATTGTGATCCAGTTCTGAACTATTTTTAAAATTTCAAGTCAATAGCTCATCATCAAAATTTAATTTGTATTATTACAAAAAGGTATTATTTAAACAATTTTACAGATGAGAAACCGAGTGAATATTGCAATGTGGTCTATCCCCCACTCACGGTTAAAATTTCTAGACTGTAGTTTACCGGGAAGATGAAAAAAGGTAGTTTTATTCTGGGCGTCTGGAGTTGACCCACGTAGCGCCCGTTTTCGACGCGAAATTTTAGTGTTTTTCCTAAACCTTTGCGCGCTCACTGTGAACGAACGGCTGGTCGCACAAAAATCCTATTGGTCTTAAAAGATTCGTAATGTTTCAGGTCATTCAAAAGTGAACTAAAAATTACACGGTTCAGTTGAATATTTCGAGATATGACATCGTCGAAATTTTAAATTTCGTTTTGAACCCCTTCCCCTTGACCTAGGGTTATGAAAAGTTTCGAGGATCATTGTGGGGCTGGTCCAAATCCAGAAACCAAATTTCGTAATTTTAGCTCAACGCTAACTGGGCAAAGTGCCACGGACGGCGTACGGCGGACGGACGGATTTTGGTTTATTATCTTCGATAATGAACCATTGGAATCGCCCAAAGAAAAAAAAATTTTAACCCCCCCTCAAAATTTGTTGGTTTACGTTTCAAGACACGTAGATTCAGAAAATCGAATAAAAAAAAATCCGTCCGTCCGCCGTACGCCGTCCCCCGTACGCCGTACGCCGTACGCCGTCCGCGCCACTTTGCCCAGTTAGCGTTGAGTTAAAATTACGAAATTCGGTTTCTGGGTTTGGACCAGCCCCACAATGGTCCTCGAAACTTTTCATAACCCTTGGTCAAGGGGAAGGGGTTCAAAACGAAATTCAAAATTTCGACAATGTCATATCTCAAAATATTTAACTGAAACGTGTAATTTTCAGTTCACTTTTGAATGACCTGAAAAATTACGAATCTTTTAAGACCAATTGGATTTTTGTGCAACCAGCCGTTCGTTCACTGTGAGCGCGCAAAGGTTTAGGAAAAACACTAATCTTTCGCGTCGAAAACGGCCGTTATGTGACCCAACCCTCAGACGCCAGAATAAAACTACCTTTTGTCATCTTCCCGGTAAACTATAGTCTAGAAATTTTAACCGTGAGTCGGGGATAGACCACATTGCAATATTTACTCGGTTTCTCATCTGTAAAATTGTTTAAATAATACCTTTTTGTAATAATAGGTACAAATTAAATTTTGATGATGAGCTATTGACTTGAAATTTTAAAAATAGGTCAGAACTGGATCACAGAACTGGATTCACTCGGTTTCTTGTCTGTAAAATTGTTTAAATAATACCTATTTGTTTAAACAAATTAAATTTTGATGATGAGCTAGATACTTGAAATTTTAAATATAGGTCAGAAATGGATGACATTTCAATATTCACTCGGTTTGTATGACATGGTATGAGTATGGTATGGTATATTATTGTATGTATGATTTGGTATAATACAGTATGGTATGATAGGAAAGAAATTCGTATGGTATGGTATGAGTACGGTGAGAATATGGTATGGTGCCGATTTGCAATACAGTCTGGTATAGACAGAAGGGTGATCTGCACAAGGAAGATAATAAACCGTTGTGTCAAGAATTTGCAGAGTTTTTTGGTTTATTATCTTCGATAATGAACCATTGGAATCGCCCAAAGAAAAAAAAATTTTAACCCCCCCTCAAAATTTGTTGGTTTACGTTTCAAGACACGTAGATTCAGAAAATCGAATACAAAAAAATCCGTCCGTCCGCCGTCCGCCGTACGCCGTCCCCCGTACGCCGTACGCCGTCCGCGCCACTTTGCCCAGTTAGCGTTGAGTTAAAATTACGAAATTCGGTTTCTGGGTTAGGACCAGCCCCACAATGGTCCTCGAAACTTTTCATAACCCTTGGTCAAGGGGAAGGGGTTCAAAACGAAATTTAAAATTTCGACAATGTCATATCTCAAAATATTTAACTGAAACGTGTAATTTTCAGTTCACTTTTGAATGACCTGAAAAATTACGAATCTTTTAAGACCAATTGGATTTTTGTGCAACCAGCCGTTCGTTCACTGTGAGCGCGCAAAGGTTTAGGAAAAACACTAATCTTTCGCGTCGAAAACGGCCGTTATGTGACCCAACCCTCAGACGCCAGAATAAAACTACCTTTTGTCATCTTCCCGGTAAACTATAGTCTAGAAATTTTAACCGTGAGTCGGGGATAGACCACATTGCAATATTTACTCGGTTTCTCATCTGTAAAATTGTTTAAATAATACCTTTTTGTAATAATAGGTACAAATTAAATTTTGATGATGAGCTATTGACTTGAAATTTTAAAAATAGGTCAGAACTGGATCACAGAACTGGATTCACTCGGTTTCTTGTCTGTAAAATTGTTTAAATAATACCTATTTGTTTAAACAAATTAAATTTTGATGATGAGCTAGATACTTGAAATTTTAAATATAGGTCAGAAATGGATGACATTTCAATATTCACTCGGTTTGTATGACATGGTATGAGTATGGTATGGTATATTATTGTATGTATGATTTGGTATAATACAGTATGGTATGATAGGAAAGAAATTCGTATGGTATGGTATTAGTACGGTGAGAATATGGTATGGTGCCGATTTGCAATACAGTCTGGTATAGACAGAAGGGTGATCTGCACAAGGAAGATAATAAACCGTTGTGTCAAGAATTTGCAGAGTTTTTTTTATTCGATTTTCTGAATCTACGTGTCTTGAAACGTAAACCAACAAATTTTGAGGGGGGGTTAAAATTTTTTTTTCTTTGGGCGATTCCAATGGTTCATTATCGAAGATAATAAACCAAAAATGTTTTCTTTTGGCGATTCCAATGGTTAATTATCGAAGATAATGAAACAAAAAATCCGGCCGTCCGCGGCACTTGGCACAGTAAGCGTTGAGCAAAAATTACGACATTTGGTTCACGGGTTCGGACAAGTCCCTCGATGATCCTTGAAACTTTTCAAAACACTAGGTCAATGTGAAAGAGTTCAAAATACATTTTAAAACTTTACTTTTACTTTACTTTACTTCACTTTTACTTTTAACTAGTCTATAGAACTGTGCCCAGTTAACGTTGTGCTAAAATTACAAAATTTGGTTGTAGAAATAATGATTGTAGAAATGTTTCATAACTCTAGGTCAACGGGAAGGGGTCAAAAACGAATTTTGAACTTTTAGTTCAAGTTTGAACGAAGGTTTTTTTCAACTTCCCGATGAGCTAGAGACTTGAAATGTTAAACATACCTAGGTCTCTGAGCAGATCACCTTAATCCAATTAACGAAGTGATAGATGAAACTTTAGCTCAACATTCAAATTTAATTGGTTTAAACAAATAGGTACCTATTGTTTAAATAATTTTACAGGCAAACAACCGAGTGAATACTGCACTGTCATCCATCTGCGCCCCATGTTTAAAATTACATGTCTGTAGCTCAACATCGAAATTTAATTTGTTTAAACAAATAGGTATTGTTTAAACAATTTTAATGAAAAGAAACCGAGTCAATCTTGCATTTTCATCCAGTTCGGACTTATATTCATAATTTAAAATCCCTAGCTGATTGGCAACTTGAAAAACAAGTGGTGACAATTATTATTAATTGGTATTGTTAGTTATTAATAATTTTTACGAATTATTTTTAATAATGATTGATAATAATTGTTATTTACCATGAATTCACTCGATATCTGAAAATAATAGATTCTATAGAATCTAGACCCGACAGGCTGTCTCATGATTCACCCTCATGTTGTCGAATTTTGATTTGCTCGAAATTTGAACCCTCATTGTGAACGAACGGCTGGTCGAACAAAGCTTCGGATGGTCTTAAAAAATTCAAAATTTGTTTTGAACCCCTTCCCCTTAACCGAATGTTATGAAAAACTTCAAGGATCATTGTGGGGCTGGTCCAAACCCGTAGACGAAATTTCGTAATTTTTTGCTCAACTTTAACTGAGTAAAGTGACGCGGACGGCGGACGGACGGATTTCTTTTTTATTCGATTTTTGGAATCTACGTATCTTGAAACGTAAACCCTCAAATTTTGAGGGGGGCGCTAATTTTTTTTTCTTCTTGGCCGATCAAAGATACTGAACCTTTGTAACCAAAATAGAAAATTATTCTTATTTTTTTAAACAATTTAAATTTGGATGAGGAGCTAAAGGCTTGAAATTTTAAACATGGGTTGAGGATGGATGGCAATACAATATTCACTAGGTTTCTTGTCTGTAAAATAGAGTTTAGTTCTAGAATTTTTTAAGACCATCCGGTCTGTACGATTTGTACGACCAGCCGTTAGTTCACAATGAAGGCTCAAAGTTGGAGCAGAACGAATCGTCAACATAAGGGTGAATCATCATGCGGCAGCCTGTCGGGTCTATGTTCATACTGGCCCAGCTCATTCGAACATCACATGGTTTTCAGATAATATCTAGTTAATGAATAATAATAAATAATAATTAATGATTATTATTAATAATCTGTATTACTTATTAATAAATATTAATAACATTTAATAATACCTAGGTTACACCGTTGTGTCAACAATGTGCAGAGTTTTTTTTAACTCAATTTTCTGAATCCGTAGATATGGTTTACGTATCTTGAAACGTAAACCAACAAATTTTGAGGAAGTGTTAAAATTTTTCTTCTTTGATCGATTTCAATGGTTCATTATCAATGAAAACTTTTTGAAGGACCAAAGAGGATTGAGTCGTGTGTCTCATTGTTAATCGACTTCTCATTCCCCTACAGGCTTAATCGTCATATATTTATGACACTCGACATATTACTCTTCTTCACTTCCATTCTTTATCAACTGAATGGCCACATTCCCATAGTGGGACTTTAAATCTGCCATCTTTATGCATACTTGTGATATAATTCATGAACATCCAAAATATGTTGTGGTCGTGAATATGGCCGAATGAGAAACTAGGTTGGGTGGAGCACCCATCAATGGATGAATCAGTGAATAATGTAATTTCTCAACTATTGATTGATTAATTCTAACACCGTTTAAATAATCCATTGTTAGTGGACTTGAGCCCTCTGAAAACCAAACTACTCGTTATTGTGCTAATGTTCTACCAAGCAGCAAAACAGAATGAGCCAATTTCGGAAGTATCTTGACTCAACTCACTATTTATATAAAATCACCATCATCATGTTCGATGATGACCAAACTTTTAAAATCAGGGTTGAATTTTAAATGCCCTAAAACGGATTCGTGACGACAAAATATTGAAACAATAATATCCAATGGGCGAGTGTTCAAAGTAATGTATAATGTATGGAAGCTATAGCTTCAGCCTAATACTTCATTTTGTAACGCAGTTTTAGAACAAAAAACCCATACTGAAAGCTTGTTTGTTGCTGAACTTTTCACTAATTATAATAATAGGTAATGTCATACGTACACTACCTTCCTCTATTAGAGGTGATTTATCGCTTTTCATTGACTAGAGAATTGTAGGGATTTGTTTCCCATCATGTACGAGTAGTAGAGGTCCGAAATCTTCTGGAAATGAAATCCGTTGGAATTGGGAAGCAGTTTGCAAACGCTCTGGTAAAACGTTTGAGTTACTTACTCGAAATTTTGATTTATATTGGAGTTTATTTATTCATGTATTGTAAAGTTATTTGTATGAATTATAATATACTATGCTATATTAGAATGTAGGACCCTTAGCAATAGCTGCATTTCCTCTATTATTAAATATAAAATATAAATAAATATAAACGATTCGTCGGGATGTTTCTCTAAAAACCAGTGAGTGGGTCTGATAAATTAACAATGGCGCTATAAAACTGCCGACGGCATTTGAATGTTACTCGTACATCAGAGGAGCAGTTGATCCATCAAAATAGGTGAGGATATTGCTAATGAACCGTTGATAAGGGTATTATTGGTTTTCGGGTGGTTCACAAGGAGCCGATCCACTTAGAATGAGCCAGGATAAGAACAGTATAAGGAGCAATCAAGGAGATGCGTTTCAATAGGACTGAAGAAATATCTCATCCATACAGCTACTGTCTGTTAAATGATGGTTGTGAATGGTTGGGAATTATTGACGATGACGACGGATACAATAAACTGACTGCTTTATTTAACGACCTGGACGAGTGACATCGTGGAAGTAGTCCTTGACCAATCCAAGAGTGACTAAATATATAACATCTTATTTATAAGGCACTGTAAGTAATTATATTATTTACTTTATTACAATTAATTTATATTCAATTATACTTAGTTGTAGATATAAATATTTACTTTTATTTAAATCATACAACAACCTTTTTTTTTTAAATTAAATTATACTTTTGACATGACTTCTTTCTGTGTTGTAAATTAAATTAAACTTATGTACATGACTTATTATTTATGAAAAGTAAATAGTGCTTACAATTTATACCGGTTAACCTTCAGGTACAACGAAAGTGCTGTTTACTAAGAATAATCAGAGAAAGTAAAACGCAAAGGCGGTTTTATTTGTACACGAGTACAAATTTTGTTTGGTACATTTGAAGAATTGTGAGTATCGCCTTCTTTTTGATGATTAACAGGTTTGGATGGTGACAAAATAATAGACGAATCTGCTCTAGGCAAGTTTGTTGCAGTGGCCTTTTTGGAAAGGATCGACATGGGCTTACTTAAAATAAATTTTCTATTTCTTCGATAAGTATGACCATCTTCACTCTGAAGAATGTAGGTTCTTGAATCTAGGACTCGAATTATTTTTCCAGGTGTCCAAATACTATTCGGGGTTTTCCTGAAATAAATTTCTTGATCAGGACGTAATTCAGATCCCCCCAAAAACAACTCCGTTGTAAAAACTGGCCCGCCAAAAAACCTCAGCCGCAAAAAGGAATGATATCCATTTTGCCCGCCAGCCACATATATAGGATGCTCAGTGCTTCGCACCTCGCTGTTGAGTGTGCATATTGAAACCTGATCCTCCTACCCCTAACCTCCACCGTCAATGTTTTCCTGTTCCCTGTCACCTTCCCACAACCCCCTCTCACCCTTAGTCACCCTCGGTTTCACCTAATATGTTTCCTCTGTTTACACCAGCAGGGAGCTTTACGCTTCTTTCAATGCTGTTGGCGGGAGCTTTTTGCCAGATGAACAAGCTAACATAAGTATTACTGGTGGTCACGAGTAATCAGCGGTGGTAGAACTGTAATGAAGTAATGCTTCAATTCAGGCTTGTTCATCTGGCAAAAAGCTCCCGCCAACAGCATTGAAAGAAGCGTAAAGCTCCCTGCTGGTGTAACAGAGGAAACATATTAGGTGAAACCGAGGGTGACTAAGGGTGAGAGGGGGTTGTGGGAAGGTGACAGGGAACAGGAAAACATTGACGGTGGAGGTTAGGGGTAGGAGGATCAGGTTTCAATATGCACACTCAACAGCGAGGTGCGAAGCACTGAGCATCCTATATATGTGGCTGGCGGGCAAAATGGATATCATTCCTTTTTGCGGCTGAGGTTTTTTGGCGGGCCAGTTTTTACAACGGAGTTGTTTTTGGGGGGATATCACATCTTTTTGCATGGCTAGTTTTCGAGTGGTACTTATACAATACGGTTCAACAACTTATACAATACAAAAGTACCTACGAGGTAACTAGTAAATGTTTTTCTAAATGAAGTTTTATCCTAGTCAAAATTTAGTAAAACTCGGCGCCTCGCCAGGGGGGCAAGCCCCCCTGGACCCCCCGGATCTTTTCTCTTCTATACTTTGTATAGAACGAGGTATTTGCTATGCAAAACATGAATAATGTTTTTGCGTCCCGTTTCCCCTTTTCCTTATCTCTTTTCTTTGTCTGCATGGAAAATATTAAGAAATGTGCGGAAAATTTATTAGTTTTTTTATTTACTCAGGGCTGTATCTCAGCTTCTTCGATATTTACAGTGATTTTGGCAGTATATAATTTATGCATAAATTAAAGGCTTTCCAACGAATGGAGAACGATTTTTGTCCGTTGAAAACTAAAGAAGTTTCATTTCCCTAGAAACGGCTCGGTTGTACGTGAAAATCATTAAAAATCTTCGTGACATAATTTCGTGACTTAAACTTCGTTACGCTTTTCAACTCTGGTAGGCCACCGCAAAAACATTATTCATGTTAAAATTAGTACGCCTACTAATTTGCCTTTTTGTTTCTTGTTTTTGTGACAAGAATAATTATTTTTTGGAAATTATTGTTTGTTATCTGAAATGTGTTTGAAAAATAAGTAGTTTTAAAATTTTTGCGAATTGGTTAAATATTAGTTTTAAAATTTTCGATTAATTAAAACAATCAACAATTTAAAAACAATTATTAAAATTTAATACAATTATTCTTATTATTAAATTTAAAAAATAGAAAGAATTAGAAATTTGAATAAATTTGAATTAGAAATTTTTTGAAAATTGGTTGCATTTTTTCTTCGGGATTGTGCAAATTTTTGTTGTTGAGAATCATTACAATAATTGTAATTATTGGTGTCGAAGAGAAAGAGGAAAGAGAAAGTTTGCAACTGGTAAAACGCACGTTTTTATACCAAAAATCGCGAATAACTCGAGAACCGTTGGGAAAAGTGCCAAAGTGCGCTACCCTCATTCGAAAGCCCATAAAATTTCCTATCGATCCTTAAACAGGCGCCACTCTACGACAATTTTTCTGACCACCGTTCAACTTTGATGTTTTCGGAAATTAGCCAAATCAGTAGATGTGGAATTTATTCACGTATTTTTGGCTGTGGATTAGTCAAATCGATTGAGATTTAGTTCAAAATTATTGAGCATATTTTAGACAACCTAGCGGACATTTTAAGACCAACCGCACCAATTTTCATCAATATTTGCGGCAGTTGTTGTTGAAAATAGAAAAATCACCATAACTCCTTTATTTTTCCTCTTAGGAAGCATTTTTTGATCTCAAATTAAACAGTTTGAAAAGCTGAACACAACTAAAAAAGAAAATCTGAAAAAGCTTCTATTTTGAAGGAGTTATGACCATTTGAAATTCCTAAAAAACACTATTTCCCCCCTAATTGGGGGGGAAATGGGGGGAGGGAGAAAAAATGGCCAAAAGGCACTCCCTTGGAGCATAACAAACGTGTGTGCAAAATTTCAGCTCGATCCGATTTGTCTGCTGGGCTGTAGCCCCGTCAATGAACAACAACAACAACAACAACGAGAAGAAGAAGAAGAAGAAGAAGAAGAAGAAGAAGAACACGAAAAACGTGAAAAATAGTGGTTTTAAAATTGTTATACCCCCGACACCTGATGTTCCCAAGAGCTGAAATTTGTTTTACGTCCTCACGTGCCCCTGGAGAGTTGGTGTACAAAAAATCAACTCTCGAGACACTCAGGGGACCGAGCTATGGTAGGGTGAAAACCCCAACTAGTTCCGTCGCGTAATCAGTGTCTCAGTCGCTTCGGTTTTCAGGGCTTCGGGTTTCTTGGCGGGCGGGACGCTCCCGCGTCCCTAGATAAAGGAAGGGTATTCTGATCATAATATTTTTTAAACGACACCTGCCGGTCTTGCAAAAATTTATGTTGTTCATGACGTGCAACAGTTTTCGGAATGAGTAATTTTTGAGAAATTGGGAGAATACATCGCAATCTGCGGGACATAATCAGTTTTGACGGCGACTCTACACTATCTTTTGCTGTATTATGATAATGGAGCAATGCTAAATATGGATCAGATCCAGAATCACTACATTTTCGAAAAATATTTTTACAAATTTTCACTCCTGATTCTGCTTGGCCATTGCTTTGGCTAAGATATGGACTGGACTTGTGATGAGTGAATTGCCATTTTTTGAATTCAGCAAAAGCATGAGAATCCCAGGGAGGACCTGAATCAGTAACAAGTTCGTTGGGTATTCCATGACGACAAAAGATTATTTTAAATTGCTGAATAACAGCAGCAGCAGTAAGTGAATTCAGAACGACTAATTCAATAAATTTTGAATAATAATCCATGACGACTAGATATTTTTTATTAGACAACTCGAAGAAGTCAACACTCACTTTATACCAAGGCAGGGGTGGTATATGATGAGGTAATAATGGTTCAGAATTGTTCTGACGACGGTACTTTAGACAAGACTGACAAGATTGAATAAAATTTTTGAGATCAGCCGCAAGATTTGGCCAAAATAATACTCCACGAACGAGACTTTTTGCTCTTTCAAGGCTCATATGACTCGTGTGAATTTTTTCGAGAATTGATTTTCTTTGACTGACTGGAATGACTACACTGGTATTTTTGTAAATAATCCCGTCTTTTATATACAGATCAGTTTGATAAGACCAATAAATTTTAACAAAATTGTCGACCTTATTTTTGTTACTTGGGCAACCATTGTTTATGTAATCCATCAAAATTTTGGATGCTTCATCTTGTTGCGTAGCTTTTTCTATCTCTATCAGCGTCTGGGGATGGACAGGCAAAGAATTGACAAGTAAATTGACGTGTACATTGATTTCATCATCTTTAATAATTTCTGTATCTGGCAAAGCTGCTCTGGATAAAGTGTCAGCTATGAATAAGTATTTCCCTGGCTTGTAAATTAATTGTATGTCGTATGGCTGAAGTTGTAAAAACATCCTCTGGAGTCTGTGAGGAACATTACCAAGAGGTTTATTGATGAGGGTAATGTCATCAGCGATTGAACACATCAAGTCGCTTCGACATTATTCCCGATGTTCGTGGAGCCAAGGAAAAGCCTGGGCCTGCACATCTCCACCCGGCCAGCGCCCGAAGGTATATAAACAACCCACGACCGGCAAACGGCGTTCATTTGTGCAGTTTACTCCGACTAGACGCAAGGACCACCACGTCATCCTCCTTGACGAGTTGTTGGAGATTCCAACAAGAGACGGGACCAGGACTAGCCCCCTGTTCAAGAGCTCACCCTGCCAGTTTTGGACGAAGGTTGGAAACAAGGTACGTCTGTATCCACATCAGCATTCCCCTCGCGAATCGGTACGCGCATCCGCGGCAACCGCGCTTCGTTGCAGTAAAGACATTAGATTCGAAACAGTTTTAGTTAATGTTAAATGTTGATGACAGGGTTTTACGTATTTTAAAATAAACTAGTTGTAAGTATTCTGCTTGCATTAATTTGTTTTTTCCAACCTCAGGCTCCATAGGGCATTCATATTAAAATGTCACCAACGTAGAGTGTTAAATCGCTTCGTGACATAGTGGTGGAGGCGCCAGTTCTTAATACCCCTCAAATTTTACCCACAATGTTAGATTGAAGTCGAATTTACACTTCCATATACTATAATTACCATCTAATTAATACACTCTGATAAAACTATATTTGTATATTATATTTGTACTTGTATATTATATTACACTCTGGTAAAACTATATTTGTATATTATATTTGTACTTGTCTATTATATTTTATTACATTGTAAAGCAAATTTTGTTATCTGGTATTTTGTGTTTCTACTGTATATCAAATTTCGTTATCTAGTATTCAATGGTATTGTCTTTTAATTACAATTAACTATTCAATTTCAATACCTTTCCATTGCTGTCATCAACAAACTAAATTGCTCACAAAAATGTAACAAACCACACGAGGGAAATCAGTGTCCAGTGAAATTGTGCCCGAAGTACCGTACCGCCACGCAACGAAAAAAACCAACTGGGGAAATCGAAATCTGATTTGGCTACATCACCGTCAGCAACATCTTCACCCGTCGGGGCCTCGACCGAGTTCTTTCACGTACTCCGCCCTGAAACAACTCTTCTTTCGGGGGGAGAACATATGTCATCAGCGATTGAACACATCAAGTCGCTTCGACATTATTCCCGATGTTCGTCGAGCCAAGGAAAAGCCTGGGCCTGCACATCTCCACCCGGCCAGCGCCCGAAGGTATATAAACAACCCACGACCGGCAAACGGCGTTCATTTGTGCAGTTTACTCCGACTAGACGCAAGGACCACCACGTCATCCTCCTTGACGAGTTGTTGGAGATTCCAACAAGAGACGGGACCAGGACTAGCCCCCTGTTCAAGAGCTCACCCTGCCAGTTTTGGACGAAGGTTGGAAACAAGGTACGTCTGTATCCACATCAGCATTCCCCTCGCGAATCGGTACGCGCATCCGCGGCAACCGCGCTTCGTTGCAGTAAAGACATTAGATTCGAAACAGTTTTAGTTAATGTTAAATGTTGATGACAGGGTTTTACGTATTTTAAAATAAACTAGTTGTAAGTATTCTGCTTGCATTAATTTGTTTTTTCCAACCTCAGGCTCCATAGGGCATTCATATTAAAATGTCACCAACGTAGAGTGTTAAATCGCTTCGTGACAGGTAATCAATGGCGAATGATCAGTTTCGATGGTTACTTTCTGACCATAAATGTACTGTTTAAATCGAGTACATGCAAAGACTATAGCATAAAGTTCCTTCTCTATTTGCGCATAGCGTTTTTGACAAGCTGTTAATGTTTTTGAAGCAAAAGCGACAGGTTTGTTTCCTTGAAGTAAACACGCACCTACAGCTGATTTGGAAATGTCTACTGACAATAAGATCGGGGTATCAACATCAAAGTGAGCCAAGACTGGTGTGGTTGTAATTAAGGACTTAAACCTATTGAATGCTGCTTCATGTTGTTGTTGCCATTCCCAGTGGGCATCTTTTTTTATCAGAGTACGGAGAACACTGGTTTCTTCCGCGACTTTGGGAATAAAACTTGATAGGTAATTAATCATTCCCAAAAACCTCAGTAAATCGCCCTTATTTGCTGGGGAAGGCATTTTGCAAATGGCTTTGACTTTATTGTTGTCTGGCTGAACTCCTCTTGCTGAGAAAATGTGACCTAGATAAGTGACTTCAGACTGACTGAATTTGCATTTATTTTTATTAAATTTGACACCATATTCTCTGGCTCTTTCAAGAACAGATCTCAGAAATGTATCGTGCTGAGCTTGGTTTTCAGCAAAGACGAGGAGGTCATCGAGAAACAACACTACACCAGGAAGGTCGCCAAAAATTTCCTCATTTTTTTCGTGAAAAATTTCCGAAGATGGGGAAATTCCGAATGGAAGTCTGATAAATTTTCTGCGCCCCCAAGGAGTGTTGAAAACGAGATAATTGGAACTTTCAGGGTCTAATGGGACGATCCAAAAACCTGAATTTGCATCTAACGTGGAAAATATTTTTGCATTGTGCAATTTCGACCTTATATATTCACATGTGGGAAGCTGATAATGACATCTTTTTAAAGCCTTGGTCAAATTTCTAGGATCTAGACAGACGCGTATCTGACCTGATTTTTTCTCGGTGCAGATCATTGAACTGACCCAATCTGACGGACCATTGACTTTTGCAATAACTCCTTCTTTCTCCATTCGATCTAACTCATTTTTGACACGTGAATACAGCTTAAACGGAATCTTACGAGGAGGGTCAACCACTGGTTTGACCTTAGGGTCAAGTACAAGTTTACATGTTGTCTTTAGACACCCTAATCCTTCAAAACAATCCCTAAATTCATTTATCGAGTTACCCGAAAATGCGGAGACAGTTTGGACTCGTTTTATCAAATTTAATCGTTCACATGTTTTTAGACCCAATATTGTAGGACATTTCATATTAATGACGTTGAAGGGAATAAGACATTTTTTTGAATTGACGGTACATTCAAGATTGGTGTACCCACAATTAGGTAGTTGGGTGCCACAATAGGATGCAATTTTGGCTTTTGACGGATACAACTGATGTTTGTTTAAACTGAGCGATTTATACGTTAAAAGACTCATGCAATTTACACCAGCGCCTGTATCTAATTGGCAAGATATTCTTTTGTTGTTGATCACGACATTGATATTCCATGAACTACTTACTCACTGACAAGGGTTCTGGTTTTTCGTTCAACGAGGAATTTTTTGATTCATTGACGAGGCAGACGAAGTAGTCTCCTTCTTGTTTGGAGCGGGTTTGGCTGTTTTCACCGATGTTGACCAGACGGACGGCTTTTCGCGATCGGCACATTTTCGCGAAATGATGAAGGGCTGAACATCGATTGCACTGAACACCTTCGGCTGGACATTTTGTACGGTGCACTTGCCCACAGCGACCACAAACTTCACCACTGGATTTACGATGCCATTCTTTCGAACGGCTAGACGAGCCCGTTCGTTCATATTGGCGAGATGACTGCGATGAACTGCGGTGTCGCTGCTGATAGCGGTCCGATCTGCCTGCGGACTTCGCACGATTATTGTTTCTATCCTTTCTCGACTGGTACATCTGCTCGGGGAAGGTCGTAGAAGCGACTTTGTTGATATTGTGGTCACTAGGAGTTCTCTCCATATCGATGGCTTGTCTGTTGGAAATCTCCAAGCTTCTGCAAATCTTTATGGTTGTATCCAATTGAAGGTTTTCTTCTTGAAGCAGGCGTATTTTCATGGATACATTGTCCTTATGCAATCCTAGAATTAGGATATCCTTGACCAGAGAATCTTTCAGAGAGCCGAGTTCACAAGTGGAAGCGAGATTTTTCAGGGCAGTTACGAACTCGTCGATTGACTCTCCAGATTTCTGTTGACGAGAGTAAAAATTGTGCCTCTCGACGGTTGTATTCGTTTTTGGATTGAAATGTGCGTCAAATTTGGAAACGAGGTCTTGGAGCTTAACTAGTTCCTCATCAAGATTAATGAGTTGAACACATTCATGCCTTGTTGTCCAATTAGTGACAAAAGAAGTGCAACTTTTCTTTTTTCAGTTTCTTCTTCAAAACCGGCGGCGACGATGAATAAACGAAACTGTTTAATCCAGTTTTTCCATTTGATGGATAGGTTAGCGCTCGGAGTGCCTTCGATTTCGAGTGGCGAAATATTCGGACGGATGGACATGTTTGTTTTATTTGTTGTTTGAGGATTGATATTTTTCCTTTAACCACGTTTCTGAGGCAGATTATCCTGTGAATGTCTTTAAGAAGAGGTGTGCCAATACCTGAATCTCGTGGAAAGTCTTCGCGAGAATGTGTAGACATGTGTTCACGAAGTTTCGCGAATAATTGGCACTATATTGAATTTCACTGACTGACGACGCACTAGAATTGACGACACGGCCGATTTTCACCTGACACCATGTTAAATGATGGTTGTGAATGGTTGGGAATTATTGACGATGACGACGGATACAATAAACTGACTGCTTTATTTAACGACCTGGACGAGTGACATCGTGGAAGTAGTCCTTGACCAATCCAAGAGTGACTAAATATATAACATCTTATTTATAAGGCACTGTAAGTAATTATATTAATTACTTTATTACAATTAATTTATATTCAATTATACTTAGTTGTAGATATAGGCTACAATTTTGTTTTGGTGGATGTGTATGTAAACAGGGAAACTGACATCAGAATGGTTTTGGGGCTGCTTCAATCAACGATGAGTGAACTGGAACGCATCTCAAATGATTCTGATATATTTGTGCTAGGAGACTTCAACTGCCGAGTGGGAAAAGGAAATGCTGGATTCCCGGAAGTCTTCGGTGATCTAAGTCTGCAGGTACTTCGAAGCAGTCGTGACTCAACTGTAGATAAACGTGGTAAAGCTATGATTGAGTTTCTTGAAGATAGCGGGTTTTTCATACTCAATGGAAGAACTCACGGGGATGATTTTGGTGACTTCACATTCATAGGGCCAAATGGAGCAAGTACAGTGGACCTCGCCCTGACAAATCTCGGAGGTCTTTTGAGAACAGTGAACTTCTGGGTCGAGGATCCACCACCGGTCACTAGAACATACCATCTCCCCATAAAGTTGCAAATAATGACACCCAACCTACCGTCTACAGTTACTCAGAAGTCCCGCAGAATCTCGCAGAACAGAAAATGCACTATGATCGAGGAAATCAAATGGAAAAACACCCTGAAAGAGAGGTACACTGAAGAACTTGAAAGGATGGAAGTTAACTCAGAGAACCTCAAGTCCTCTATAACCCTAACAGCAAAGGAGATTGGTATGATTAAACGCTTCCAAGTGCCAATCCAACCATCGCCCTATAAAAACCAAATATGGTTTAACGATTTGTGTCACACAGCAAAACTAAAATTGAAAATGGTTTTTAAAACTTGCAAAAAACAGAACTTCGAAAAAGAGTACCTACAGGAATATTTAAAGGAGAAGAGAGATTACAAACAAACACTGGCTGTAGCAAAACAAACATTTTTCAAAGATGTAAATGAATCTCTATCTAATTCCAAACATGGAAAAGAGTTCTGGGCCGCAATTAAAAGGTTCAAACCGTCCTCAACACAATTTAAAGTACAAATCGATAAAGATATATATGCGGATTACCTGAAAAACCTCCACGCTTCTGGAATGCCTGGGAGCCTTGATATTCCCGAAATGTTTGAAACAAGCCTTGACGCGGCTTTCACGAAAACAGAAATGGATCAGGTTCTTAGAAGATTAGCCAATGGAAAAGCAAGCGGCCCCGATTGTATATCGAACGAGTTTTTCAAACACCTGCCACCTTCTGGAAAGGACGCATTCCTCATATTACTGAACCAAGTTTTGGAAGATGGACGTGTGCCAGCAGACTGGACTGATATGCAGATGTTCACGATTTACAAAACAGGGCTTAAGCTCGAAAATCCTGAAACTCCTCATTGATATATACAAGAAAGCAAGAGTGAGAGTAAAATCAAACGGAGAATTCACAGAATATATTGACGTCCTAAGGGGAGTCCTCCAAGGCGACTGCCTGAGCCCGCTTCTATTTATATTGTTCGTGAACGACTTGATCAGCTATCTAGAGGAAAAAGGTCTTAGTGGAATTAGTGTCACACACAAACTCGAAATCAAAGCTCTACTTTATGCTGATGACCTGGTTTTTTTAGCCAACTCCAAAAGCGATCTTCAAGCTAAACTGAACGCTCTGTCTCACTATTGCTCGGAAAATGAACTCGAAATCAACAGCAGCAAAACAAAAATCATGATCTTCAGACGGGGAGGCAAACTCAGAAACAGCGATTTTTTTCAACTTGATAGGCAACCCTTGGAGATAGTGAACGAATACATTTACCTGGGAATCCCGTTCACATCAAAGGGAGTATTCCAAACTGCAGCCAGTCAAGCGTGCCAGAAATCAGGTAGTGCAAGTGCTGCACTGAGAGGCGTTCTTGCACGATCCAAATGTGAATCCTGGGAGACAATATGCAAGTTGTACAAAGCGATGATAACATCGGTACTGCTGTATGGCGCAGAAATCTGGGCGTTCAAATACATAGACGTCCTTGAGAAAGCACAGTGCCGTTTTTTCAAATCTGTTCTGGCCCTACCTAGAGGAACCCCAGGCTATATGATTAGAAATGAGTCAGGCATTGGAAGTTTGAGTGGAGAGATTTTGAAAGGTATGCTAAAATGGTGGACAAAGATTCTGCAAATGGACCAGACAAGATTCCCAAGGGCATGTTATGACAAATTATACCAGATGGCTCTTACACCTCAGGAGGATAGCAAATACAACTGGGTGGCTCATTTGAAAACGGAGCTTTGCTCTCTAGGCTTTGAGAGAACATGGAGAGACCAGGACGCCTCAGTTATAAAATCCATCACCGAGACCATCGTGGAAGCGCATCTAAAGAAGAAACACGCGTTAGACCTGGAAAGGATCATGGCCTCTTCCTACTCACCGTGCTACCAGAATCTGCTTACCCAACCCTGTACCTCCCTGGGCGGACCCTTTATCAGGATCAGAGTCATCTGCCAGCTGAGACTAGCGAAAGAAAACTATATTCGCCTTTGTTCTAAAGGCGTCAGTTACACATGGGATCCAACTGAACTATGCTCCATCTGCAACCTTCAAAAACCAGAAGACCTATACCACATATTCATCGCCTGCCCCCACTACCTAAACCCAAGAAACGCCTATCTGAAGAAATACTTGCTGGAAGTGAACAGAAACAATTTTCAACAAGAACTTTTCAATTGCCCAAACAGAGAAAAAGTAAATGATTTGTTCTTTTTTACTGTCACTGCCCTAAGAATAAGATCCTTTCTACGGAATGAATAATATTTACAAAAGAAAAAAAAAAATAAAAAAAAAATAATGATAATACTGATATAATAAAATAAAATAAATAAAATAAGAATAAAAACAAAACAAAACAAATAAATGAATAAATGGATAGACACATAAATTGTTTTCTATGTTTACTTTTGTATTTGTATAACTATATGATTGTGTGTGTTTGTGTATCAATTTATATTATACACTTATATTTATTTGCATGTATGTACATATGTATGGGATGGAAATATGATTGAAGTATAGTAATACATGTACAAACTACGATTATCCGACGCTACTCACCTGTAATGTGTCAAACACCAAATACAGTATTTCATTCATTCATTCATTCATTCATTCATTCATTCATAGTAACTATGAATGTATGATTTAAATAAAAGTAAATATTTATATCTACAACTGTTGTAGATATAAATATTTACTTTTATTTAAATCATACAACACTGTCATAACATCATACGAAGACAGAGAGATTTTTACGCCGCTTCGGAAATTAAGGAACTTGTACGGCCGGAGTCTTCATGAAATTTTCAGGAGAAAATGTAGGATGTTGATTTCAAAGTCATTTACGCTAATCAAATACCCGCTTTTTCGGAATGCGAGTCATCATCTTTTAATTTATCAAGTAAATGTCGTGCTATCCCCCCCCCCCCTCTTTAATTTTCCGTTTATTAATATTAATCCATCGGTGGAGAATACAATTTTGAACTAACTATAAAATCATGGTAGCATGTAGAAGTCGTCCTCTAAACTTGAACGATACTTACCTCGCTTATCAAATTGGCGGACTGTAGTTTATACATATTGGGCAACCAACTGAAACAAGTTGTATCACCCAATGTTTGTCATTTTGCAAACGGGTGCGCCCAAAGTCCTCAATTTCCAACTAATTGAAGTCCAGAAAGGAAAATAATACTATTTTTACTTTGAATTTCCGTCTACAGAAGTAATACTTCAAACTTCAAAGTGGTACTTCAAAAACAGCTCTAATATCTCAACTAGAAGCGAATATCTTCAACAACTGGAGCATGATTGTGATATCCAGACATTTGGAAAAAGTAGATGAGGTAATCATGGATAAAATAATTGCATCTGAAATTTATCGTTCATCATCTCAACGCAGCCCATCACAGCAATAATCTGCGCAAGTATCCTTCGTTAGTGTCAAACGTCTGATTGAGAGTAGTATAATGTAATATAACGTGTTGTAATCTAAGAGCGTCTCTTATAGCAAATCGTTTATGCCTTGGCGTGAGGCAGTTTGGAAGCAACCAACTGGAGAAACACAATGCGATGATGACAAGTGGGTTTCATTCTCAATATCGAAATACAGCAGATATCGAAAACTGGTATATTGTGTATTGTCATAACGGAATACTCTGAGGGATTGACATACAAATTATGGCCCTGTTTGCTACTGTTGAGCACCAATCAATTGAAAATGATCAGTAATTATGAAACATGCATGAAGGAAACATCTCACTATCACTCCATATGTGTCAACAAATCGAATCGGATCCCCACACGTTAGATCTGTAATGGATCTGTACTTACACGAGGCCTTTGCAGCCTGAGCCCATCGTTGGCAGTTTGGGATAGTACTACCAATGTAGAAGGAGGCAAGGCGTTGGCCGCGTAGCCCGAATTTTCCATCTAAAAATGCGAATTTTCAAAATCAACTCAGGCGACACATTTATCGGCTCGAAGTAACAAAACACTGCTAACGGTCCGTGGCGTGATTTTATTGAAATCCAACTGACTACGGAACAGTGAAGAACATCGTAGAAAAATACTGAAGTTCGCAAGATGACCGCTAAAGTCTTCTTCGAAATTCTTTCTTTCCTTTGGGGTTTTTTTTTTTCAAATTTCGATATGAAAACGCGGGAACGGAGAAGGGATGAGGATGAATTCGCGGAAGACAATATGCTGAGGGGTCGGACTGCGGTTCGCGACTGACTGAAGCAGGAATTGGTGGGATGCCATGAGCTCGGGGGTGGCATCATCCCTTCCACTGCCCCCTGGGAGGGTTGAAAATCGCAAACCGCCTTATACCAAGTCGGACAACCCGCATTGCGTTACCTTCTTGGGTCGGATTCATCTGAATATCGAGTATTTCTGGATACTGGTTTGGCTGTTTTCGATCGCTAGGATTATAATTTATGATCGGCCGACAAGTACCTATCTAATGGTCAATTAAGATATCTCAACATTTGAAAAAAGTGACTGGAGTTGGGACACTGTCCACCAGATGGGGTCCTGGCTGACCCCATCATGTTCACGTTGTAATAAAAACTGGAAATACGGGGAAATGGCTTAAAAAACTCACAAAGAACTTAGTTTAACAACTTTATCCGTTCATTATGTGGGATCCAGGCGAAGCCCAGGCGTAATGTTTTCTTTCTGCCCGTGCGCCTTCTCGGAGGTAAGCTTGTTATCTTGAGTAGGTACCTTCTTTTCCAGTTGTTCTGGATAATAATGGAAAATAGTGGGTGAAAACGTTTCCTGTCACTCAATTTTGTTTATTTGTTTGTTTTATTAAAACACGGGGTTTCGCTCAATTACAATAATATTACTCGTATTATAATAATTAAGCTACATCATTGCTATAACAAAAATGTAACAATAAATAATTAGTAAGCAGGGCAGTGGTCACAGGAAACTACCATAGACAAACAATAGAATAAAAACAAACATACGAGTACCAACTAGGTATAAAAGATCTAAACAAAAACTCACGATACACAACACAGACTCGAAAATTAATTCAGTTGGAAAAGAAAAACAAGATTTAGGAATTCCACTAGAAGAACTCTATGGTGTCATCGACCTCATCCTACTCGGTACATGGTTGGCGAATGTTCGGTTGTAGATTGTGTTCGAGAAATGAAGTAGTGGAAAAGTTGATGTGTCACTAAACGAAGGAGGAGTAGTACGGGAGGCGTACGAACCTGCCACGAGGTTTTTAGCTTCCGTGTAAGAGACATCAGAAGTGCTCACCAGCTGTTTTATAGACTTTTCAGTTTGAAATTGGGGCAAATCGTCTTATTAGTTGAGCTGTGTTGTTGCGAACAATGCATACATTAAATGTAAGTTAAGTTCGGGGGTCCGAGAAAAGTCTTTTTAAAAAAGGTTCTTCTTTATTGACACAGGTTACACACGGGAGATGGGGAACGATCGACAGGCGAGACACGACTGCCCGCTGAAGGCGAGAGCGGCCCATATATAACTTCTCCTTGCTGATTTAGCAGCAAGGGGAATGTTGCACGTAGGCATATTAACACTCAATATAATGTTGACATAACTCGTCCCCCCAAGTTTCAAATTTTATGGTTACAGAATTTGTCTTAACATTGTCGAAATATTGATACAATGAATGACAATTTTAATGCAGGTGAAGTACAACAATACATGAGAATGGGAATAATAATAATAGTAATAATGATAATACAAAACGTGAAATAATGAGAGTAATAATAATTAACATGAACAATAAAAATGTAGGATACCGCACTCGGTCAATAGGTACAAGTCGCCACGTTCGTACAGTATCATAACGAGTTTTAAAAGTGATAAAGTTAATAAAGGTATAAGTGTGAAACGACAAGAAGGAAGATCGATGCGTTCTGAAAACGTTTATTAATTAGAAACAATAATTTTAACAATAACGATAATTAGGATAATGAGTTATGACAGACGATGTACCTGAAAACGAATCGAAACGAAGATGTCCTTAGCAGTCGTAGATTCACACTGACGAACGAGAACTTGAAAGACTATCAGGCGTTTCGGTACAATATGCAGACGAGATGGATTAATCCCGCTAATGACAACAGATCAAGGTGTGATACAGATAAGACAGCGGATACGGGAGGTGTCGATAAAACAGGGTTTTATAAAGGTAATAAAGTACAATGGTTAAAATTGATAAAATGGTTACAATGGTTAAAAGTAATAAGTCTATAAATACAGTAGGTATTAAATTTCAGGTTGGTTGTTAAATTTTAGTTTTCGTCGATGACGGTAATATTTTGTCAGAGTGTAGGAAATCACTAGTATTAATAAACTGTATATGATAATTTTCCAGATACTAGGTTTCATGATTTGAATCACTGAATCGTCGAAAGATGGGTTTGGGTACGCTGGTATAGAGAGGAGGTTCATTGTTCTGAGCTTAAAGGATGCCACTAGTTTCTTGTTGAGTGTTGGTAGGTGGACCTATAAGAGTTTGATTTTTGTATAGGACTTTGTCTAGTCCGGGTTGGAGGAGGAAAATTCCTTGGAGGTCTTTGAATTCTGTGTTACCTGAAGATGATATTTGTAGTTGGTCGCTTTTAGGGAAAATTATTATGTACTTCCTAGCTTTGCTCAAGTATTCTATGTAGTTTTCATTTATTTCCAGAGCTAATAGGTCACATTGATCATACGAGCTCTTTAGTATGATCTCGGATTCGCAGGTGTAAGTTCCAGCGAGTTCTAATTTGTTGAGGCATAGGAAATAATTTAGGCCAGATTCGCACTCGTGATTAAAAAAATGTAATTTCGTCTGAGTTATGAGCTTTAAGTGCGTATTTAGATGACGGTATGACTTACAAATGAATCGGGGTGAGTTGAAGGTAAAGATTGTAAAAGAAGTAGGTCGAAATCCCGTGGGTCTAAAATAGGGATTTCAAGGAAGTATACTTATCATATATATATGATATATACTTATCATATATATATCATATATGTACCCAGGGCACAATAACGCCTCACTCCCATAAGAATAACGTAGAGTCGATATCGAGAACTTGTGAGTCAACAATGGGACAGCCAGAGCACATTATCCACTCACCGTTTCTTCTCCGCCCATTAACGACTCCCCCATTATCGTCTCTTTCCTGAGACGATAATGGGGTGCCCTTTTATACTTGTTAAAAAATCGAGGTTCTTCGTCTTGGAGAGGGAGACAAAATCGCGAAAAATGCTAATTGGTTTTGAAAATTCATGTTATATTACGACTTGACTTTCATTCTAATCCGAGTCGGGTGGAGGGGGAAATAGAAATAAAAATCGCTGTTCTTCGTCTTAGAGCGGGAGAAAAATCGGGGAAAAAACCCAATGGTTTCGAAAATTCATACGACTTGACTTTCATTATAATCCGAGTCGGGTGGAGGGGGAAATAGAAATAAAAATCGAGGTTCTTCGTCTTGGAGTGGCAGAAAATTCGGGGAAAAAACCTAATGGTTTCGAAAATTCATGTTATATCACAACTTGACTTTCATTCTAATCCGAGTCGGGTGGAGGGGGAAATAGAAATAAAAATCGCTGTTCTTCGTCTTAGAGCGGGAGAAAAATCGGGGAAAAAACCCAATGGTTTCGAAAATTCATACGACTTGACTTTCATTATAATCCGAGTCGGGTGGAGGGGGAAATAGAAATAAAAATCGTTGTTCTTCGTCTTAGAGAGAGAGAAAAATCGGGGAAAAAGCCTATTGACTTCGAAAATTCATGTTATATTAGGACTTGACTTTCATTCAATTCCGAGTCGGGTGGAGGGGGAAATAGAAATAAAAATCGCTGTTCTTCGTCTTAGAGCGGGAGAAAAATCGGGGAAAAAACCCAATGGTTTCGAAAATTCATACGACTTGACTTTCATTATAATCCGAGTCGGGTGGAGGGGGAAATAGAAATAAAAATCGTTGTTCTTCGTCTTAGAGAGAGAGAAAAATCGGGGAAAAAGCCTATTGACTTCGAAAATTCATGTTATATCACAACTTGACTTTCATTCAATTCCGAGTCGGGTGGAGGGGGAAATAGAAATAAAAATCGAGGTTCTTCGTCTTGGAGTGGCAGAAAAATCGGGGAAAAAACCCAATGGTTTCGAAAATTCATGTTATATTACGACTTGACTTTCCATTCAATTCCGAGTTGGGTGGAGGGGGAAATAGAAATAAAAATCGTTGTTCTTCGTCTTGGTGTGGTACAATAACGAAATGAAGGGAAAATATCTTATGATCATGATAATGATAGAACAAAAAATTTAATTATAATGGTTTTCACACAGTCTTCAACATGACATGTGATCATGACATCACATTGTGATCGAATAGCAAATGAACCCTTTGAGCCGCTGTGGCTGACAGCCGGGGCCAGAAAAAGATAAGACTCTCTAACTATAATTAAATTTTTTGTTCTATCATTATCATGATCATAAGATATTTTCCCTTCATTTCGTTATTGTACCACACCAAGACGAAGAACAACGATTTTTATTTCTATTTCCCCCTCCACCCAACTCGGAATTGAATGGAAAGTCAAGTCGTAATAGAACATGAATTTTCGAAACCATTGGGTTTTTTCCCCGATTTTTCTGATATTCGATATTCTGACAACCGATATCGGGTCGATATCACAGACTGTAATTCTTACCTGTAATTCTTTTATGATTTTGCCGTTCTTCTATTCTGTCCAATTTTCGTTTAGAAACATATTGAAATAAAAATTCCGTATTACATATTCATGTGTATAATTTAACTTACCTATCAAGGCGGGAACAAAAAATAAATGAATAAATAAATAAAAATAAAGATCTGACTGAAAAATAATCAGAAGATTTTTTTTTTTTTTTTTTAAGAAAGGAATTTTGAACCAACAGGCTGTAGTACTTTGTCCACGGTAAATTATTGACCAGTTGGTATCTTAGGTAGGAACTGCACGTGCAAAAATGTTCGGAGAAAAGGAAATAAAATTAAAATAAGTAGGTGAAATAAAAAAAAAAACGAAGTAGGAGTTTTTATAACCGATATCGATATATATCGGTTGATATCGATATTATGAAGCCGATATCTACCTGGTATCGATACCACTCTACCGAGGTCAATATCGATACCGTCCCTAGCACGTGTGATCCTACTTCTTCTTCCTTCCTTCCTTGTTTAGCTGACCTGGCCTCGGCCATGGTGGTCACAGTTATGAATAGATGATTTATATGACGATATTGGAGACGATGAAATCGTGAATTTTCTTGAGCGTTGTAATGGAGAAGTTTGATTTCATTACTTCTTGAAGGTCGTTGGCGTCAAAGGAGAGGAGTAGTAGTCTTCTTTGATTTTGGAAGTGTGAACAATTAGAAAGAATGTGCCTTAGGTCGCCGGATAAAATAACGTTCATTATATTATAATAACTGTCGAAAAAACTAGTTTCTTTTCTTATCAACGAAAAACGAGTGTTCTAATATGTTGTTAGAAATGTAGTTACTTACAAAGAAAACTAATAACTCGCACGCTGGTAGCAATACTGGTATAAATCCGAAATCGTCAATTTCCATCAGATTGGTCTCGGCGAGCTGTTACAGCTGTTTCTTTTGGTTTATTATCTTCGATAATGAACCATTGGAATCGTCCAAAGAAAAAAATTGTTTAACCCCCCCTCTAAATTTGTTGGTTTACGTTTCAAGATACGTAGATTCAGAAAATCGAATAAAAAGAAAACAACGGTTCATTATCTTCTTTGTACAGATCACCCTTCTGTCTAGATCACTAGGCCTAAATGTCTAGATCCTTAATGTTAGATTAATTATTATTGTCAATTATCACTAATTATTAACAATTTTATCAAGTACCTAGTGAAAATTATTATAATTTATTGTTAGGTATTAATAATTCGTATTTATTATTAATAATAATTATTATTAATTATGATTGATTAATACGATATAATTTTTAATACTACGTCGGTAATAATTTTTCTATAAAAGAAGTACCTACCAACAAACATTCGAAATTACCTTCATTTCCGTAGCACGAAACGCACCTCAGAACAACAAACTCGACATCACATAAGCCATATGATGTTCCAAAGAGCTTGTTAGTATGAAAATGGACCTGTATTTCAACAGTTTGATTCACGATCGTGTTGTGAGGCACAATCTTTGAGCCGTCATTGTGAACGAACGGCTGGTCGTACAAAGCTGCGGATGGTCTTAAAAAATTCTTAGGAACAAACTCTATCTAAATATGAAATAAAAAACATACCGTTCTATATGAATTTTTCGAGATATGGAATTTTCAAAATTTCCAAATTCGTTTTGAACCCCTTCCCCTTGACCTAGGGTTATGAAAAGTTTCGAGGATCATTGTGGGGCTGGTCCAAACCCAGAAACCAAATTTCGTAATTTTAGCTCAACGTTAACTGGGCAAAGTGGCGCGGACGGCGGACGGACGGATTTTTGGTTTATTATCTTCGATAATGAACCATTGGAATCGCCCAAAGAAAAAAAAATTTTAACCCCCCCTCAAAATTTGTTGGTTTACGTTTCAAGATACGTAGATTCAGAAAATCGAATAAAAAAAAATCCGTCCGTCCGCCGTACGCCGTCCGCGCCACTTTGCCCAGTTAGCGTTGAGTTAAAATTACGAAATTTTTTTTATGGGTTTCGACCAACCTCACAATGGTCCTCGAAACTTTTCATAACCCTAGGTCAAGGGGAAGGGGTTCAAAACGAATTTTGAAAATTTGAAAATCTCATATCTCGAAAAATTCATATAGAACGGTATGTTTTATATTTCATGTTTAGATAGAGTTTGTTCCGTAGAATTTTTTAAGACCATCCGCACCTTTGTACGACCAGCCGTTCGTTCACAATGACGGCTCAAAGATTGTGCCTCACAACACGATCCTGAATCAAACTGTTGAAATACAGGTCCATTTTCATACTAACAAGCTCTTTGGAACATCATATGGCTTAAGCGATGTCGAGTTTGTTGTTCTGAGGTGCGTTTCGTGCTACGGAAATGAAGGTAATTTCGAATGTTTGTTGGTAGGTACTTCTTTTATAGAAAAATTATTACCGACGTAGTATTAAAAACCCCAGAATTATATCGTATTAATTAATCATAATTAATAATAATTATTATTAATAATAAATACGAATTATTAATACCTGACAATAAATTATAATAATTTTCACTAGGTACTTGATAAAATTATTAATAATTAGTGATAATTCATAATAATGATTAATCTAACATTTAGGATCTACACATTTAGACCTAGTGATCTAGACAGAAGGGTGATCTGTACAAAGAAGATAATGAACCGTTGTGTCAAGAATTTGCAGAGTTTTTTTTATTCGATTTTCTGAATCTACGTATCTTGAAACGTAAACCAACAAATTTTGAGGGGGGGTTAAATTTTTTTTTTCTTTGGGCGATTCCAATGGTTCATTATCGAAGATAATAAACCAAAATCCGTCCGTCCGCCGTACGCCGTCCGCGGCACTTTGCCCAGTTCGCGTTGAGTTAAAATTACGAAATTTTTTTGATGGCTTCCGACCAACACCACAATTGTCCTCGAAACTTTTCATAACCCTAGGTCAATGGGAAGGGGTTCAAAACGAATTTTGAAATTTTGAAAATTCCAAAACTCGAAAAATTCAGAACGGTATGTTTTTTATTTCATATTTAGATAAGTAGAGTTTATTCCTAAGAATGTTTTAAGACCATCCGCAGCTTTGTACGACCAGCCGTTCGTTCACAATGACGGTTCAAAGGTTGAGCCTGTCAACACGATCGTGAATCAAACGGTTGAAATACAGGTCAATTTTCGTACTAGTTAATTTTCGTACTAGTCAATTTTCGTACTAGTCAATTTTCGTTAGTTAACGAGCTGTTTAAAACATCATATGGTTTTTGTGATGTCGAGTTTGTTGTTCTGAGGTACGTTTCGTGCTACGGAAATGAAGGTAATTTCGAATGTAGGTTGGTAGGTACTTCATTATTACCGACGTAGTATTAAAAACCCCAGAATTATATCGTATTAATTAATCATAATTAATAATTATTATTATTAATAATAAATACAAATTATTAATACCTAACAATAAATTATAATAATTTTCACTAGGTACTTGTTTGTAACTAGTTTCTTTCAAATTTTTTTCAAACTAGTTATTTAAACTAGTTTCTCGTATCTTGACCCATCCCTACAGCTGACTAGTAGTTTTGATAAGATACTCGTAATATAAGTCCCGCTCGCGTCGCGCCTCCTCCTTAACCGAAATAATTTCTAACAACAATGATTTCTACATACAAAATATAAATTATTTATATTTTGTATGTAGAATTCATTGTTGTCTATTAACCATTAATAAAAATCAGATGAGTCGATAGCGTGTTTCGTTGATACCATAAGAATCGCTATAGTGGTGATGGTGCAGTTATTTTCTTTTATTCCTCGGTACCATGGGGCCAAGGTGGGGTTGGGGATGAGTTTCTTAGTCCAATTTCCTGATGTCAGAGTCAAATAATCGTAGGTTTCTTTCCACTGACGGATGAGTTCGTTTCTGTAGATGTTGACGAAGTCTGAATAGTTTGTAGTTGATGTGAAATATTTGGCAGGTGGTTGGAAAAGGAACGAGCAACAAAATCTGCCAATTCGTTTCCTGCAATACCAACATGCCCCGGTATCCATTGCAGGCTAACTTGAATGTTATTGATTTATAGTTTCTGTACGTTTGAGATGATGGATTGCACAATGTGTTCAGGGTTATCTCCAATTTTAATGTTTTTAAGATGTTCGAGTGCACTTTTGGAGTTACTTAGAAGCACTAAGTTATTTGATGATGCATGATGTTCTTCGTTAATATGTTGGAGAGCAAGGTTGATGGCCACGAGCTCGGAGAAATATACGGTGTGATGAGGATTGATTTTAATTGATGAAGTTAGATGATGTGACTCACAGTAATAGGCTGATGAAGTATGGCCCATGCTACTTTTCGATCCATCAGTGTAAATGAAATCAAATGTTGAGGAAAATTTGTTTGAAATGTACTCCAGTGTCAGTAATTTTAACTCTGTAGAGCTGAGGTTGTCTTTTTTTTCTATTGAAGGGATATCCGGGTGTATAGGCCAATTGGCTTTTTTTCCGATTTTATCTCCCGCTCTAAGATGATGAACAACGATTTTTATTTCTATTTCCTCCTCCACCCGACTCGGATTACAATGAAAGTCAAGTCGTAATAGAACATGAATTTTCGAAGTCAATTGCCTTTTTCCCCGATTTTTTCTCTCTCTCTAAGACGAAGAACAACGATTTTTATTTCCATTTCCCCCTCCACCCGACTCGGAATAGAATGAATGTCAAGTCGTAATATAACATGAATTTTCGAAACCAATTGCCTTTTCCCCCAATTTTTTCTCCCACTCCAAGACGAAGAACAGCGATTTTTATTTCTATTTCCCCCTCCACCCGACTCGGAATTGAATGAAAGTCAAGTCGTAATATAACATGAATTTTCAAAACCAATTGTTTTTTTTTTTCGATTTTTTCTCCCGCTCTAAGACAAAGAACAACGATTTTTATTTCTATTTCCCCCTCCACTCGACTCGGAATTGAATGAAAGTCAAGTCCTAATATAACATGAATTTTCGAAGTCAATAGGCTTTTTCCCCGATTTTTCTCTCTCTCTAAGACAAAGAACAGCGATTTTTATTTCTATTTCCCCCTCCACCCGACTCGGAATTGAATGAAAGTCAAGTCCTAATATAACATGAATTTTCGAAGTCAATAGGCTTTTTCCCCAATTTTTTCTCCCGCTCTAAGACAAAGAACAACGATTTTTATTTCTATTTCCCCCTCCACTCGACTCGGAATTGAATGAAAGTCAAGTCCTAATATAACATGAATTTTCGAAGTCAATTGGTTTTTTTCCGATTTTTTCTCCCGCTCTAAGCGAAGAACAACGATTTTTATTTCTATTTCCCCCTCCACCCGACACGGAATAGAATGAAAGTCGAGTCGTAATAGAACATGAATTTTCGAAGTCAATTGCCTTTTTCCCCGATTTTTTCTACCACTCCAAGACGAAGAACAGCGATTTTTATTTCTATTTCCCCCTCTATCCGACTCGGAATTTAATGAAAACACAAAGCGTATTATAATATGAATTTTTCAAGTCAATTGGCTTTTTTCTGATTTTTTCCCCCACTCCAAGACGAAGAACAACGAATTTCCGATCGAAATAAAAAGGAGAATTGTCCTTCTCGAGGGTGTTGAGGTTCGGTCGAATGAAAATGTCGTTAGTTGTTTACTATATGTGGTTCTGATGTTTTGTTTGTAGGCCCTGATGATGTAGAAATAAATCTACGAAACGTCGGCAAAATTTCATTTTCATTCGACCGAACCTCAACACCCTCGAGAAGGACAATTATTGAGTATTATACTTCTCATCAAGTTAAAATAATATATATAGGTATATAATATATACCTATATATTATATAGGTAGGTATATATATATATATATATAATGTTCGATATATCGATATATATATCGATATAGAGGACCGATATTATCGGTCAATATCGATATATTTACCGATATATCGGTAAGTATATCGTCGCGTGTTTTCCTAAAGTAAAAAATAAATTTTAACATGAATGGATGAGAAAGAACAGCTGTACCTGTAAAACAAAAAATTATTTCATACCATAACAACCTTTGTAGGTGCCTGATGGCTCAAGAGTTTTCACATGGAAGACGGAAAAATCCTCCTTCTTCTTCCATGGTTTTCAGCTCTGGTGTCAGACATGCATAGAAACAAGATAAAAAGTGTGGAAAAGTAGTAGAGGTTTCATTAAAACAGCATTTTACTGTTACTGACTTACTATTACATTAAAATTTTTACTGCGTTCAAGTTCATGCTCTCTCTCTCCTCTTCCCTTGATTCTAACATTTTGATTTTGACTTTGTCATTCTCCTGTGATTTTTGATTTTTTCTCCTGCTCATTGATCTCCCTATCATCCATTATGGCACCTCCAAAAAGTCGAGTGTGGAAATATTTCGACAAAAACCCACGAGTTGCCCGGCAGGCAGTTTGCAAAACGTTTGCAAGAACTGACGGTCCAGTAGCTGATCTTTTGTGGGCTTAACACGTTAGCAAGGCACATTCGTCATAAAAAGATAGATCTGGTGATGATGAGCTCACAAGATATCTGAATGTCCCTGTCATGACCTTGTCTCAAGATCCAGTTTTGGCCTGGAATGATCTTAAGGCTCTTAAGTCCCAAGCGAGAGATTGTTCTCCAATGCTGGGGACACTATTACAAAGAAGAGGAATAGGGTAAAACCCAAATTACTGTCAATGCTGTTATTTTTGAGCTCCATGCCTGGAGAATAATAATATTGTTCACAAAAAATAGAATATTTGTATATATTGTACATTATTATATTCTATATTTTGTGAACTGGTGTGCCCTAAGTTAAAAACTGATGTTTTAGAAATAAGATTTCTACATTTGTAGGTATACGATTGTATCTATACAATTGTGTTTGTATATTTTTTCTATACATTTTGTGAACTGGTGTTTTAGAAATAAGATTGTATTAAACAATGATGTTTGTATACTTTTTCTATTTTTTTGTAAAACTCGCCTTACTGTAAATTGAATTAAAAATGATTTTTATAAATTTCAAAACGTTTTAACTCGCTTACCTACTACTTCAATCTAGTTTTTCCAAGCAAATATCGATATATTTCTTCCGATATATCAAAGGTATCGATATACCTATTATTGACGATATATCATTTGATCAATATATCGATATATTTCATTCGATTTGCCATCCCTATCGAGCACTACTGGTACAGGCAGTCCTTGTCCGCCCTTCGAGTGTATTAGTCTCCCGTGTACCTTATACATTTGTTGTAACTTGAATTAAATTTTTTTTAAAGCGCATTGACCAAACAAGTTATTCAACTGGCGCAGTCGCTAGGACCCGCAGAAAAAATTTGGAAACAACGTCGAAAAACGACCAAATTGTTGTGTTTCAACCCTTAAACGCAGCGGCCTACGTTCGAGTACAAATTCGAGACTTTCGATCATCCAAGGCGATCGCCCTCGTTGGGAACTCAAGTGAAGACTACCAAATTGGAGACCTCACAGCTTGAAAAGCCGACGAAGACCACCTGGACCAAGATCAATTGAAGAGGAGACCGAACTCATCAAACTCAGGAATTTCCACCGAGACACCGTGCTCGCACCAACAAGTGGAAATCGAGTGAACACTTCGGAGACCGTATCCGCCAGGAAACCACCGTACGAATTCACATCCAACACGGCTGACCTACCCGAGAAGCCGCCCAAAGAAGAAGAGGTCAGACAGACTCGCCAAAATTACACCACTGAGGTACCCTCGTTGCCCGAGTTGAGGAGTTGTTACCTAAATATGGTACCCGAGTTCAAAGGAGAACCCGAATTATTAGCGAACTTTATTGAGGTTTGTTCGGAATTAGTATACCAATTCTATGATAGGACAAACCCGACACATTTCCAAAACAGGTATCTCATGAGTAACTCATGATAAGTTATATTTTAACAAAAATAAAAGAAAAGGCCGCTGAGCTAATTATCAGTGCTAACTGTACAACATGGGAAAACATTAGAGTTGCCTTAGCGTCGGGATAAGAGGGACATAAATATAGAGGGACACCCATGGGTGATATATACACATTGTATATAAGTTAGGGTAGGTTCTTTAGGAGTCGGCTTTTTAAAAAAGGTTGAAATGAATTTAGGCGAAACGAACTTTATTCACGGAATTACACAGACCTTAAATTGTGACAAATAAAGTTATTGGAACACTTGGAACAAATTACGCGGAACACACACAGGGTCGGTCGGTTACAGTAGCAGGCCGAGAACTGAAGGCTCGGGGCCTGCCCACGTTGGTTTTATAGTGTGCATGGCTGCGTCAGCAGTAATGGTAGGTCGGGTACTATAACTCTTCCCTCCCTGTAGATAAAATTGAAATTTAGTAGAAATTTCAATTTTTCAGTTTCGACGAGCAATCATGACACACTATACAACTTTACAATAATATAAAAGGATATGCACACAAATAGGTATAAATTACGTGGTTAGCAATAGTTGTGACATGATTAACAATAAACAGAGGTTGGCACGACAATAGTTTTTTTTTTCCTTTAAAACATTCTTTATTACACCAAGTTTACAACTTATTAGCAATTTAATTTTGATCTTATTTACTACGTGTAGCAATCGAAACAAGATACAGAACTTGTTAATTGTTGAGTCAGATAACTGTTGAACTATTCATTACTTCACATTCACTGTGTTAGTTCGTGAGGCTTCCTTCTTTTCAATCTTCTCAGTAGGTCACTTACATCCAGCAAATGGACAGCTTCGATGTTGACATGACCCCTTAGTCGCTCTTGGTGGGCGATGGCAATTTTCTTGATAGTTTCATCGATAGATTCCACCTCTAGATCATGGTGAAGTCTATCATTCTGAATGTACCAGGGTGCATTAACTATGCTCCTGAGCACACTGTTTTGAAAGAGCTGAATAATTTTCCGATTGCTCTGAGCTGTGCAGCCCCACAGCTGCGCTCCATAAGTCCATACTGGTTTTAGGACTTGGTTGTACAGGGTTAGTTTATTTTGCACAGACAGTTTTGATCGCCTGCCCATTAACCACGACATTTTTCTGAGTTTAAGAGTCAGTCCGGTTTTTTTCTTCTTTACGTGCGATTTCCATCGCAGCTTCGCATCAAACGTCATCCCAAGATATTTCGCTTCGTTGGCGTAAGGGATGACTTTGCCATTGAGGTAAGCGGGCAAGTAGCTGATTTTGCGGTTCGTGAAATTAACATGGACCGACTTTGCCTCATTCATCCGTATTCTCCATTTAGCAGTCCATTTTTGGATTTGTGTAATAGATTGGTTGAGCTTGCCCATAGAAGCGTCAATGCTCTCCCCCACAGCTAACACTGCGGTATCATCTGCAAAAGTGGCGGTTGTATTACTACTGATTTCAGGTAGGTCACTGGTGTAGAGTAGGTACAGGAGTGGGCCAAGTACACTACCCTGAGGTACACCAGCACCAATTGGTTTAGGTTCGGAGTAGGCGTCATCAAGTTTAACGCGGAAGTAGCGGTCAGTAAGGTATGACTCTAACAGCTCGGCATATTGCGATGGTAGTGATTTTCTCAGTTTATACTTTAGGCCATCATGCCACACTTTGTCAACCGCTTGGGTAACGTCGAGAAAGATGGCAGAGCAGACCTTTTTCTCTTCAAGCGCTTGCTCTATTATGCTGGTAATTCTGTGAACTTGGTCTATTGTTGAGTGCTTTTGTCTGAATCCAAACTGGTGGTTAGGTATTAATTGACGTTCTTCAATGAGCGGAATGAGCCTTTTATGAAGCAGTTTTTCAAATAACTTGGACAATACTGGCAACAGGGAAATCGGTCTGTACGATGTGCATTCCACAGGCGGTTTTCCTGGTTTTGGAATCATAATAACCTCGGCTATCTTCCAAAGCTGGGGTACGTATTTCAGGCGAAGCGTAGCATTGATTATTTTTGTAATTTTGATTATGGCTTTTCGGGGTAGTTGCTTTAGGATTTGTCCTGTGATCAGGTCATATCCTGGTGCTTTCTTTGTATTAACTTCAACCTTTATTGTTGTTCGGCCGCAACCTCACACCGCGAAAAAATAATTAAATAAAATACGCTTCCTCATAAAATGTCCATCCACTGCCAGTTCAACCACCTTGAGGTTGTTGAACATCACGTACCGTTGGCTTACCTGGGTAGACCCTACACCTGGTTAATTATCCCTACACCTGTGTACTTATACCGTTAACCCCCTGTGGCAACGAACTAAGGTCATTTTATCATAACTGACTTCGCCCTTCCATTCCATCCCTCCAAGTTACCCCCTCTCGCGGTTTATTGTGTTTTCACGAGAGTTCCAAAACATCTGCTCCCCTCTACCTAGGTTATAAAAACCCTGTGAGCACTGCTAAATTCATTCAGTCAACCAACGTTCTGTCAACCAACGCATTCACTCGCATCACGTTCAAACGCATCACTTTCGATCTAACTGATAACTGTTTGTACCCGACCTATTCTGTTTCAAGTGACTCAAGTTTCCTGAGTGTAGTAACCCCTCGTGTGTTCAAGTGCATTCACTCTACGTAAACCTGTATTTTGTCTACAATCGTTCATCTATTAATTAAGCTGTACATATCGACATTTCATAACGCGCACGATCTTCTGTAAATATATATATCAGCCATCAAAGTTAAAGTGACCGCCTTGTCATTTCATCCCTGATCTTCCCGTTGGTAAAGCAAACAGCCCTACAATTTTGGTGCCGAAACCCGGGAATGAATCAGGCAAGGGTTGACAGTGAAATCGAAGTCAACTCTTGATACAACTTATCTAACCTTTACGGCAAACACGCATAACATTGTCATCATCCAACTGCTCTCCCACATCGTAACGAAATGTCAACGGAAGCTGAGACATTCAGCGAGTTACTCGAATGCCTTCGTGACACAACGGAGCCTGGTCAGTGTGCAGATAAGCTCCGTGAAGCTGTGCCCAATATCGTCAGACACAGTGCCGCAAAAACAGTGAATCTATTCACTCATGTGCTCACTGTATTTGCCACCATCTCCAAAAAAATCGAACTCACTACAGAAGTAGTTCAACCTACGGAATTCTTCTATTCATCATGGTGCTCCGACTACCAAACCATCAGTACGGAAGTCAGAGCCCTCACCAAGGACTTACTAAAAACTGTTAAGTCCCCTGCGATCGTGGAAATCATCACCGGACGTCTACATAAACACCTCACTGCTTGGGAAAAGCTCCTCAACAAACGCGCCGCCTCTCTGCCTCCACCGCCGCCTACTGTAAGTACAAACAGTTCTCAGTCAGATTCTAGATCGAATACTTATAGTGATTTGAAAACACTGGCAGTGCTCATCACAACCGTCCCCGTTTTTGACGGAAATATCTTACATTTTCCCCATTTTAAAGAACTTTTCTCTTCAATGATCATATCACTCTCAATACCTGACCCCAATAAACTCGAAGCCCTTAAATCGAAACTTGCCCCATCAATACTTCAGTGGCTAGAGTCTACATTTTCCACTGAAGTCAAATTTTTAGATGTATGGAACTCCTTGTGCAAAAAATACGAAAATCCGTACGAAAAACTCCTCGCTCAGTTAGATGTTTCCGCAGACGTACCGCTTCTAGAAAAAGAAACTCCCGAAACATTAATGTTTTTCATTCAGAAACTCGAGACTTACTATACTATCTTACAAAAACTAGCGGGAGGGCATTCAGGTCTTATCGATTTGTTAGTCCTCCACCTTGGGGTACGTAATTTAGCTCCTCACATTCACAGACTCTTTTTTGATGAATGTGTCGCTCCCCTTGAAGGATCAGTTCCAACATTCAAGATTTTCGTGTCTTTTCTCCAACAACGAGTATCTCGTTTACAAGCTACTACTCGTCAATCTACTCCCGCAAATCAGTCAAAAGCTCGACCGCCGACTCGTACAGACAAACCAATCCGACCTAGTACACCTATCCATTCCATTCAAACGCCACCCCCAAGGGCAAGCCAAGGAAAGAGATGTAGTTATTGTAACCAGTCTCACTCATTATTCGTCTGTGAAACTTTTCGAGCTCTTTCACTGTCCGACAAGTGGGCTCACGTTAGAGTAAGTAAATCGTGCTCAAATTGCCTCGGTAACTCTCACTCAAACTCTGCGTGCAAGTCTGTAAAAAATTGTCGACATTGTAACAAGAGACATAATTCCCTCTTACATAGAGATACTGCAGGCTCCTCGGCACTTAACCCTTTATCTAAATCCCGAACTCCTTCACCGAATCCCTCTCAATGGCCAGAAATCAATAATCATCATGCGAGAGCATGTAGCAATGTACCTTCTCCCCGGCTTACGTACGCTCGAGGAACCCCACGACGCACTTCCGAGCCGACGGCAAGCACTTATTGACAACTAAACCGGACGGAGCTCTCATTATCGAATAATGTTTCCTTTAATCGAACTCTTTCATTAGTAAAATCGTTCCCTGCAAATACTGTACTTCCCACAGCGTGTTGTACTTTATCAAATATAAGCTTAACTTCTAAAGGCTCCGTCCGTGCACTGCTAGATTCCGGAAGCGATGCATCACTCATTTCGCAGGATTGTGCAAATCGTCTTAATTTAAGTATCACATATACCCAGGGCTCTATTACAGGCGTTGGAGGGAAGGTCACCCGAGGTCGTCTTGGGCATACCTGCGCCCTTTTGCATTTTCCCGTCATTAATGAGCAACAATTCAGCCCCATAATGGTGCCTCTTCTTGTCCTCCCAACTCGAGTAACGGCACCTCTTCCGTCCCATACCTTGCCGCCAATGAATATTCCCTGCTCGATATATCCTCTAGCTGATCCTAATTTCCATAAAATATCTCATGTTGATGTAATTTTTTCCGCGGAGATCTTCCGCTCTGTGCTGTTACCCAAAGCAATACCAGCTATTGGCCGACTTCCGGCTTTTCTCGATTCCCGTCTTGGGTGGTTAGCTGTAGGTAGAATCCCGCTCCCCTCCTCCCGCAAGCAAGTTAAGTTCGAGTCACAAGTGAGAGTATTTCACTACCCTGGCGAATACACGGCCGCTCCTGTAAGCCTTAATCACACCGTTCAAAAAATCAACCCTTCTGTGCCATTACCTCAACGCCCCATTCCGCCAAGGGATTTCATTCGTCAGAAGGCCCGTGAATTACCCCCTCCAGCTACATCAATTTCTACAAACCGGTGGTCTATTTTATCGTATTATTTCAAGAATCAATCTACAACGACCGTTCCCCATATTTCCCCCCTGGAGTGTTGGAAAGAGTTGTCAAATTTTAAACATCAAATCAATGTTCAAATGTCTTCCCCGCCTGAGGTCATGAACACAATATCACCATCGAATTCATGTGTTTCAAGAATCACTCCATTCCCCTCACTTTCTTCATGTAATGTTCTCCCTTCTGGAACACAGAAAACTGACACGAGCACAGCGTTAATGTCATACTCTCTCAATACTGTAAACAATTTAGCCAAGTCAAACTCATCTAATCGCACACCCGTAAAAAACCCGACTAATGCCCAACTTCAAGAGCTGTTTCAGCGTATCTACGAACTAGATCAAGACCCCACAAAAAAAATTAATCACCCAGGAAGAAGCTAGCACAGAAGGGTTTTTCGTAAAAACGTTACAAATCGCTGATAATGGAAAGATTTCAGTGGGACTCCCGTTCAAAAACTCCGTTTCTATGTTAGGAAAATCCAGGCCTCTCGCTGTCGCTCGGTTTATTTCGCTTGAGAAAAAACTCGAGAAAAATAGTACACTCGGTAATGCTTATCGGAAATTTATGCATGAATATCTAACGTTAGGCCACATGGAACTTGTCGATGCACCTACTGACGGCTTGGCCCATTACTACATACCTCATCATTCGGTTTCTAAAAAGGATGACCCTCCGGAAAAAATCCGTGTTGTTTACAACGCTAGTCAACCTACTAGCACTGGCATAAGCCTCAACGACATTTTGTCTGTAGGCCCTAAACTTCAAAATGAAATTTACCACGTTTTAACCCGCTTTCGCTTTCACAAATACGTAGTTCTTGCTGACGTCAGTAAAATGTTCAGACAAATCGAACACCCTCCTAAAGACCGCGACTTTCTCCGAATTATATGGAGAGAAAACTCTAATTCGCCCCTCAAGGACTACCGATTAAAAACCGTGACCTATGGTACGGCGCCAGCCCCGTTTTTGGCTTGCCGTACCATGCTTGAAATAGCGGATCGGTGTGAGAACACCCACCCTGTAGCGTCCGAAGCCCTGCGTCAGAATACGTTCGTCGACGACACTCATGTAGGGGGCGGGGATATATCTTCAACTCTCAAGTCAAGAGATCAACTTATCGACGCGTTAAGGAAATTTCAGTTTGACCTAAGAAAATGGGCATCTAACGACCCACGCCTCCTTGAGTCAATCAATCCCGATCACTTACTGCCCCAAGGTCAAAAATTCACTCTTGGGGAGGAAAGCGACTCTCCTCTCAAAGTACTTGGCCTTGTCTGGGATAATCAGAAAGATATATTTTCCTATTCCGTAACTCCTTTAGAATCAATATCTACCAAACGTCAACTAGCTTCCCAAGTTGGTCAACTTTACGACCCTCTAGGATGGATATTACCCGTAATCATGAAAGCTCGCCTTATTCAAAGGCAGGTGGCATTGGCTCACGTCAGTTGGGACCAAGTATTACCCCCCCAGATCATCAATGAGTGGGCAAAACTCGCTACTGAACTCCCCGCTCTTTCAAATCTTACAATTCCCCGCTTCATTAATTCAAATTTAAAGTTTTATGTACTCGGCTTCTCCGACGCATCTGAACAAGCTTACGCAGCAGTAATTTATTTAGTAACCACCTCCAACAATAACTTCAATTGTAATTTGCTGTATGCAAGAGCAAAAGTTGCTCCCACAAAAATGGTGTCACTACCTCGTCTGGAATTAATGGCATGCGAACTACTGGCCAACACTTGGAGCCGCATATCACCATTGTTTCCACATTTTTTCACAAATCACTTCTATGCTTTCTCAGATTCAACCATAGCTCTCTCATGGCTTACAGCAAGCCCACCACCACTCTGGAAGCCATTCGTTGGCAATAGAGTCAGCAAAACGCTTTCCATTCTCCCATCTGTACGTTGGTTCCATATTCGCTCTGAACAAAACCCCGCCGACCTCCCCTCACGGGGGATGAGTCCCTCAGATTTAATTAATAACAAATTATGGTGGACAGGCCCCCTCTGGGCCACCACTTCGCCTCCAGCATGGCCTCTAGTACGAGTTCGCCCCCAAATTGACGCTTCTGACTTTCTTCTTGAAACAAAAATCGCTAAATCAATTTCAATTAATGTTGTAACCTCTCCACAGTATAAAATACCACATCTTCCTTCAGAAGCCAGTATCACACCCCTGATCATAAAAAACTATCATGAAATGTGTCTCCATGTTGGACCCAGGGCTACTTTAGGAGCAATCAATCAAAGATTTTGGATCGTTAATGGTAGACAAATCGTACAAAGAGCCCTACGTGGGTGCCCCAAGTGCTTCTCATTAAATCCCAAGCCTTGTCAGCCTCCTATGGGGCAACTGCCCCCAGATCGAGTTAATTATTCCGCTCCCTTCAACCAAGTAGGAGTAGACTTTGCCGGCCCTTTCCGAACCACCATCAGTGGTATTCGCGGAGGTAAGGCCGTAGACACGTACCTGGGGGTGTTTGTTTGTCTCGTGACTCACGCCGTCCATTTGGAGCCTGTCATAGGGCTAACTTCTGATGCCTTCCTCCTCGCCTACGATCGCTTCGTAGCTAGAAGGGGGCACCCGGGGACCATTTGGACGGACAATGGTCGCAATTTCATTGGGGCAAATAATCACCTCCGGGAACTAAGGCTCGCCTTTGATAAGCATGAACATGAACGCGCCTTATCGCGTCATTCAGCTGCCGACGGTACCACATGGCGATTTATTCCGCCCCATGCTCCTCATTTTGGAGGAATATGGGAGGCTGGCGTGAAGTCTGCTAAGCGACTACTAAAACTCGAACTTCGGGGGCAGACCCCCTCCTTTACCACTTTCTATACATTAATCACAAAAATCGAAGGGATCCTAAACTCTAGGCCTCTCTCTCCACTCTCCTCATCCCCGGCCGACCTACAAATTCTTACTCCTGGTCACTTCCTCATACAGCGTCCACTGAATGCCCGCACCTCCTCCAGAGAAAATATCAGGTCAATTTCTTCCCAAATGGAAATACGTCCAGAAAATAACTCAATCGTTCTGGGAGCGGTGGTTGAAAGAGTATTTGGTAGAGTCTCACAAAAAATCGAAATGGACCAACAAACCACCCGCCGTTGGGGAGGTCGTCCTCATCATGGACGACGACTTACCACATTTTCGATGGCCCTTAGGCCGCATTACAAGATTGCATCTTGGTCCAGATCAAGTGCCACGGGTCGCGGAAGTTGACACCGCCTCTGGCACTAAACAACGCCCTTTGACCAAGCTATGCCCATTACCATACCCCTTGTGACTTCCGTTATCCTTCGCTGGCCCCCGAACCATGTTCGGCCGCAACCTCACACCGCGAAAAAATAATTAAATAAAATACGCTTCCTCATAAAATGTCCATCCACTGCCAGTTCAACCACCTTGAGGTTGTTGAACATCACGTACCGTTGGCTTACCTGGGTAGACCCTACACCTGGTTAATTATCCCTACACCTGTGTACTTATACCGTTAACCCCCTGTGGCAACGAACTAAGGTCATTTTATCATAACTGACTTCGCCCTTCCATTCCATCCCTCCAAGTTACCCCCTCTCGCGGTTTATTGTGTTTTCACGAGAGTTCCAAAACATCTGCTCCCCTCTACCTAGGTTATAAAAACCCTGTGAGCACTGCTAAATTCATTCAGTCAACCAACGTTCTGTCAACCAACGCATTCACTCGCATCACGTTCAAACTCATCACTTTCGATCTAACTGATAACTGTTTGTACCCGACCTATTCTGTTTCAAGTGACTCAAGTTTCCTGAGTGTAGTAACCCCTCGTGTGTTCAAGTGCATTCACTCTACGTAAACCTGTATTTTGTCTACAATCGTTCATCTATTAATTAAGCTGTACATATCGACATTTCATAACGCGCACGATCTTCTGTAAATATATATATCAGCCATCAAAGTTAAAGTGACCGCCTTGTCATTTCATCCCTGATCTTCCCGTTGGTAAAGCAAACAGCCCTACAATTGTATTTTCCACCTCCTTGATTGTAACTGGTGGAATTGTGATGTAAGGTTCTACTGGAGTTGTGTACTCCAGTTGTTCACCTGATACAGGGGAGTTAGGCATAAAAATGTTTGATAGATAAGTTGCAAAAACATCAGCCTTGCTCTGGTTGTCTTTAACCCATGATCCATTCTGGTCCTTGATTGGAGATGCTTGGATGATCGGCCTTTTTAAATATTTTGTTGCTTTCCACAGCGAATAGTCAGTGTGTTGGTCACTGGTTAGTTCACTAAGGTACTGCTCAGTTGACTCATTTTCAATTAGTTGTGTTAAATCTCGTAGTTCTTGGGCGAGTCTATACCACTCTCTCTTGTAGGCTGGTGCCCGACTTGTCTGCCATCGCTTCCTCGCTCGCCTTTTTTCAGAAATGATTTCTACTATCTCACGGGGAAAGTTGATCCCTCTGATTTTTCTACGCATTACTGGAGTATTATTCCATGCTGCATCATGAATCATCATAACCAGATTGAACACTTCACGATCAATGTCCTCTGTTGCTTCCAATGGGGCATGCAGGTTGATATTTTTGGCAAGCTGAATTTTGAAACCGTTCCAGTCAGTTTTTTTGTTGACCAGCACAGGATTGTATGGAATTTGTATTACCCGCTCACTTAGTGTCAGTATTACAGGGGAGTGGTCGGAGCTTAGATCTTCATTCTCTTCAACCAGTATATAGTTTGCCGAAATGTTTTTGACTATGAAGAAATCTAATAAATCTGGAACCTTGTTTATGTCTGTTGGCCAGTAAGTTGGCTTGCCTGTCGAATGTACTTGACATCGATTGGTCTGTATGGCTTGGTACAGTTCCCTGCCCTTTTTGGTTATCAGTCTTGAGCCCCAGAAGGAGTGCTTCGCGTTGAAGTGACGACAATAGTGAGACAATACTATGCTAGCTTTACAATTTACGTGAGATAACTCGAAGGAATTTTAAGTTTACATTTCGACATTAATTCCAAACATGATACTTGATAACAAATGAACAATTTACATGAACAATTTACAACATAATTTTCGAGCTAAGTTCCGAGCTGGTTTTAGACATTATCTCGGGAAATTTGAATGTTTCTTCTATGTTTATAAAAACGGTATCCAGTGTACGCGAAGAATGATATGAGAGCAACGTATAAAAGAATTGTCCAGGCGCTAGGGGAAAGGTGATTCAATACAAGTTCTCGTGTACTAGGTATGGGAATTGAAGGAGGTGATAGTTGTTTTAAGTTTCTGAGTTTCATCAACGCTGTAGGTTTCTTGTTGAAATCCCAAGACTGTTTTTGGAACATGACCATAGAGGGGGTATGGCTACTATAGGTGGATGGGGTGGTTAAGGTTTGGTTCCTATATTCTATCGTGCTGTTGCCTGGGGAAACGAGGAAGATGCCGAAAAGGGATTTAAACTGTATATTACCCTGGTCAATAATTTTTATCTGATCTTCGTAGGGGAATAAGAAGACGTAACGATTAGCCTCTTCTAGGAGTTCTATATGGTTGTTTTGTAGATTTAGTTGTATTAAATCACAACGACCGTTCAAACCCTTAGTGAGTATGTCTAACTCGCAGTCGTTTTCGCTGGTTAGCTGAAGACTATTCTGACACAAGTAGTAGTTACGTCCATATTCACACGGATTCTTAAGGAATCGTAGGTCGGTTGTGGATTTTAGAGCGTATTTGGTGGTGGGTAGGATAGTAGCATAGAAATTTGGAATGAAGGTTGGTAGTGATTGAAGGAGAATCAAATCGAACTGAGTAGTATGGAGGATGGGGACATCTAAGAAATAGATGATTTCCTCAGAGCTCTCTCTTAACCTAGAGAAATGTAATATTTTAAGAATTTCTCACTCCAAATCCCCTTTAAATTTCCACTATTCCATAAACGGCCACATCCTCACATCTGTTGATTCAACTAAAGACCTTGGTATTTTCATGACCAATTCATTCAGTTTTTCTCTTCATATGGAAACCATAATATCAAAGGCAAATAGAATGCTTGGATTCGTGAGCAGGAACTCTAAGCACTTTACCGCGGAAACACTGAAAATTCTTTACTGCGCCTTTGTCCGTTCAGGCCTGGAATATGGTTCATTAATTTGGAACCCACATAACAAAACATATATTGATCGCTTTGACAGAATCCAGCGCAAATTCCTTAGAGTGGTTGCTTATAAAAGACGGATCCCCGTTGCAGATCTAAATTATGTTGATCTTTCAGCATCAATTAACATAGAATCTCTGGAAAATCGCCGCTTAAAAAGCGATCTTATTTTTTTATATAAACTAATAAACAATCTTACTGATTCTCCAGATCTAGTGTCAAAAGTGAATTTTCATGCACCACTTAAAGTAACCCGAACCATAAGACCCTTCACCCTAGAATTTCATCGAACTGATTACGGCAAATTTTCTCCGATCAATAGACTGATGTACAACGCAAATTCTCATCCGTCACTTGATTTCTTTGGCTCTAGCCTTTCAGGGTTCAAGTCACAATTGGACAAATAATTTGTCCAATTGTGACTTGAACCCTGAAAGGCTAGAGCCAAAGAAATCATCATAATTTATTAACCTCCTTTTCCTAATACTCGACTACACTTTGAATTGGTAAACTAATAAAATGTTATGCTGTATTATTTGTACGTACATCTATAATTTGCTTCTTGCGGCCTTATATATTTTATCTTCATTATTATCACTAAGTTTTAGTGCAGATTGTGTACTACATCTATTTTTCATGAATGTAAAACATGTAAACTGGGTGTTTCCCGTAATAAACGTTTATTATTATTATTATTATTAAGCATTTCACTTTTATGTGATTTTGGATCTCCCAGAGTGATTCTTCTTCAAAGAGGGGCAAACTGTTACCATAGAATGGTATAAGACTCCTAAGGATTTGTCTTAGGGTTTCTGGTTTGATAATACTTGGGTGGAGTTTACCTAATTTGCAGAAAGTTATCGAATTTTCTATGTCTTGAGTTAGATCTGAAATTATTTGTAATAGCAATTGATTGTGTTCTAGCACGTTTTCTACTTTTCCTACCTGGGTTGCAAAGGAGCTTGCTTCCCTCAATCGCTCTATTTCCGAAGCCAAAATGTCGTGGTTGTAATTAATATTCGAAATAGTTTCATTCAATTCAGTGACAAATTTTTCATTGATTGAGTAATGGTGACTAATTTGTTGGGACAGTATTTCTTGGTTTGTATGCAGGTGGTGAAGAATTTGATTAAATTTTTCCTCGTCATTAGCGTCTAAGTTTCCCGTAATGAATTTAACTACAGAGCCTAGGCCGTTTAGCAATCCTCGCCTCTGACGGCGGGGTAAGGTTGATGCAAACAATCGTCCTTCAATAGTTTTTAGCATATGTTCGATCATTTGAATTCGGGATCGGACAACTTTTTGAAGTTCGCTATCTTCATCTATTACTTTGATGATATCATGGAAATGGGTCTTAATTTGGTTCACTTGGTTAAGTATTTCTCCTAATTGGTAGTAGTGCGTGATGGTATGATAATGGTTGATCATTCGGGCAGAACCTAATCGTATGGGTAATAAGCCTAAGTTGGATGTAATATTTTCGAATTCCAGTCCTTGGATCATGAGTAAGGTCGGAAGCGTTAGGAGGATAATGGCAGCAGGTTGGCGGTCAATGATTAGGTGGGTCGTGGTGAATTGGTGTCGTCCTGAAACGAGGATAAGGAACTAGAGTCGGAACTGGAGCTGGACGGTGGTGATCGGTATGGTTTTTGGGGGATGGGTATTCTAGATATAGATCTCGATTTCAGGTCTATTTCGGGGGGCATTGGCAGCGCTTTTCTCGGCTTCCTGATGGGATAAGCCGGTAGTTGAGGAGTAGTTATTGATGGCCGTGGAGAATTGGTCGGGTGAGGGCTTCCTGGTACTTGAGGGGAAACAGATTGGGAAGAGGATTCGAATGGCGGAGGAGAGGGTACTTGTTCTAGCAATTTTGAGAGGTCCTTACAATTCCGTTTAGGGACGGGGGTTGTGAAACTAGAATGCCTAGGTTGGGCTTCGTTTTGGGTAATGGTGGTGGGGTCGTATTCTGGAACGGAGTATAAGGTGGCGGTTTGGGGAGAATTTTGAGGTGGGACTTGGATTCTGTCCTCAGAGGAAGATTCCGAAGGTGGAACCCTGGCACGGGGGTAGTCTGTCGTGGGGAAACTGACTTCCGATGGGGAATAGCTTGAAGAGCTTGAGTCTATGTTAGGGAGTTTTTGAAGTTTCCTAGGTCTTTTGATATTGGCCATGTGAATCTTCTGTTGGGTATTAGCATGACGGGGCTGTATTTGTGCGGTGTGCCTCAATTCATCAATGGATATTACGATTTCAGGGTTGTATCGGTGTTTTGTCTTGCTCTGAAGTTGTTTGGTCTGAACATAAACAGTGTCAGGAAGTTCAGGAGGATCTTCCCGGGTGGAATTTCTGTTTTCTATTATTCTCTCTTTTAGCTGATCGCCACGTTCCCTAAGATTTTGGTAGAGGGCTTTCATTTTTTCGCGGTGTTTTGCGAGATAGTCGTTAGCAAGGCGTTCTTCCAGGTTTACTTTGAGGAGGGAGTCGTCCGAAATGTGACCTTGAACTACTTCAAAGGGAGTTAGAGAGGTCGCCGAGTGAATCGAGTTATTATAGGCTATTAGGGCATAATGCACACGTGTCTCTACGTCGTCCTTTTTGAACACTTCTTGACAATTCAAAAGCCGAAGATGTTCTATAATTGTTGAGTGGAATCGTTCAATGGGACCATTCGAGTCGGGATGTTGACTGGATATAAAATGGATATCAATGTTGTGGTTGGTTAATAATTCTTTAACGAGAGACGAATTCAATTCGGCTCCGTTGTTGGAAATAAGTTTTTTGGGGACGCCATGATGTGAGAAGTATTTCAGGAGGACTTTAACCACATCGAGACTGGTATTGGTGGGTACCATGTACATTTGGGCGTATTTGGAGAAGGGGTCAAAAATTGTGAGGAATTTTGTCCTATCTATTGTTATCTTGTCGATATGTAAGGTTTCGAAGGGCCGGGACGGTGTTGGAGTTACGTTGTACTTTATTTTAAGGGGATTCCTCTCGTATTTGGTGCGTAGGCAGACATCGCATTGGTTAACGAAGTTCTGGATAGTTTTCTTCTGGTTGGGCCAGAAGTATCTTCGTTTAAGGTGTTCATAAGTTTCAGGACTACCTCGGTGATTGGTTTTGCCTACGTGATAAGCCTTAATAAGTTCCTGGACGTCGTCCTCAGACTCAATATCTTCTAGTAATGTGGAAAACTTGGCCATCAAGAGCTCAAATTCCTTGAAGGTTCGAGTCATAATGGCAGCAAATCTCTGGAAGAATTTGTTGTCTGGATCATTGTGGAAATAGATGCCATAATGGACCTTGGGTCTGACGTATTCCCTAATGAATTCGACAACGTCCTTCTCTAGGTGGTAATGAGATAATTCCACTGTGGTGCGGGTTTTGGTGGAATTAAAAAAGCGTTTGATAGAGGGTTTCCTAGGGAGCGCTGTTACCAACTTGAAAATTATTTGGTTTATTGCATGATTAACGGGACCTTCTCTGGTGGGGATCGTAAATGTTTGGATAGTGGGGGGAGCAGTTTCGGCTTGTACGTCAAGGGACAGGTGATCTTCAAGATCCCTTTGTCTCGATCGCGAGAATTCTCCCAATATTGCGGCAATTGCTCGATCTTCTTCCTCTGTAGTTAACTGAGGGGGAAGAAGTTCGTCCAGTTGTACGTTTTCGAGCAATTGGTCTGCATCGACCGGTGGCGTGGAGGGCTGAGCTGTTGGATCTGAGTCCAAGTTGTTTAGCTCGATTCGGGAAAGAGCGTCGGCTACATGGTTTGAATTCCCGGGCTTGTATCGTATCTCAAAGTTGAAGTCACTTATTTTTAACCTCCATCGGTATAATTTGGAGTTTGGATCTTTCATATTGAAAAGCCATTGAAGGGGCTTATGATCCGTAAATAAAATGAACTTCTGTCCGTACAAGTAAGGACGGAAGGCTTTGAGAGCGTTGAGTACGGCTAGGAGTTCCTTTTCATTTGTAGCGTATTTCCTCTCCGTTTCCGACAATGTTCTACTGGTATAGGCTATTGGGAGGTCCGAACCATTGATTTCTTGGCTCAGGACGGCGCCTGTGGCAAAATCACTAGCATCGCATGTCACTCGAAACTGTTTTTGGAAATCTGGATATTGTAGGATGGGGTCGTTACAAAGGAGGGTTGTGCAGTGTTTGAAGCTCTTTTCAAATTCGGGTGAACTAGGCGTAATTTTACTATTTTTCTTTAAAGCGGAGGTGAGGGGTTTAGTGAGGGTTGCGAAACCTTTGATAAATCGACGGTAATAACCCAGAAGTCCCAAAAATCGTTTAATTTCAGTTCTATTCCGGGGAATTGGAAAGCTTTCTATCGCACGTATCTTCTCCGGGTTTGGTTTGACACCATCGGCAGTGACTACGTGGCCTAGGTACGCCAATTCTCTTTTAAGAAACTCGGTTTTGTCAGGCTGAATTTTAAGGTTGGCTTTCCGCAGACGATCGAAAGTCTGTCTCAAACGAACAATGTGCTCTTGAAGGCTAGTTGAGAATATAAGGATGTCGTCTAGATAAACCAGACATATCTCATTATTCAACCCTCTCAAACAATTATTCATCATTCGCTGAAAAGTAGCTGGGGCATTGCACAAGCCAAAAGGCATCCTTAAATATTCATAATGCTGAGTTTCAGTGGAAAAGGCTGTTTTGGGAATGGATTGCTCATCTAGTTCGATCTGATGGAATCCTTGAGCCAAATCTAGAGTTGAAAAATAACTGCAACGGCCAAGTTTGTCCAGAAGCTCCGAAATGTTGGGGAGCGGAAATCGATCAGAAATCGTGGACTCGTTGAGTTTTCGAAAGTCAATGACAAGGCGGAATTTCGTCTTTCCGGACGCATCCATTTTCTTTGGTACAATCCAAAGGGGAGCGTTATAAGGGGAGTTGGAAGGGCGGATGATTTTCTGAGCAAGTAGTTTATCAATTTGCTTTGCCACTTCTTCCCTATATACGTGAGGATACCTGTAAGGTTTGATGAAGATGGGAATTTCGTCCTTGGTACGAATGTGGTGTTTTACCTCATTCGTGAAGGTCAGGGGGCCTTCATCCTCTTGGAAAAGATCCGCATAGTCAAGAATTAGACTTTTAATGGCTTTTTCTTCTTCTAGATTCAAGTGGTCAAGTCGAAACTTTGAAAGGTCAATCCATCGCTTTTGACGTCTATAAATTTTTGGGGAGCTATCAAGATTATTTAGGGTTGGTTCCGAATCGATAAACTGGCCTTCTGGAATTGGTTCAGCGTTCGTTCCTGTGTTCCGTGTTCGGTAGTCCTTCGTCCTGGTGGTCAGCGAAGTCGGGCGTGTTGATTTGCTGATTCCAACTACACTCAATCCTTTTCGAAAGCACTCCGGACACTTGAAGAGTTCGACGATTATCGCGAAAACACTACGCGGATAATTTGCGAGTCGAAACTGGGTCTTCAAATATGTCCTTCCAAGACTTGCGCCAGTTAGGGTAGGTTCTTTAGGAGTCGGCTTTTTAAAAAAGGTTGAAATGAATTTAGGCGAAACGAACTTTATTCACGGAATTACACAGACCTTAAATTGTGACAAATAAAGTTATTGGAACACTTGGAACAAATTACGCGGAACACACACAGGGTCGGTCGGTTACAGTAGCAGGCCGGGAACTGAAGGCTCGGGGCCTGCCCACGTTGGTTTTATAGTGTGCATGGCTGCGTCAGCAGTAATGGTAGGTCGGGTACTATAACTTATATACACTAACACAATAGAGTTATCTGAATTAAAGCAGACCAACGAATCTGCATTTACGTAGGTATTTGGAGAAGATTAGGAAGTATTTAAACCTAGCTGCCATTTACATGAAGAACAACGCTGTTCCAAATTCGGGAACAGTTAGCACTAAGAGTTTTTCTTAGGTGGTCGTCGGACGGCGCACGGTGGACGGACGGATTTTGGTTTATTATCTTCGATAATGAACCATTGGAATCGCCCAAAGAAAAAACTTTTTAACCCCCCCCTTAAAATTTGTTGGTTTACGTTTCAAGATATGTAGATTCAGAAAATCGAATAAAAAAAAAACTCTGCAAATTCTTGACAACCGTTTATTATCTTCCTTGTGCAGATCACCCTTCTGTCTATACCAGACTGTGTTGCAAATCGGCACCATACCAAATTCTCACCATACTCATACCATACCATACGAATTTCTATCCTATCATACCTTACTGCAGTAAGGTACATGTACTATACCAAATGATACATACAATAATATACCATACCATACTCATACCATGTCATACAAACCGAGTGAATATTGAAAGGTCATCCAGTTCTGACCTATATATAAAATTTCAAGTGTCTAGCTCATCATCAAAATTTAATTTGTTTAAACAAATAGGTACTATTATTTAAACAATTTTACAGACAAGAAACCGAGTGAATATTGCATTGTCATCCAGTTATGACCTATTTTCAAAATTTCAAGTCAATAGCTCATCATCAAAATTTAATTTGTATTATTACAAAAAGGTATTATTTAAACAATTTTACAGATGAGAAACCGAGTGAATATTGCAATGTGGTCTATCCCCGACTCACGGTTAAAATTTCCAGTCTGTAGTTTACCGGGAAGATGAAAACAAAGTAGTTTTAATGATGGGCGTCTGGGGGGTTGGCCGACCTAACGTTCGTTTTAGACGCGAAGTTTAGTGTTTCTCCTAAACCTTTGCGCGCTCACTGTGAACGAACGGCTGGTCGTACAAAAATCCAATTGGTCTTAAAAAATTGGTCATTTTTCAGGTCATTCAAAAGTGAACTAAAAATGACACCGTTTCATGTGAATTTGCAGAGATATGACATTGTCGAAATGTCAAAGTTCGTTTTGAACCCCTTCCCCTTGACCTAGGGTTATGAAAAGCTTCGAGGATCATTGTGGGGCTGGTCCAAACCCAGAAATCAAATTTCGTAATTTTAGCTCAACGCTAACTGGGCAAAGTGGCGCGGACGGCGGACGGCGTGCGGCGGACGGAAGACGGACGGATTTTTTGTTATTCGATTTTCTGAATCTACGTATCTTGGAACGTAAACCAACAAATTTTGAGGGGGGGTTAAAAAAATTTTTTCTTTGGGCGATTCCAATGGTTCATTATCGAAGATAATAAATCAAAAACTCTGCAAATTCTTGACACAACGGTTTATTATCTTCCTTGTGCAGATCACCCTTCTGTCTATACCAGACTGTGTTGCAAATCGGCACCATACCATATTCTCACCGTACTCATACCATACCATACGAATTTCTTTCCTATCATACCATATTGTACTATACCAAATCATACATACAATAATATACCATAGTCTTGTCCGAGCTGCCGAAGAGGTAACATCTCAGATAAAACAGTTAACGTTCCGCGGGTGTTTACTCGGTCGCGGCCGCGCGAAATGGAGGTCACAATTCCCGAGATTGTTACGCAAGTTCGAGGCAAACTGTCGCATCAGCGAGCGCTTGTGAGTCAATCAGCGGAATTCCAGAAACAAAACGTCAAAGGTTTAGTCGGTGAGTTAATTAATATTATTGATCACCTATGTAATACTTTAACAGATATCAATGACGCTGGGATCAGAGAAGCAAAACGGGTTTCCCAGCTGGAAACTGAGTTAGAGCAAACAAAATTGAAAATACTGAGAAAAAATCCTCAGGGTGAAGTAACTTTCCCCCCAGAAGAGGAATATCATACTGATGAGGAAATCCTAGCCGAAGAGACAGGCGAGTGGGAGAATGTGATCCAGAAGGGTCATAAAAGGAAAAAGGCCAATTTACCTTCTCAAAGAAAACATTCCATGGTAAGCTCAAAACCTAAAAAAGTGCCCAAACCACCACCAGTTTACATGGAGAGGGTAACGTCCTTCCCAGCCCTGAAAAAAATGGTTGAGGATCAAACCACTAATGTGAGTTTTACCACCATGTCCAATGACGTAGTAAAAATAAACACTGAGGACTCTGATGGCTTTCGTGCTATCACGAAGTGTTTTGCGGATCAGAAAATTCCTCACTATACATACCAGAACAAACAGGAGAGGCCTATCAAAGTGATGATCAAGGGAATCCATAAATCTTGGACGAATGAAGAGGTCCTTGAAGACTTAAGAGACCAATTTGGTCCCAGCAGTATCCTTCAAGTAGTTAGAAAAATTGAGTGGAAGACAAAAAATCCTCTAGATATGTGCATTGTAGATTTTCAAAAAGATTTGGATATCAGCAAAATTTACGAAATTAGTCAAATCCTAAAGGGGCGCGTCACTGTGCATCCTATCAAATTATCAAAACATCCATCTCAGTGTAAAAGGTGCCAGGAGTTCAACCATACCAGAAACTACTGTGCAAGGCCGCCTCGATGTGTTAAATGTGCTAAAGGCCATCTCACTGAGGAATGTCGGAAGCCCAAAGAGACCCCTGCAAAATGTGCCAATTGCAACGGAGATCACACGGCTAACTACCGTGGCTGTCCAGTAGCCATAGAGGCTATGCATAGGCACAAGAGCTTACCAGAGCAAGCTACAAAGGCTAAGGCAGCACCGCAGAAACCCAATCAAGGGAAGTTTGTGCCAAAAAAGCCAATAATATGTCACGAAAAGTCAGTTCAGGGGAGAGATGGAAAAACTTCAAATTCAAATCTGATGTCTTATGCAAAAGTTTTGCAGAACCAGCAATTGCTAGCACAGCGGTCAAGCAGGAGACAATCTATCGATCCCAGCCATAATGAAATGCAAGTTAAAATAAATCAAATTTTCGAAATTGTCACAAATCTCACTCAGAGTGTTAACAACCTGAATGAGCGTGTTGGCAAAATTGAACGCAAGGGCTCGAAAAAATCATCATGAAAAGTGTCAAAATACTTTGCTGGAATGCCAATGGCCTCGCGTCACGGAAAAATGAGCTTCAGTTGGCACTAGACTACAATCATGTTGATATCTGTCTCATATCTGAGACGCACTTCACCAAAGAATCTTTCTGCAGACTCAAGGGGTACAAATGCTACCATGCCATTCATCCGAGCAACAATGCCCGTGGTGGAAGTGCAGTGATCATCAAAGAAAACCTGGCCCATCAGGAGTATATCAAAATTGAAAATGAAGCAGTCCAGATGTGTGCTCTTGAGATAAAAACTAATTCATTTCTGATTACTGTCGCAAGCATATACTGTCCACCTAAGTACAAAACTAAATATGAAGAATACAAGAACATCTTGGCCCAACTTGGAAATCGTTTCATTCTCGGAGGCGACTTCAATGCAAAAAACACTGACTGGGGATCGAGATTAACCACCGCAAAGGGACGCAGACTCCATCAAGCAATTATTGATGACAACTGTGAGGCACATTCTACTGGGAAACCAACCTACTGGCCCACTGACCCAAACAAAACTCCAGACCTGATTGACTTCTTCGTTGTAAAGAATATCTCAGCAAACTACCTTCTTGTAGAGGAAAACCATGACTTGAGTTCAGATCATTCCCCAATTGCTCTGACGCTTAGTGATCGAATCATACAGAAGCCACACAAACCGTACTTGGTCAATCATAAGACAAATTGGGAACGTTTCAAACTAGACATTTGCAGGTATATTGATTTGAGCAAGCCTATACACACGCCAGATGATGTGGAAAGTGAGCTCGAACATCTCGTTTGCAGCATTCAGATAGTTGCATGGGACAACACACCTGCAATCTCAAGAAGGCTCAAAGGTATCAATTATCCACGAGAAATAGTCTCTGCAATCAAGAAAAAACGAAAGGCCAGAAAACGATGGCAAGCTACCAGAGCACCACATCACAAGTCTGAATGGTACAAAACACAAAGTGAACTGAAGTCGCTGATGGAGGAGATCAATGAAGAAACTCATGAACACTTCATCACAGAGCTAACGAGTCATCGTGATACCGATTACTCACTTTGGAAGGCTACACAATATCTCAAGAGGCCTGTTACTCATGCTGCACCTATTGCGAGTGGAAACGAGAAACGGGCAAGGAGCAACCAAGACAAAGCCAATACTTTTGCAGACCATCTTGCGAATATATTCACTCCGAATCTCGCAATGGCGGATGAACCGCCGCTAGAGGAAACACCTCCACTTGATCAGGACATTGATATCCCATTAGTTACCATCAAAGAGATAAAACAGGTGATCAGCAAGGATATCAACCCAAAAAAAGCACCAGGCTATGACCTTATCACTGGACAAATCCTCCAGCACCTACCGCGTAAAGCTATCGCAAAAATAGTCATGATCATCAATGCGGTAATCAAACTTCGAAGCGTCCCTCAGCTGTGGAAGATAGCAGAAGTCATTATGATTCCCAAACCAGGCAAGCCACCAGGGCAACCAAGTTCATACAGACCAATTTCACTTCTACCAGTGTTATCTAAACTGTTCGAAAAATTGATACACAGAAGACTAATACCAATTATTGAAGAACGAAAGCTGATCCCACGACATCAGTTTGGATTTAGGCAGAAACACTCAACAATCGACCAAGTCCATCAGAAACACACATCATCGAAGAAGCATTTGAGAAAAATAGAGTATGTTCTGCCATTTTCCTTGACGTCACTCAGGCGTTTGACAAGGTCTGGCATGAAGGGCTCAACTACAAGCTGCGTAAGGCCCTGCCAATAAAGTATGCTGAGTTGCTTCAATCGTACCTCACTAATCGTTACTTCAGGATAAAGCAAGATGATGCATTTTCAGAACCAAAACCGATATGTGCAGGAGTCCCGCAAGGGAGTGTATTTGGCCCACTCCTGTACGTCCTGTATACCAGCGATCTCCCAGAAATTGAAATGAACACCACAGCCACTTTCGCAGACGATACAGCGATATTGGCAGTTGGAGACAGCAACATTGAGTCAATGACCAAGTTAAAGCGGTCAATATCTAGCATACAACAATGGACAGCGAAATGGAGAATCAAAATGAATGAAACTAAGTCGGTACATGTCGATTTCACCAATAAAATGATCGACTATATACCGGCTTATCTCAATGGCAAAGTGATTCCTCATGCCAATGAAGCCAAATACCTCGGTATGACGCTTGATGCCAGGCTTCGGTGGAAAGCCCACGTCAAGAAGAAGAAGGAGGAACTTCTTCTCAAATTCAGAAAAATGTACTGGCTAATGGGGAGGCGGTCAAAACTGTCAATCCAGAACAAGCTTACGCTGTATAACCAAGTCCTTAAACCAGTCTGGACTTACGGAGCTCAGCTGTGGGGCTGCACGGCTCAATCAAACCGGGAAATAATCCAAAGATTCCAGAACAATGTGCTAAGAAATGTTGTCAATGCACCATGGTACTTTCGAAATGAACGACTCCACCATGAACTTCAAATCGAAACCATAAACGAAGCCATCAAGCGGCAAGCCGTACGTCATCTTCAACGGCTAAGGTCTCACGTCAACGAGGAAGCTGTCCGACTCCTTGACACGAGTGATATCACCAGACGCGCACCAAACCGCTCGAGCTTGCTCACGGGTGAAGCAGTATAGTGAATGCAATATCATCATAAAAATGATCAAAACTCAGTGATGAATCTAAGCTTTGAATAGTATGTGCCCTAGTTTCAAAATAATATTGTTAATAAGTTATTACTTGGAGCAATAAAATCTTTCCAAAAAAAAAAATAATATACCATACCATATTCATACCATGTCATACAAACCGAGTGAATATTGAAATGTCATCCATTTCTGACCTATATTTAAAATTTCAAGTATCTAGCTCATCATCAAAATTTAATTTGTTTAAACAAATAGGTATTATTTAAACAATTTTACAGACAAGAAACCGAGTGAATATTGCATTGTCATCCAGTTCTGAACTATTTTTAAAATTTCAAGTCAATAGCTCATCATCAAAATTTAATTTGTATTATTACAAAAAGGTATTATTTAAACAATTTTACAGATGAGAAACCGAGTGAATATTGCAATGTGGTCTATCCCCGACTCACGGTTAAAATTTCTAGACTGTAGTTTACCGGGAAGATGAAAAAAGGTAGTTTTATCCTGGGCGTCTGGCGGTTGACCCACATGACGACCGTTTTCGACGCGAAAGTTTAGTGTTTTTCTTAAACCTTTGCGCGCTAACTGTGAACGAACGGCTGGTCGCACAAAAATCCAATTGGTCTTAAAAGATTCGTAATTTTCCAGGTCATTCAAAGGTGAACTAAAAATTACACGGTTCAGTTGAATATTTTGAGATATGACATCGTCGAAATTTTAAATTTCGTTTTGAACACCTTCCCCTTGACCTAGGGTTATGAAAAGTTTCGAGGATCATTGTGGGGCTGGTCCAAACCCAGAAACCAAATTTCGTAATTTTAGCTCAACGCTAACTGGGCAAAGTGCCACGGACGGCGTACGGCGGACGGACGGATTTTGGTTTATTATCTTCGATAATGAACCATTGGAATCGCCCAAAGAAAAAAAAATTTTAACCCCCCCTCAAAATTTGTTGGTTTACGTTTCAAGACACGTAGATTCAGAAAATCGAATAAAAAAAAATCCGTCCGTCCGCCGTACGCCGTCCCCCGTACGCCGTACGCCGTACGCCGTCCGCGCCACTTTGCCCAGTTAGCGTTGAGTTAAAATTGCGAAATTCGGTTTCTGGGTTTGGACCAGCCCCACAATGGTCCTCGAAACTTTTCATAACCCTTGGTCAAGGGGAAGGGGTTCAAAACGAAATTTAAAATTTCGACAATGTCATATCTCAAAATATTTAACTGAAACGTGTAATTTTCAGTTCACTTTTGAATGACCTGAAAAATTACGAATCTTTTAAGACCAATTGGATTTTTGTGCAACCAGCCGTTCGTTCACTGTGAGCGCGCAAAGGTTTAGGAAAAACACTAATCTTTCGCGTCGAAAACGGCCGTTATGCAGGGGCGTTGCGTCCATAAGGCCACTTGGGCCACTGCCCCGGCATCCAGAAACACAAAAAACTCGACAAAAAAAATATGCCACCCAGTTGGCATTCGAATATCGTTCCGTATACTGCACCTAGCATTTTCACGAAGTCAAAGAGTTCTCTCTCTCTCTGTCCCAACCTATGTCCAGCATGGCTGCGGCCAAGACAAGTAACTGGGAAGAAGAAGAAGAAGAACGATATTCGATCATTCTATCAGAATATATCGACAGTAATCGATGTTTTGCAATCGAAATCGAAACCTACGCTTCAGGGCCTGGGACCGGGTATTGCCATGGCAACGGACACGACGCTTTACGAAGTGGCCTGCCTGCGCATGCTCAGTAGAGTAAAAATTCGGTAAGCCACGCCTCGTTCCGGCCCGGGGCCAAAAAAATCGTTTGTGTTCACAATCGATTCGATCGTTTCAATTCATCTTGTTATCTCGATAGTAAAACTTGTGATTCACAAGTTGTGAATCACTTATTTCGTCATAACAGAGTTCCCGTGACAGATTTGGATTTTTTTGTGGTAATTAAGTGCGTTGTTTCTTGTCTGTGGTCTTGTGGATTGATCAACGTAAACATACACAGATAAGTACCTAGCTTCTAGTTTTTAGTTGATGTTTAGTTTATTTGTTTCTGTATTTTTGTACCACATGAATTCGGTGGCTAACTTACAGTCGAAGTTTTCGACGTTTTCCTACGAGGATCGGGTGATGATTAAAAGTTTAGGAAGAGATAGGCCTTTGCTGAATATTACTCAGGCAGTAAATAAAGGAAAGGGTGTTGCTGCCTTGAGGAAGTTCAATGTTGACATGTATAACAAAGCTGAGTGGCTCACAGGATGTCCCATTAAAAACTCTAGCCATGAATAATCTAGTCACTATACTCTTCAGTCATAATGTTATGGTCCTAACTCGTGATCTCTTTCTTGTGTGCTCTGAAAGTGGTGGTGGCTACCTACCTAATGACATTACTCATATTTTTGTACGTTGTCTTCACACATTTTTGTACATATTTTATTTATGGAAGTGGGTGGGTGGGTGGGATTGCTCCGCAGCCACCTCCTCGTATGAAGCTATAGCTTCTGGTAATCCCGGGTACTGGTCAGAACTACTGTGAACACAGAGCTTACATTCTGACTTGCTAAGAGCTGCGGTTGATTAAAATACACCCATTTCTCATAAGAAGACTCCTGTTGGAAAACATTTACAGGTATTTTGTAGAAAAAGCTGTTAATTTGTGTTCCGAATTTGGTGGCCCACCATTTTCAGAGCCCACGCACCGCTACTGCCGTTATGTGACCCAACCCTCAGACGCCAGAATAAAACTACCTTTTGTCATCTTCCCGGTAAACTATAGTCTAGAAATTTTAACCGTGAGTCGGGGATAGACCACATTGCAATATTTACTCGGTTTCTCATATGTAAAATTGTTTAAATAATACCTTTTTGTAATAATAGGTACAAATTAAATTTTGATGATGAGCTATTGACTTGAAATTTTAAAAATAGGTCAGAACTGGATCACAGAACTGGATTCACTCGGTTTCTTGTCTGTAAAATTGTTTAAATAATACCTATTTGTTTAAACAAATTAAATTTTGATGATGAGCTAGATACTTGAAATTTTAAATATAGGTCAGAAATGGATGACATTTCAATATTCACTCGGTTTGTATGACATGGTATGAGTATGGTATGGTATATTATTGTATGTATGATTTGGTATAATACAGTATGGTATGATAGGAAAGAAATTCGTATGGTATGGTATGAGTACGGTGAGAATATGGTATGGTGCCGATTTGCAATACAGTCTGGTATAGACAGAAGGGTGATCTGCACAAGGAAGATAATAAACCGTTGTGTCAAGAATTTGCAGAGTTTTTTTTAATTCGATTTTCTGAATCTACGTATCTTGAAACGTAAACCAATAAATTTTGAGGGGGGGTTAAAAAATTTTTTTCTTTGGGCGATTCCAATGGTTCATTATCGAAGATAATAAACCAAAATACACCGTTTCTCTTGAATTTTCCGAGTTATTAGGTTTTTTTTTTTTTTTTTTTTTTTTACAATCATTTAACCGTAGCATGTAAAGATTGGGGTAGTTTATAGACTCTACCAAAATTATTATGTTTGCGTGTAGAATGTTTGGTGGGAATGTGTTTCTTAATCATAAAGCAAACAGTGGTTTTGGCGAGGATAGCCATGAGATTTAATTGATAAAACTCTGCAAATTCTTGACACAACGGTTTATTATCTTCTATGTGTAGAAACTAAATTATAGAGATGATGAATTAATTACAAATAAAATGTACCGATATAATTCTGGGGTTTTTAATTCCACCTACCTACGTCGGCTATAATGTTTCTATAAAGGAAGTACCTACCAACAAACATCCGAAAATACCTTCATTTCCGTAGCACGAAAAGTACCTCAGAACAAAAAAATCTGCAATATCTTCTTTGCACAGATAACCCTTCTATCTAGATCACTAAACGATAGATTAATTATTATTATGAATTATCATTAATTATTAATAATTATTATCAAGTAAGTAGTGCAGATTATTATTGTTAGTTACCTATTAGTATTTGTATGGATTATTATTCGGTCTCCCTCGTAGGATGAGACTGCACTGGTGAGCTAATCAAAACCAAACGTAGTCACTCTTGGTTAGTTCTGCGACAAATAAAATCTTCCAATAGGAGAACATAAACCCTGAGATGTAAACTAGGGATGGGATATCGATATCCGATATTATCGAAATATCGATATTAAGCATCCGATATTTTGATATCGATACCAACACATCCGATATTATCGATATCCCGACAGGCGACATCGGTATGGGGTTGATCAGCTCCACCTACGTACGGCATGGCTGCGGTCAGGACAGTGAAACTAGAAGAAGAAGAAGGAGGAAGAAGGGTTGATCAGCTATCCTTCTGTGTTATCTGCTGATATCTAGCTCGTTGTCTAACCTTCTAAGTTCTATCTACCTGCGGATGAATCCTTCTTCTTTAGATTATTTCATTTTATTCTTAAACTAGGTATCATTATTATTATTTATTTTTTTTATTTTTTATAATTTTTTTTTTTTTTTTAGCATTTTAAAATAAAATAAAGATTTGGTGTTGGTAGCAATAGTTTTGTATTTTTTCCCAGAGTCGTCACATTGAATAAAAAGTGTTGGGCAGATTCCGTTACTTATTGAGGTCAATACTTTCCCTGTATAAATACGTGATCCATGGAATGTAATTGAACCTTAACAATTGAGAATAAAGTAGGCTCCAAACTATCTAAGTGAGTAGGTACTGTAATAAAAAAGAGAAGAAGAAAACTCTTCATGAGGATAAAAATATAATTATTACATTACAAAATATTAATATTGGCTGATATTGATATTATGAAGCCAATATTTCATTGGTATCGATACCGCTCTTTCGATATTGATATCGATACTGATATCGATATTCAGCTTTAGATATCCCATCATTACATTGTAAACTACATATCCCATCATTACATTACATCATTACATTGTAAACTAGTTAGAAGACGGGTCAGCTAATTTTTCTCCGTAGTGAGTAGAACTGTACTAGTCAAGATGTTTCGACACTCTTTTTATCATTACTAAATAATTTATTGGTTTTGTCAACATATCCTAGTAAAATTTCTTCGAGGCTCGTAGTTTGGATCATTAAAGGCGTCTATTTAGAATGGCGTCTATTTGTCCCTATTCTTTTTTTTCCCTCGCCAATTCACCAAAAATTTATGATATCGATTCCTAATCAAAACAAAACGCAACCTAATACCTAACAGTGTCATCTTCCTGAGCAGACCCCAACTAGAGAATGTATGCTCGTTTCGAGCCGATCAGTGCGCTCAGATCAATTAAGCGCTGCTTTTCATCAATGCGGCAGTCTGGCGCTAGCGCGAGCGGACTTACTCGGACGTACTCGTAGATGACCCTCCCAGCCGAGTTCGTAAATCTACATCCACTCATGGATGATTATTTGTGATCATTCTTTAAGGTACGTCTACACGGGGAGAGGTAGAGCGACACTAATTGCGTAGAGCTGTGTCCGCTGTGTCCACACTATGCGCCCTGAGAGACTAGAGATTATAAAAATTATAATTATAATTATAGAGATTCTCTATTAGAGAAAGAGATTATAAGACTAGAGATTATAGTGTCCGAGACCGCTCTCGCTAGAAGACGTTGGATTCCGGCCTGCTGTGCCACTCCACTAGCGCTACCTCGCGGCCTGGACGTCAACTTGTACCAACTCCTTCCTTCGCGGTTCGTTTCAAACCGTGCAATTCAACCTAAAATGCCCAATGATGATCACACTTCTTCGGTGTGACCGACGGTGCATTATACGCCCAGTGAACTCGATTATCGAACTTGTTTCTCCCAGTTTCTCCCAAACTGACATAATATTATTTTCATTTTTACAATGCAATATACCCATGACTTTAGATTGATCTATATGTCCAACTAATCTATATGCTACTAATCAGTTGTTTGGGGGATGTTTTTATTCTAGATTAGTTGGACACATAGATCAAGTGGACGGGGTTGCGGAATACAAACATCCCCCAAACAACTGATTAGTACCATATAGGTTAGTTGGACATGTAGATCAAGTGGACGGGGTTGCGGAATAAAAACATCTCCCAAACAACTGATTAGTACCATATAGATTAGTTGGACATATAGATGAACCCACCTGGGGTTAAAATTTGGTGTAAAAAACATACTCTTAGTAAAAAAATGTTCTCATGCCGGAATCGAACCCGGGCCCTCTGAGTGACAGCCTGATATCCTAACCACTAAACCAGATGGAATCAAGAATCAAGAATCAAGAAAACTTTATTGGTGGAAATAAGCATACAAAGTTTGTTTGTACAGGATGATTGGCGCTTATACAATACCGGCCTGACGGCCCTAAAGGTTTAACAAAGTGAGGGATAATGGAGGGTAGAGACATGGAGTGAGGTATGTGGTGGGATGATTGGGGTAAGAGAAAATTTCTCATACAAAACTCTTGACTGGATGGTGGGTCTTAACACTATGGACACTTTACATACAATATATACAATTACTTAACACTAATTACAAAAGATACAAGTATTTACAGTTATTTACAGGTCTATGTACAAATTTATTATTTTAGGATACAGATTCCTTATAGTGGGGAGTGGTGAGTGGGTTCTCAGATCCGCCTCGTGTGGTGGGTTCCCCATTGGGGCTTTTGAAGGGTGTTAATGTGTCGGACAAGTGCATTTGGGTGGGACCGAAGTTTATCAGTGAATTTATTTTTGAGCTTTGTGATGAATGTGTGAATTGTGTCAATTGAGTGTAGTTTGTGGAGTGTTTCAATTCTACAGCGTCGGGATGTGTGGGTTGAAAGGCGGATGCATTTATTTTGAGTAATTTGTAATTTGTTTATGGAGGAGGGAGCTGCTGTATGCCAAATTGGGGAGGCGTAGGTGATGGAGGAACGTATCAGGGCTTTGTACATAAGGAGTTTGGCTTCTTTGGATAGGGCGTGGGATTTAAAGAGGTGAAAATAACGGCCAAGTTTTTGGCGGGCGGCTTGGTTGGTACGCTTGACGTGTTCATTCCAGTTCAGACGTTTGTCGAGGTGGAGGCCGAGGTATTTAACTGACTTGGAAAATCGGATGGGAATTGAGCGGATTGTGATGTGAGGTGGAAGGTTTCTTTTGTAAGTGAAAATGATACTCTCTGTCTTGGCTGCGTTCACCTTGATTTTCCACTGTTCAAGACGGGATATGATGAGGTGGGCTGCGTTTTGTAGTCTGTTGCAGGCTTTAGGGGGGGATGGGCTGGCGGAGTAGATTGCTAGGTCGTCGGCAAACCCAGCAATTGAGACGTTTTTTGGCATGTCTTTGAAGACGTGGGTAATATATATGTTGAAAAGAAGGGGGGAGAGGACAGAGCCTTGCGGTACTCCGGCAGGGATGGTAACAGGTGTGGAGGAGGAGTTGTTGATTTTGACAAATAACTTCCTGTCTGAGAGGTAGGAATGGAGGAGCTTGCAGTAACTAGCTGGGATTTTGAATTGGATGAGTTTGTGAATGAGGCCTTCAATCCAGACGGAGTCGAAGGCCTTTTCGCTGTCAAGGAGAAGTAGGGCGGTTGAATTCTTAGATTGGAGATTCGTACTAATAAAGTCAACCACCCTCGCGAGTTGGTGGGTGGTGGCGTGGCGGTTTTTGAAGCCCATTTGGGTGTCTGGGACAATTTTCAACCGCTCTACCTCCCCTTGTAAGCGGCGGATGATGACCTCCAGGCCGCGAGGTAGCGCTAGTGGAGTGGCACAGCAGGCCGGAATCCAACGTCTTCTGCTCTCGCTGAGGTGATAGCGAGAGCAGTGTCAAGTCTGCCTACACGCTCTCGCTTCGTTGCACTTGCGCGAGCTTCCTCCAGTCTCATTCCGATCGTCACAATGGTTTCATCGAAACAGAATATTGCTCGCGCGGCACTCGCGATTGCGCTAGTTATCAAGAGGCAACGTGAAAGAAGGAATAAACGACGTGTTTGGGTGAAAGAATGGATTCTACAGCGAAAACAATTCGGTGTGTACGCGACTCTACTTCCTGAGCTGACGGCAAATGATCCAAAGATGTAGTACATGAACTTCGTACGAATGTCGGCCACAAATTTTCAGGAACTGCTGAGCAAGATTTCTCCACTAATCAAAAAACAAGACACTATAATGAGGGAATCCATACAACCCGGAGAAAGATTAGCACTAGCCCTTAGATTTTTAGGTTCATGTAGGTAAATGTGAATACTTTGTAACCAACTATTGTTGAATAATGTATGAAATTTTATTTGTAAATGCAAAATGTAATGTAATGAATATTGGTATTTGATTCATTTTCAGGAGACTCATACTATTCGTTGTCATTTTTATTCAGGATTCCTGTTCAAACCATTTCGAAAATAATTCCCGAATGTTGTAATTCCCGAAAGGTGAGTTGGTTCTTGGTCGATCAATTCAGGATTTTTATTTTTTATTTAAAAAAATGCATTTATTAATCATAATCTCACATGAAGCCAATTTTCATAATTACAATAAATGATAACTTGTACAAAATAAAACAACTTCTCTTAAATTAAATGCTTCTCCCCTCTTTGAGGTGATAACCTCGTGCTGAGGGGAGGAGTATCTCCATCCTGTATTCCTGCTTCGATGGTATTATTATGTTATTAATAATTTATTTTTATATTCAAAATATTATTTGTTAAATGTTGTAGACAATTTGTAGGGTTAATTCTTCATAATGCCATGGATTGATTCCATAATAGCTTCTTTAGGTGTAACTTAAATTTACTGACAGTTTCCATATTTTTAATTTCGTTTGGCAGTGCATTGAACATTTTAACTCCTTTGTATACATATTGGTTCTGACCTACCGTAGTTAATTTGAGTGGAAGTTTTAAGTTTATATCGTTACTAAATCTTGTTCTTCCGTGTTCAACTCTGTCTATTTTCTTTTCACTCCATTCTTTGTAGACTTTAGTAACTGTTTGATAGGTTATCAGATTTTGTACCGTCATAACTTTAAATATTTCGAAGAGTTTCACAGTCGAAAAGGATCTAGGTTTCTTTAGCAATATCTTGATAAGAAGTTTTTGACAAATAAACACCATTTCCATTAGACTCTTTGAACAGCTTCCCCATCCTATTATCCCGTATGTCAGTACAGATTGAATTAGTGAAAAATAGAAACTCCTTAAATATTTCAGTGATAGAAATCCTCGGACCTCTTTACAAATAGCAATTAGCTTTCTTAATCTATTTATCATATGGCTCACATGTTTTTCCCATGATTGGCACTGATCAGTGATTATTCCTAAATATTTGGTGGATTCAACTTGAGAAACGATAGGGCAGTTACAAGATGTTCTAGTTTTACAATTTTCAGTATGACATTTTATTGATCCAATATTTGGCACCATTATTCTTTTATTACTATATGCGATGAAATTTGACTTCTCAAAATTAAATTTCATCCCAGCACCGTGGAGCCAACTCACAACCTTCTGTAAATTTCCTGTTGTAATTTCAACTACTTCCGGCCAATGTTTTCCCGTAACGATCATAGCGGTATCATCAGCGAATGATAATATTTCTCCTTTTATATTTAGATCTAAAAGTTTATTCATATATGTGATGAACAGGATAGGCCCTAAAACAGTCCCCTGGGGTATGCCATGCACGCACTCTGCCGGATTACTTAGTACATTCTCAATTTTCACTTGCTGTATTCTGTTAGACAGGTAGCTATTAACCCAAGCCACCAAACCACAGTGGGCACCTGTCTCCAGTAAAGCTTGTACTATTTTGGCATGTGCTACTGTATCAAACGCCTTGGTTAGGTCCATATAAACAGTTAAAACTTTATCTCCCTTATCAAGGGCGTCAGATACACGAGTTGTTAGAAATGCAATAGCATCCTCAGTGCTTCTCTTATTACGGAACCCAAATTGTCTGTCATTTAATTTGTTTGTAGATTCTAAGTAATTTACTAAATGTTTTTTTACCAATTTTTCTATTATTTTTGCAAATACTGAAAGTAGTGATATCGGCCGATAGTTGTTTACATCTTTTGGGTTTCCCTTTTTATGCAATGGAATTAGAATGGCTTTTTTATAATTATCAGGGAATGTGCAGGTTTCTATACTTATGTTTATGATATGCTGTAATGGTTTTGTTATGTAGGGTTTAATTTTCTTTATTGTTTCTACTGAAATTGAATCATATCCTGGAGCTGAGCCCCCTTTTAACTCGCTTATTACCTTTCCTACATCATCCTCCGTTATCACCATGAATGGTTCAGTACTTACAGGAATGCTAGGTCGTTCCGAGTTGCAGTTTTTTCCACTTACCGACTCAGATACCCCTTTACCCACTGTGGCAAAGTAGCTATTAAATGAATTGGCTACCAATAACGGGTCCTGTTCCACTGTTAATAATTTACCATCTTGTTCTATACTAACTGTATAATTGTTATTTTGTTTTCTACCAGTAATTTTATTAATTATATCCCAAACTCTTTTTGAATTACCCTCAGCCTTTTTTATCTCTTTTCCGTAATATTCATTCTTGGTTTTTTGTATGAGCTGCTTTAATTTTTTCTTATAGTTTTCCAAATTTCTAGCCAACCTAGAGTTAAACGGAGTTTTTCTTAACTTCAAACTCATTTTTTCTTTATTTCTAATCGACACCAGCAGGCCTTTCGTCATCCATGGTTTCAACTTTGTCGACTTGTGAGGACTAATTGTCTCCCTTTCAGAAACCTTATTTATGTGCGTTATGATGGTATTTTCAAAAAGTTCTGCACATTTATTTACATCGCGTTCTAAGTATACACTCTGCCACAGTTCATTCTTCATGTTTTCAATCAGTTGTTCATAATTTATTAGTTTCCTGTTTTTTATTTTTCCATCTACTTTGCTCGTTGTTGCTAAATTAATTTTCATTATTGTACTGAAATGATCCGTTACTGTCGTCTGCCAAACTGAAGACATTATTTCGCACGTTTTGCTGGATTTTTGAGTGAATATATGATCGATTGTACTTTTGCTATCCTGTGATACTCGCGTGTAGTCTGTGATACATGGCACGAATCCGTGTACAGCTAGCAGATTTAAATATTGCATTTTGACTGTGTCTGAATTATTAGCTCCTATATTGATGTTCACATCACCCGCTATAATTGTCAGAAATTTACTCGCTGTTTTATGTTTCCCTAATTCTTCATCCAATTGCTTTAAAAAATCTTCAATCTCCTGTATTTTGTCAACAGGTGAGCGGTAAATACCATAAATCCTAATTTTTTGCCCATTCCATTCAGATTCGATCTTTACACAGGTAGAGTGAGGTAACCTAATTTCTTCAGTAGTTACATTTTTACAGTTATTATTTAAGAAAATTACAACTCCTGCATTTTGGTTAATGTATGTAGTGGAACTATAACTTTTGTACCCCTTTATAGTTTGCAGTATTTTTTCATTTGTATTCCAACATTCCGTAAAAATTATAGCATCAGCTTGAAAGTTACACATTTGCAGATTTAAAATGTATTCGTCAAAATTCTTATTAATACTACGTATGTTTGTAGATAATAATTTGAAACTATTATTAACACTTCTGCTATCATCTCCAATCAAAGAATTTAATTCCTCAACACTTGTACAAATTTTTTCATGAACCTTGTCCATATTGTCTATTGGCGAAAAAAACGTGTTAAAAACCGCCATTGTTGAAAAATAAAAACAAAGACGAAATTTCACTAACACTACTCTCCGTTTGCTCTATATGGTTTGGTTCCCCTTATTTGAAAAGAAATCCTGTAGTTTGTTTTCCTTGTCCATTTCTTCCAGTTGAGATTGATGTGTGTTGTGGAGAATTTTTGCCTGCTCTTCTTTTTTCATGAGTATTCTTCCATCTGAGCTCCAAACGAATCGATACTGGTAGGCCAGGCCAACTTTCTTTGCCAACCATAGTAAACGCCTATTATACGGCGTGAGCCTCTCATTCAAGAATATTTTATTTTTTTTCGCTAAAACTCGCAGATATATCTGAAGTGTAGACTCCTTTTTTTGCTTTGAACGAGCCCAGTAATTTATTCTTCACTTCTATACTTCTGAGTCTGAATGTGATGATGTTTTTTTCTTTCTTGGTTTTGGTACGGATTCTGTATGCAGTAGTTAGGTCATCGTCTTTCACATCCACTCCAACGCATTTAGATAGTTCTATGATTACCTTTTTTGCATCTTCTTGCGGTGTTTCTGGCAGCCCAAAAAGTTCGAGGTCCCTATCCAGTGATTTTTGCTCCAAATGATTGACTTTTTCAGTAAGGTTGCAGACTGCTGTTTTCAAGATCTTATTTTCCTCCGTAATTTTAGCATTCACATTGTTCATTTTTTTCATAGTGTCTTCTAGTTTTGTGATTTTCTTCTCCATGTCTTCTACTTTTCCACTATTAAATTCCACAGCTTTTTCCACACTCTTAAAACCAGTATGAAAAACGTCATATTGCTCTCGCAACTTGTTTCACCTGGATGAAATTCACTGAGACCTGTTTCCGAGATTGGTTGAGCGCATGTCTCCACGTCGAGAGAGGAGTGGGAACGCGAGAGCACTAGAGCACTCTCGGATTGCTCCTGCAACTACTCTAGGACGTGTCCACACTTCTCTCGAGAGCTCTCTGCTCTCGCTCTACCGCAATAAGTGTCCCCGTGCAGACCTACCTTTAGAGTTCCTTCATGGAGAATGGTTGTGGGTCAATCGGTGTCATGCCATTTTTCGTAAGAAACTGCTTCAACTGCGACGTTCCCTTTGCTCGTCCGTGAGAAGGCGTGGGACAAATTTGGCTGCAACCTTTCTCATGCGCAAATCCTCCGATAAAATTCTCTGGATTGAACTCCATGACAACCCAGACATCTCAACCAATTGATCAATGGTTCGACGACGGTCTTCACGTGTTGTTTGATTTTTTCAACATTGTCGTCAGTTCTTGACGTTGAAGGGCGGCCAGAACGAGGTTGGTCTTCAATCATCATTTGCCCATTTTTAAAAAGTTGAAACCACTCGTAGACACGTGTCTTGCTTGATGCAGTATCCCCAAGCATTTTTAAGCATTACAAGAGTTTCAGCCGGCGTTTTTGGCGAAACGGAAAAAGTTGTTTCACTAGAAAAAAAATCTCAAGGACAAACTGTTCTACTCACAGCAACCCGACTTTGCACACTGACTCGTGAGATGTGTCCCTTTAAAACCCCTCACATGCCAACCAGCCGCTCACACCTGCCTTCCCCCTCGAGCTCAATTAACGTCTTAATAGGTACTAACTGCTATTTTTTAATGCAAAATTACTCTTTAGAACTCAGAAAAAATTATGTCAGCTGGAATATGATGGTAGGTAATAAGTACCTTGAGGAAAATGGCGGTTTGGTAGATGAGATAATAAGCAAATCGATGGAAATTTATATAACTATGAATATATTTATATTAGTTCTTCATAACAGTAACAAGTAGTACTACTATTTTGGTGTCCAGAGTATGCTCTGGATCAACATGACGATTTATAAAATAATCATTCAACACATTTGTGAGTAGATAAGTAGAAATATGACCTGGACTAATAATCAGAACTGATATGGGTACAGTCATTTATATATCAAAATAAAGGTGAATCGAATCATTCATAACTAATCACAACAAACACTTTGACAATACAACTGCTTTTAAAAAAAGGTTTTATAAACGAGTCAACAAGTTTTGAAAGGATACTTAGGAGGTACGCAGTTCAGGCAATCTCAGTGATTTACCTACCCCTTCGACAATATAAATGCCGGAGGGACATAGTGGCAGAATACACTCACTCAAATGATATTTGTCCAATAGAATGATCGTTTTTAAAAATCATGATTTCGAGTGAAGTTGGCATAAATTTGGATATGATATTAGTTTTCAAGTTGATGCAACAGGTTTGATTCTGCATCTCAATGTCCTCTGGATTTTTTCAAGGTCACTATTTTTACTTAGACCTAAAAGTTGACAATAATTTCAAGCGTATTGGTCAACTTGACTTGAAACGTTCTTTGATACATTGGGATCTGATATTGCATAATACATGTAGTGACTCAATTGATTTTCAAGTATTAGTAACATCTTTAACTGGCAATCTATGAAAATGAACTCTAACATCAATCTAGGAGAGGCCAATACTGTTGTGTAGTGACTCCTACTACCATCAGAGATCAAAAGAGGCTAGCGCTGCGTACGTAAAGGGTTTAGCAAAGGCAAGACGAATTTTTAGGCGTTTTAGGATCACTTTATATTCCTTATAAACATCCACTAAATGAACTCTATAAAGATCAGAATAATAATAATTAGCTTTCAATGACATCAGTTCTATACAGCCTCAAAACAGAACTATATACAAAAGATATTAAATGAGGTAATCTGGAATGTATACCATTGTGAAAAAATAATATAGTCATGTCATAGATGAAAATCATATGGTAAAATATAACTGAAAATTGAAATGACCATTGCCATAAATCATTGCATTCCTCGGGAGTGGGATCAACGTGAGACGCAAATACCAATTTCCTTGTGTCCCTCTGGGGAGAGCATTTTCCTAATGTACCGATGAAAATGAAACCCAAATTCTGAACGAGAACGTTCCCATTCAGATGAATGAAGATGTGATTCTACAGATCTACACACTATTAAACGCAGGTACTATGACAATTGAGATCCAACAGCTTTTAGCTCTATGAAGAAGGAACCCAATTTCAACTAGTGGTAGTATTGTTGAGGTATGTGCCTACCAACCCAAGAATTGTCCGCCACTAGTACCGCTGCCATTGGGGGCCCGTCACCACTACCTGTATAAACACGCCACCACCTCCCGTTCATATGTGTAGGGTTCCTGGACATGAGCCACCTCCCACTGCCTCTTGTTCAAGTTGCACCTCAGCTCGTCGCTAACCACCCTGGCCCTATCCATATTTAACTGCAGTATTCTCAGCATCATTGTTAGTTGAGGAGGTGGTTGACCCTTTCGAGAAACCTCTTGATTGCCCTCTTGTATACTGGACAGTTAGGGCTCTCCACTGGATGGTCACACTGTTAGTTGACCCTCTTACAGTTTGCGCACTTCTTCGGTTCTGGGGGCTGTACGCCATTGAGTGGACATTGGCGCGTGGAGTGCAGACCAGCACAACTGCCACAGGTCTCATCCCCCTTGCACAACTGGGACGTGGACACATGTCCGTACCCCTGGCACCTGTGACATAGGGTAACTTCAATGAAGTCTTCCACTCTGCATTTGTCCATTCCAATGAACAGGTGTCCCACCTCTAGGGCCTTCTGCCGGAATCCCTCTGTCACTTGGGCGACCCAGACACAGTCGCCTCTTGGTCGGCCGTCCTGCCATGTCCTTCTTCCCTTCTGGAATAAGGGCACGAACACCTGTCTCCACCTGTCAGCAGTTGCGCCCTCCTTTATCCAGTCGTTCTGGGCGTAGGCGGCATCCTGAAGGGCGTCTTTCCCAAAACTCCTGTCCACATTTGCTATTTGCAGCATGATTGGCTTATCCGGGCCTCTCTCCCTCTCTACCTTATAGACCTTACCTGCTGCTGCACTGGCAAGTTTGTCCGCCTGTTCCTTGCTTTGGCAAACCACCTTCAGGGCTCACGCCCCTGCAGGAACAGCCCTAGTTACATTGCACCCCAGTTCGGCAAATTCAAGGTCCTGCCTTAGTCCCCGGTTCACACTGCCATGCGAGCTGCACAGTGCATCTCTGAAGGACACCGACTGCTCCCCCTCCCTGGCTTGCCAGGTCTCCATTTCTTCCTCAGGGGAACGGACTTTCTCCTTGTGGATGATCAATCCCTGAGGTACCTCTGCTAGCTTCTGCCTAGTTTTGTCCATGGTGGCCTCCAGCCTTACACACGGCTTTTCCTTGCGCTCCCTGTTCTTCCACCGTCCCTACCCTTCCACTGTGTACCAGGGCTCTGATTCTGCAGCGGTGTCCCCCGCAGTGTCAGTCCCTGGCAGACTTGCTGGAAGGACCCTCCTCCTGGGTACAGGCACCGGTGTGGGCTGCTGCTCCCCCACCTGTGGCGCTCTCACCGCTGGGCTCGGTTGTTCTCCTCCCCACACCAGGTTGGGGCTTGGGCTTTCTGGCCTCTGCTGCCATTCCCTTCATGCCCCTCTTAACCAGGTCCAACTTGTTGGCCAAGGCTTTCAGGCCATCCCTCTCCAACCGTTCCACCTTCCCCGAACACGTCTTTGCTTCCCTCTCGACCTCCTGGATCCTATTGGCCATCATTTGGAAGCCCTCCTTCATGTTGCCCTATGCCAACGCAACGTCCGCTATTGCCTTATCACTCTCAGGTGGAGGCTGCTGGCGCCCTCGCTCCACAAGCATTCCAGTGACTCCAGGGTTTCCACTGAGTCAATCAGTCTTCCCATTTGTTCAGCTTTGCCCCTGAGGAACTGGAGCTCCTCACTCAATTCCCGGTAGGACGTCAGTACTGGCCTTAGCACCCTTAGGATCAGGTCCTCAATCATGGTGCTCATGGCCCTCTTGAAAGGCCGCGACCCAATACTGTCCTTAGCTTGCCCAAACTCCTGCCACTCTCTGGACCATGACTCAATTTCGGCCTCTGTATCTTCCAGAGCCAGCACTTTCGTCCTTCTGCAGTACAGCTCCCACCACTCTTCACTTCCGCTGGGGGCATCAATCTTCTTCCTCTTGAGGCATCCAGGAGCACTGCCACTCCTTGGCCTCATTCTGTCAGGCAGTCGTCCCCACTCACCTCCTGCTGAGTACTCCCTTCACCTCCACCCTCTACTCCCGCCATCATGAGCCATTGTTCAGCTCTGGCCCTCGCCAGTTGCTTCACCCCCTCGTCCTGCCCAGCCCCTCGACCACTCTGTCTTCCTTAGACCAGGCTTCTGGAACTCCCCCTCCGGGACCCCAGGTTTTTCAAACAGTCCCAGATTATCATCTAGGGAGCTGCTCGTCCGGGATCCGAAGGTGGTTGTCCCTTCATAATCCACAGGCAGTACAAGAGATACGATGGCGAGGAGTGGGAATGGTTGATTTGAAAGATTATACACTGTTGGTGAGTGGTAGTGTTGAGAATAGAAGAGGTACTGGATTCCTTGTCCGAAAATGTTGGAAATACGCTATCATAAGCCTAGGGTCAGAGGCTAGGGATGAGGAGGAAAAGGGCCATTCTTACTCCACTTTGGAACAGGTAATGGAATATAGTCCTGTCAGTGACCTTAAAATGGGACTTGGTGACTGGAATGCGAAAATTGGCAGGGAGGAAATCTACTTGCAACTATAGGAAAGTATAGTCTTCAGGAGAGCACAGGTGAGAATGGAGAAAGGGTTGTCGATTTTGCATCAGGAAGGAATATGTTGATAAAAAAGCACTTACTTCATGCATCGAGATATTCATAAAGCTACATGGATATCACAGGATGGAGTCACCAGAAATCAAATCGACCACATTGTCATTGATAAGCATAGGGCCTCCGCAGTGGTGGACTGGAGATTCACCAGAGGTGCTGATTGCGACAGCGAGTATGTGGAAGACTCCGACAGAAACTCCTAATAACGAAAAGTGAAGCTGGAAAAAGAATAGGCACTCCCTTCAACGTAGATATGCTGAAATGCGACTTAGTCAAAGAAGCGTACCAAAAATCATTACGTGAGCATCTCACAAATGCAGTTTCTGATGGCAATGTAGATGAAGAATTGAAACAATTGAAGGATGCCATTATTCAAGTGGCCAGCGTGGTGGTGAGCACGGTCCCCAAGCGAGAGAGAAATATTCGGTACGATAGGGAGTGTGAAGAAGCTGTGATTGAGAGAAATCGTGCCAGGCTTCGAATGCTACAAAGAACTACAAGAGCAACGAGGAAGAATTATAGAGAAAAGCGAAGGATAGCCAAGAAGTTGTTCAGGAACAAGAAAAGAAAGTAGAGAAAAATGATTTGGAACGAATGCAGAATCACTATGACAGAAACCAATCCAGAAAATTTTTCATGGAAGTTAAGTTGGCTAGAAAGGGATTTGAGCAAAGACTCTGAATGTTTCTCTCCACTCCACTCCAGAACAAGTCAGTGCTCGAGCAAGTGCGACTACAGGAGTAGAGGAAGATGTGGTCCCTAAGCGCGAAGTCAATATATAAGGACATATATACCATCGTTCTGTTCAGATATTAGCATTTGCATACGAAATTACCCTTGTAGAATTAAGAGTCACCAACAGGATGCACATGCCGCGCCATCTGACAGTCACCAACAGATGGCGCGGCATGTGCCTTCTGCCAGCTCAGCTGTTATCAGGTTACCTAGTTGTTCTGTGTGTCCTCGTAATAAAAGGTATTGCTCCCTCACAGCGCGTTCACTCCATTCAAAGGAGGAGGCATTTTCCAAATTGCGTACTGCAGCAGAAGAAGTGGGCCTTCAAGTGAACAGGGATAAAACCATGTATATGAATATGTATATCTTGGTACGATTGATCATGACTCTGGTAAAGAGATACGCGCAAGGCTTGCCGCAGGCAATCACACGTATTTTGCGCTACAACACCTTTTCAAATCTAAAATGCTATCCCAGGGTCAAAAGATTCAAATCTACGAATCCATCAAGCGACTAGTTGTGACGTACGGGGCGGAATGCTGGGTAAGTTCCCCAGTACAATACCCATGTATAATTCTAATGAGGTTAAATCATTGCTCCATCACAATAAACATAAAAACTCTTGCAAATTCTTGACAAAACGGTTTATTATCTTTTTTTTTGTGCAGATCACCCTTCTGTATAGATCACTAAATGATTGAATAATAATGATTCGTAATAATATTATTATTATGAATTGCCTTTAATTATTATCAAGTAGTGAAAATTATGATTAATTATTATCAATGATTGATAATAATTGTTGGTTATTGAACATTGAACCGACAGGCTGCCTCCAGATTCACTCTCATGTTGACGATTTTTAATCTGCTCCAACTTCAAGCCCTCATTGTGAACGAACGGCTGGTCGTAGAAAGCTCCGGATGGTCTTATAAAATTCTAAAAATTAAACACTTCTTAAATCTGAACTATAAACTATACCGTCCCATTAGAATCTTTTGGAGATATGAATTTTTCGAAATTTCGTTTTCAAATTCGTTTTGAACCCCTTCCCATTGACCTAGGGTTATGAAAAGTTAGGAGGATCATTGTGGGGTAGGTCTGAACCCGTAAACCAAATTTTGTAATTTTAGCATAACGCTAACTTGTAGAAGTTCCGCGGACGGACGGATTTTTTTAAATTCTATTTTTGGGATCTACGTATCTTGAATTTTGACGGGGGGAGAGGGGGGGGGGGGTCTCTTGGGCGATTCCAAACGAAGATAATAAACCAACATTATGTGGGAGGGAAACAATAAGTTAAATAACAACAAGGTGGCAAGTGAAGAATTCAATATCTACATCAATTAATGCTAATTTCAGGTAGGTAAATGCTCTGTTTCACTATTTATCATGCCTCAGTTCAATGAAATGTATTCTAAACTCATCAGAGATTACCGACACAAATGACATTGTATGAATGGAAAATTATATACCATTGACTCTTAAAAGGTCACATTCAACCAAAACGTGCGTTATCACAAATACTCTGCACGTATTGGGAACATTAAATACCTCAACTTAAATTATTTTATATGCCTCATTGTTGTTACAGAATTATAGATATTGTAAGTTATGAAAATGTTAATTATTGAAGGTGTATATTATTGTTCCTGTCCATACCACTCAGATTACCAAAGAAATTGTCTCTAACAAGTTCTATGAGCAACACAATATAATTGGGGCAAAAGAAAATAGTCTATGCTGAATCAATGAACATATTAATGTTTTTGTAAATGTTTTCCCCCAATTATGAAATAGAAGGTGGTAAATTATACAAATGCAACAAGAGAAATTTCAACCGTTCATGGGTAATGATTGTACAATGACTGCAATAAATCATACCACTTCAAATTTAAACACCGAACCAGAATGTATGCCATACAGTTTACCAAGTTGGCATAAGTTGGCCATTTGATTTTCACCATCATGTCATGACCTGAGTTGGGAACCTCAAAAGATTCCATTTAACTATCAATTATTATTCAAATACTGATATTTATTTACAATATACATGAATATACAAAATTTATCACATTTACAAACATCTAGAAGATAAAGTGAGGAATAACAAAAATTATCACACATTACATCTGGTCTTCTTATTCACAGTAGATAATGACAACAAGGTGAGCTAATGAAACGTAATGATAAACTGACGAATATGGGCCATAAGAGCAATACAAGTGACCCAATATTCGCTAAAACATAGGAACGTGATTGATTTTTCAATATATGAATACCAAGTGATAGAATGTTATTCAATGTCATCCTTTTCTACAGGTGGGGGTGCTGTGGGCATGGGCTTTGAGCCTTGAGTGAGATATCCTGCTGTGGTTGGCCCTCCTGTCAATCGTCAATAAAGTATTCATTAAGTAGGTCAGATATCCCTGCACTCTGGAAACAACTGCAATACTAAACTTTGGCGTACCTGTGATATAAGCTGTTGACGAACCAGAAGTAATGAACAGATCATGGTTCTGTTCGCTAAATGAAGGCCAAATGGAAGATCTTTCAAGAATCACAGCGACTGCAGAACCGTTGAATGGAGAGGCTGACAGGTTCTTTAGGGTTTTCACTATAATAGCTTTGGTACGAGCAGGATTTTCACATTGCAAAAGGCTATCTCCAAGTAATTTTAGGAGGTAATTGATGAAATCACACTCTAAAGCCTGAAAAAGATATAGCGAGTATTATAATTCCAATTCCTAGCATGATGGGATTGAATACATTCACCAATATTTTGTATTAATTGGATAGCAACTATTGTTTATAGGTCACGTTGTTCCACAAAATTTGTCTGCTCAAAAGAAAAACCTTTCACAGGAAAAGCAACTTGTGCAAAGCAACTTCTCAAGAATATTCTTGTTTGTCACAGAGAAATCGTTTGAATGTGCAGTCATGGTTTTTAGGAGTTTGTCTTTCCAGTAAAAATACGGATAAGCTTCAGCCAAGCAAGCTGGATCCCACCCAGCGGCAGAGCACTCTTGAAAACTGTGATTTTCAGGAGGTAGTCTTTCGCGTACCATCAGAAATGGGCTTAATTTAAGAGGGCTAGTCCAACTTGAACCACTGTTGAAATCAGCTTGGAAAACCCTATTGATGTAGGCCATGGCCTACCCTTACCCCTACCTTTTTGGTTTATTATCTTCTAAGACCAACTGGATTTATGTACGATGAGCCACAGTGAGCGCGCAAATGTTTAGGAGAAACACTAAACTTCGCGTCTAATACGGCCGTTAGGTGGGTCAACCCCCAGCCGCCCAACATAAAACTACCTTTTTTCCATCTTCCCGGTAAACTACAGGCTGGAAATTTTAACCGTGAGTCGGGGATTGACCACATTGCAATATTCACTCGGTTTCTCATCTGTAAAATTGTTTAAATAATACCTTTTTGTAATAATACAAAAAGGTATTATTACAAATGGTATTACTACTTGAAATTTTGAAAATAGGTCAGAACTGGATCACAATGCAATATTCACTCGGTTTCTTGTCTGTAAAATTGTTTAAGCAATACCTATTTGTTTAAACAAATAAAATTTGATGATGAGCTAGACACTTGAAATTTTAAATATAGGTCAGAAATGGATGACATTTCAATATTCACTCGGTTTGTATGACGTGGTATGAGTATCGTATGGTATATTATTGTATGTATGATTTGGTATAGTACAGTATGGTATGATATGAAAGAAATTCGTATGGTATGGTATGAGTACGGTGAGAATATGGTATGGTGCTGATTTGCAACACAGTCTGGTATAGACAGAAGGGTGATCTGCACAAGGAAGATAAAAACCGTTGTGTCAAGAATTTGCAGTGTTTTAGCTATTACAACAGGAATTTGAAAATTCATACTCTAAATTCATTAATATAACCGATTTTCAAGCTACGATACCAGGGTTCAAACTAGTTTTACATTTTTCAGTGTAATGTAAAATCTGAAAAATAATGACTTTAATGAGATTCCTAATTTCCAACTAAGAACTTGATTTCATAACTGTAGGGCTTCATTTGAGCCTTAGTGGAGGGGTCAGGGTAGTTTCCCCACCCTCCCATGAAACTGTCCCTGCTTCACAAGTGCCACTTTGATACCAAGGTCAAAGTCAATAATTGAATACCGATTGTTGAAATCTTTTCCGATCAATACAGCCAGCTGTGAGAGCTAGACAAGGGAGAATCATTGTTTTATTCGATTGCTGACCCTGAGGATAGCGAGATTCTTAGCAGTGGAAGCGCATAACATATAAGAGTTTAAACGTCAGATTCCTGTGTGGAAATAGACTGGTCTCCCATCGTGCGCCTCCCCAGATGGCCCGGGGCACACCAAAACCAGTCAGGGGGTAGGTGGCACTCTATATAGCCAAAGTGAAGGCCAGCGTCAAGGGGAGGGGACCCTACAGAAACTCACTGGTCCTCCAGGTCACCCAACCTCACAAAAACTCACCCTACTATAAACCCTGAACAAAGAGAAGCGGGACTGACTACACGGTTACCTAGGACATAATGCATGCCAAAAGGACTTTCGACTTGGATCATGGAATGTTTTATCTTTATAGCGGCTTGGTGCTTTAAATCTGCTCTTAAATCAGTTGGACACCAACGGGATCGACATAGCTGCAATCCAGGAGATACGATGGAATGGAACAGGAATAATAAAGAAAAGGAGCCACACCGTCTACTACAGCTATATGAACAGGTTTTGTCGGCGGTAGAAAGGCTGCTATGCTTGTGGTGGGCTTCAAGCCAATCAACCCCAAACTGTGCTACCTTCCATTAAGGGGCCGGTTTCACAACTACAGCCTGTTGAGTGTACAAGCCCCAACCGAGCGCTCAGTAGAGGACGATAAGGACGTTTTCTACAGTGCTGTTGAGCAATGCCTGGACCAATCCTCACAGTTTGACGTCAAAATAGTAGTTAGGGACTTCAATGGCCAAATCGGAAAAGAAACTATCTTTCAACCCACCATTGGGAAGCATAGTTAGTTTAGTTTTAGTTTTCAACATGTTTTATTTTCATCAACGAATAATAATTCACAACGATAATAAATAAACACAATACGGCTTTAGCTTTTGCTATCCGCCGGGGTCGCGCGTCTTCACCATCGGAACAATTTTTGAACACCACAAGGACATACGCAAACACACATGTGTAGACGTAAATAAACAGATGAGTTGGCGACTTGCAATATATAAACGTCGCTATATGAGTTGAGATACATGAAACTTTTATCAATTCATATTAATTTCCAATTAATTACTAGGTATTAATTAACTAATTCTTAAGTTACTATTATTCATTCATCACTTCTTATTTATCAATCAATTCCATATTAATCAATTCATTCTTATTGACAAAATCTCCCTTTTATTTTATTTTGCTCTTACGAACTTCCAAAGGCATTTCTGACAGACTCTATCAACTATTGAAGTTATACCTGTCAATCCACTCCTTTCTGTACCTCATCGCAGCGATCACAAACCAACCCAGCCTAATCCAATTCTTTCCATTTAAAAATTCTGTCGCCAACTGATCGGACATAAACCCAGTGCCCAACAGATTCTTTCGTAATCCACTCAAAATAGAACACCTTGCGAGAAAGTGCAGAAGGTCTTCGTCCTCCCCAGAATTGCACATAGCACATGTATAAATCCGATCCTCTATCCACAATTTACAATTCAAGTCCAGCATTTCACACCTAGTTTTACATATAATTTTTACAACATTAAATGTTAAATGCTCCTGTTTCATATAATTAGGAGGACTCAAATTCTTATACAATACGTGAAACCGTGCGTTACTTGCATCAATCGTACACCCTTCAATGAAAGACTGTCTTAACCTATCTCGCAGCCTTTCCCACTGGGTTAGAATGTCACTCGGGTTGTCGGGATTTATATTGAGAGTCATATCATTTTTTTCAGCTAGCTCAGACAGAACTCTATACCAGGACACTCGCATTGGGAAGCATAGTCTCCATGACAATACTGTTAGGTAACTAGGCTGTTGAAGTTATGATTATCATTGATGTTGTTCCATTGTTAATAAAAACCTTCAGTCTCAAGGTTAACTATAATCGTAGCATCATCTTTCCTAACATTGGTGTCAGAAGTGGGATATAATGTTAACTGAATTTGTGGAGGGTTCACTGTGTTCCCTTTCTTCCGCCATAACTTGTCTCACTATAGGGCCCCTCTTAATGGAATTAACACTTTCAACCTTCAATGCTAATTCAAGGGCTTCAGGCATTGTTTTTGGGCTGCTTATTTGTACTGTCAACCAATTTCTGGGTCCCTGAGCCCTTGACCAAACTGGAAGGTCAACTGCTCTTCTATAGCCTGAACCTTCCCAGGCCAATCTTTGTTGGCTAGTTCTCGCAGTGCATAGTGGTACTCCCTTATCCCTTCCCTTGGTAGTTGAGTACGTGCATTAAGTTCTGCAATGTAGGCCTGTGTGGAAACAACGTCCCCAAATTTATCAGAGAGGGCTGCAACTAACTGTTTGTAGTCATGAGTGTTAGCTACAAGATACAGCACATTCACAGCATCGCCAGGTAATGAAGAAAGTAGCTTACTTGCCTTGATGTGATTTGACCAATTGTTTTCTAGCGCTCTACCCTCAAACTGTTTTAGGAAGGCTGGCCAGTCTACTTTTCCATCGAACTTAGGGGGTTGAACGCCTTGGCTCTGCTGGATGAGCTAGTGCTGTTTCGAACATAACTTTTAGGTCGCTTACTTCCTTCTGACGAGCAATCACCTCAGCCCAGTCAGCGGCTCGAACCTGCTCAACGTAGCCCTCCAGGTCTTCATAGATCATCTGTATATGACGTCTACTGAATTCCTCCCTTTGGGTCGTTGGGTTCTCACGAATGTCTTGGTTGGATGTTGGTGGTATTGATGAGTTCTTTTGGGCTAGATGCGGGTGCAGCTTTCACCGTTCGCACAGACCATGCAGCCTTGCAGTGGCTTAGAACATTTAAGGAACCAGATGGAAAGATGTCCAGGTGGTTGGAACAATTGCAGGTATATAACATGCAGGTTGAACATAGACCTGGAGCAAAACATCTGAATGTTGATGGCATGTCAAAAAGTCCCTGCCATGAAGATAACTGCAAATACTGCATGCGTCCGAAGTTAAAAGAGGTGCACTGCTGGGAGACACACACAGAACGAAACTGGACCTTGACGTTGATAGTGGGGCCACTAGTACTGTAGTATGTAAGGATGTAGTTGACGCTGCAAAAATTGGATTTAAGGTACATAAGCAAGGGTGGCCAATGATAACGGGAGGAGAATTGTTGACCTGGCAGAGTCTAAAGGGCTTGTGGTTGGCAGCACACTGTTCCTTCATAAGCACATACACCTGACAACTTGGAAGTCAAATGATGGTGTCACAGCCAATCAGATCAACCATATATTGATGAGTTCTAGACACATATCAAGTCTCAAGGATGTGAGAACTTTTAGAGTAGCCAACATCGATTTGGACCATTACTTGGTTGTTGCAAAAGTTGTAGCCAGGCTTCTACGGTTCAGTCTCAGAGAGGAACATGCCAGCAAAAATACAATGTCCAGAAGCTAAAAGATCTGGAAAGTAGAAACAGGTTTGCCAAGACAATGGACAATAAACTCCGACAGGCATCACTGATGGATGATGATGGGGACAGAAACTGGGATATCTGTAAGTCCACGTTAAATGAAGTTGCCAGTGAGGTGATTGAGTATGAAACTCCAGCAGCTAGTGTCCAATGGTTTGACAAAGAGTGCCAGATAGCCACTGACGATAAGAACGCTGCATACTGCCGGATATTGCAGAGAAGGCATACTCGAGGGTCTGTTGAAGAGTATTGAATTGAAAGAAGAGTAGAGAAGCGCCTATATAGGAGGAAGAAGAGAAAGTAGGAGGCAGAACAGATGGCAAATCTGGAGGACCTTAGATACCGCAGCAAAACTCGTAAGTTCTTCCAGGAAGTGAATAAGAGTAGGAAACGCTACAAGCCATTTGTCACAGCCTGTAAAGATGACGACGGAGCTCTGCTCAATGAGAACCACAGGATATTAGAAAGGTGAAGGAACCATTTTGTTTGTCTGCTCAATAGAAAAGAAGATGTTCGACCCCCACAGGAAGTTTCAATACCAGCTGATGACCTCGAGTCGCCGGATTTTGAAGAAGTCCAAAAGGCTCCGATGGTCTGCCATCAGAGCTATTCAAGTATGGGAGCCAAGAGCTAGTAAAAAATCATGCACAGTATCATAATGGATATTTGGGATAATGAACAGCTGCCAGCCGAATGGTTTTAAACCATCATTTGCCCTATCCACAACAACTGGTTTGCCTCCTTTTCAATTTCGAGCTGTGAGGAGATCCGGTATCCAGGTGGGACAGAGGATATTCAATCGTTCAGCCCAGATACTGGGATATGCACATGATCTGGACATCATTGGAAGGAGTCTTGGGAACATATGACTGAAGCCTTCAAGTAAAGGCAGCAGCAATGGGACTCGAAGTCCAAAACATAATATATTATTATATTATATATTGTCACAAACCCACGAAGAACACCCTCTGCCTACATACAAGTGGAAGGATTCACGTTAGAGACAGTCAAGGAATTTACTTATTCTGGCTGTCTTGTGACTCCAGATATTGACATGGGAGTGGAAATCCAGAGAAGAATCGTAGCGGCAAACAAGTGCTACTTTAGACTGGTCAAGCAGATGAAGAGCTGGACGTAGTAACCCACAACTAAGCTGCGGCTGTGCAAGACGCTTATTCGTCCTATTCTAGTGTAAGGATAGGAGAGTTAGACACTGTCCAGGGCCCCGGAAAATGAGCTCTTCACATTAGAACGTAAGATTCTGAGGAGAATATTAGGAGCCATCTTCGATGTGGAGGAGCTGGCATGGCGATTTAGGAAAAATGCTGAGGTTTGGCGATTGTATTGTGACTCAGACGTTGTTCAATTCATCAAGATTAGTAGATTGTGTTGGGCCAGTCATGTCTTAAGGATGAGTGCAGATGCGGTACCTAGAGGGTTGCTCGAGGTGGAACTTCATTCAACACGCCGGCTGGGCAAACAAGGCTGTGCTGGATAGACGGTTTAACAAAAGATGCCTGGAAACTGGAAAGCAGCCGCAAATGACCGAGAAGACCTTCGGGAGGCCTTGATCCTCGCGGGTTGTAGGGCCATGGAAGAAGAGAAACGTCAGATTGTCTGATGCGCAAATTTTTGGAGGTAATTTGAAACATATTATGTTCGTTTAATAATGTCCCATCTTAACATTGTATAAGGATATTTTTGCGTGATGATCAGCTGCAACCACATGCCAAAATACATATTCCTCAGTCAATTTTGGATGGTGGAATTTTGGATTTTGGGTGGTTTTCATTTTATTTGCATCATTCGATTTTTTATTCTACGTACCTTGGAAGGTGCAAGCCCCTATTTTGAGAGGAGGTCAAAACATATTTTTCTTGGTTGATTTCCAATATTAGTTGTTGGAAATAATAAAAGAAAATAGATACAAGTACCTACATGTAAGTGACAACCATAATATATTTCCACATATGATTTTAGATATGAAACCCTGGGTTTCATTGACCCTTTAAAATGGAGGAAAACTCACCTGCTTGATAAGATTGTCCACTTTGAATTCAGACAGCTTGCTCAAGCTATCACAGCCAACAGTGATCAGCTCACAATGGGCAGTCATTGCATTTTTTATTGGAACTATGCAATCAACACGTGATCTATTCAAGCTATCGATACAGCTCTGTAACAATTTCAAACAAAGCAGGCTATGAATGAAAATGCAAGTGGGGAGGAGTTGAGTCGAGTTATTTGTTCTACATTTGTACATAAATTAAAATGAATTAATGAATGAGTGGAGTTTATTTACCTCATTCGCAAAAACCAGATCCAAAAACCGAAACGTGTGAAACGATACAAGTGGATTAGGAACTTTCCAAGAAGAAAACAGTTTGGGTAGGTGCCCCATGGCTGGTACCTCATTAACAAGTCCAGGACTGTAAGTGAGCACGTTAACTAGAGCCTTACCAACTGCATCTAAAGAATTGTCCTGCACAAAGTTGTTCAACGGTTAGTTATCCTTTTAGGCTATTGACATACACAAAGAAGAGAAACATTACAAATTTAGAGACATACATTTGGTTTGACCATCAGCTTCAGAAATGCGTCAAGTAAATCACTTAAGAATTTGACAGGTTTCCTCAGGGACCAAGCTGGATTCTGATTGTATAATCTCAGGAAAACATCACCAATAATAAGCTCGTTTGAATTCCCTCCTCTAACAACCTTAATGTCAGGCATTTGACAAACCACGTCTGGATTGTGCCGTTGACTCACATGTTGTCTGGAACAAAATTTAATGATAATTTATCAATAATAAGTTGAGTGATTGGCCTAATAGTTATTAATCATCATCAAATGAATTCATTTCTGAAGAATACCTTTTACAATGGTTAGCGATGATATTTGATAACTGAAGTCTATCATTATCATTCCAGATCATTTCTGGGTTTTCTTGATTAGTTTGTATGATATTTATTGTTGTTTGAGGGGACTCCAAAAATCCATCACAAATGGCTGATGGCAACATTTGGAGCAGCAATAATTTAACTCGAGGACCAGACACTTTGTCTTCCATCAGCCTTCCAAGTAGTTCAGCAGCTCTCACTCTAATCTCCATTATCTTGCTATTCATGACAATATCAATCAAATATTGCAACGAACCTGCAAATTCAAGGGATGTCAATAGATACAAACTAATTCACCCGCAATGAAGTAACGCCATTATAAATAGAAAAAAAGCTCGAAAAACTGAGTTATTGAAAATGTCTATTTCAACTAGAGGCACTGTGTGTACTTTACTGGTTTTGGTGATCAAACCGTTGTTAGTAAAAAAGATTCACTGAAAAGCCCATAGAAGGGAGCTGAGGGTGTAGTGGTCAAAATGAAAAGTATTGGCGACTGTGATTTGCTGTTGAAGCGAAGGGGTCGAGAGGGAAGAAGCCAAAGTGAAGGGGATGGATTGGGAAAAGTACGTTACTAGGAAGAACCAAACTTATTGGCCTCCGACCCTCCACTTCAACATCAAATCCCAAGTTTTTGCACTATAAGCTCACTTCCCTTCGATTTTCTTTCAGTTAGTGTTTGTCACTGATGACAGGTTAATGCATTAGATGATTCAAACAATAATACACACAGGAATGGAAGTTGATAAAACAATTAATTCTGAATAGACAATAGGGAATGACAGTCATTTTTTTATTATTTTTTTTTCTGAGAAGAACTCACCTTCAGAATAATTAAGACAGTGGTAAACAAATTTTTAAGGAAGTAGGTACTTATTCTTCCCCCCAGGCCAATCAGAGAGCAGTACTTAGACCGGCTCCGTAAACCGCTTTCTGATTGGCTCCCAAAACCGGTGCATGAAGGCCACCCCTGCGCGCCCCTATCAGCCGCTGTATCAACTACAACCCTGTTCGACCATATTGAGCGGGAAAAGTTCAAATTCGCCATTCTTCAGTTCGATGTGGTTGTCAGTTAAACAAGAATTTTCTCGTTTGAAATTACTCGTTTTATTTGTCTTGTGAGTCACCAATTTTCGATTTTTGACCATCAAAGAATTATTCTCTGACACACAGGCGTTCCCTATTAGAGCGAATTTTGGTAAAAACGTGCTTACCAATTAATTATGAACAGTAAATGAAATGTAAAAATTTGAAGTTGCTAGGCTTCAACCCATTCTTCTGTAAGCTTACCAACTAATAATTTATTCGTTAGAGCAAAAATATGTGATAGTTCTAGGTAATTTTTAACCTATGAACTTGAAATAAAAGTAAGCGTAGAAGCTATCAAATTTACCTTTAGCAATCAAATCCTTAACTACAGCAGGGGATGTCACTAGAGAATGTAAACAGTCCAAGGATGTCATTCGATGTGAGGAAAGACTGTACAAGACTAAAAGTAGATTAGCGAGAACTCCGCTTGCAGCAATATCATTTACACATTCTTGATTTCTTGCAAGTATGGAGATTACAGATAGTGTCTTTGCTTGGACGGATTCATATGCATCTAGCGCTAAGAATGAAAAGATGAGCCTGAAGTTGCCAATACACTGGAGTGCGGTACCTGAAGAATAAATAGAGATCATAGGCACAAATGTAAAAGAATGAGGTGGGGGGGGGGGGGTCAAATGTGACACATGAGAAATTGATTAACCACAGAGGGTACAAACCTTGATGATTCAGCACAACGTTGTACAAAGATGTTAAGACCATTACAAGGTTTTTAACTTCACTGTCCTTGAGACATGGAGAATTGTACTGTTTGAGATAATCAAGAATATCAACCACAAATCGTTTAGGGTCCTGCAATATAACACATGATATATCATACACCGAAGTTCAACAAGAATTTTAAGAATACCTTCAATTTGTCTCTTTATTTCATATAAGGGGTTAAAAACACTGGAACAAATGCAGCCACAAACCTGTATCTTGAATGTTGGCTGGTCATTGTATATTCTGATAAATATACCACCCACGACCAACTCAGATGAATGACTGGAGAAAGCGAATTCAACAGAATCCATGTCAAATGATGATTTGCTAGCAATTCGTTGTTCAAGGAACTCGACTAGCTGAGCTCGGGTTGTGTTATCCCATAGCAAGTAAGGAGTTTCACAATTGCTGGTCATCGTTTTGAGAATCTAGAACCGAAAAACCTAATATTGTTGAAAAAAAATAGGATTTCTTTTCAATAAGAATACCTATTGGACAATTGTATACCTATCACTTGCCTTTTCTGGTTGATCCTCAGAAAGAAGTCCGGCCAAATAAGGCGTCAGCAAAATCTCGAGCGCTTTTTTGACTTTGACGTTATGAGGGCTGGACGAATTCTCACTTGCATAACCAGCGATAGAAGCACATGCCTTTATTGAAAGCTTTGCTATTTCGTTCCATACCTCCTATGAAAACCAGAATATTCAGGAATAATTGAGGTAGTATATGCAGATAGGGAATAATTGGGTACCTACCATAAGAATTGAAAAGACAGTTTTGTGAACGCAAGTTAGCATGCAAGTGGTTCAATTATATTGTTCACTTGTGGGAAAGGAAACACAGGATAAATTCACTAACTGGACCATACGTGTTACTTACACTAACGTTACTTATCAATTCTTTCAATAAGTAATTAAAAGTTAGAAATAAACTTATTTTCTTCTTCTCCTTTTACTGATTCTTATTAATAATGGTATTATTTGACATTTAATTATTGAAAGAATTTTGTGAAATAATATAACACATTTCTCATCTAACTTAAACATTACGCCATGGTAAACAATTTACCGTCCGCCAGAGTTTAAAAGAACGAATTAAAATTTGATGGAGAAGAGAAAAATAAAAATCATACCATCCAATCACAAAGGAGGACAACATAAATTAACAAAACTCTGTAAATTCTTGATAGAACGGTTTGTTATCTTCTTTGAGCAGATCACCCTAATCTAATGATATAGTTGAAACTCTAGCTCAACGTCCAAATTTAATTTGTTTAAACAAATAGGTATTATTTAAACAATTTTACGGACAAGAAACCGAGTGAATATTGCATTGTCATCCAGTTCTGTCCTATATTCAAAATTTCAAGTCAATAGCTCATCATCAAAATCTATTTGAAAATATATTTGAATTATTACAAATAGGTATTATTTAAACAATTTTACAGACGAGAAACCGAGTGAATATTGCAATGTGGCCAATCCCCGACCCACGGTTAAAATTTCCAGTCTCTAGCTCACCGGGAAGATGAAAAAAAGGTAGTTTTATGTTGGGCGGCTGGGGGGTCGTAATTGATGTTGACCCACCTAATGGCTGTTTTAGACGCGAAGTTTAGTGTTTATTCTAAATCTTTGCGCGCTCACTGTGAACGAACGGCTGGTCGTACAACAATCCAAGTCCGGAACCCCCCTGGTCTTATAGTACTTAAGTGCTGTATCTGGATACAGTTTTTCCTCACCAAAGACCATAATCCAAGGTTTTTAGGGAGAATTTGAGAAATTGGTAGAGCTGTGCCAGGACGTGAAAAGGGATCCCTGGGGTCTGGGGTACCAGAAGTTGATGCAACAGAAACTTGAAGAAGCAGACGCCAGTAAAGATATCCCAGCTGATGTTGAGGAAAGAATTATCGACGACCCCTTATAGGCTGATCTGAGACCTGATGTTCAAGAGAATGAGATACCTGCACTCTACAACAGGGAAGAATTGCAGAAGGCAATGAAAATAAGAAGGCTTCAATTGTGTCACACAGGTCAAACTCCTGGGGATAAATCTTACTAAGAGACTAAACTGGAACGCGCATATACATGCCACAGCTTCAAGATTGGAACCTTATTTGAATCTGCTAAGCACCTTCACTAGAGTTAACTGGGGTTGTGACGTGGATGTCACTGAGAGGACCTGATTGAGCTAGCGCCCACTACCCCCTCACCTACCCTCCCGCGGCCCCTCCCCTTCAGAGAGACTGCAGAAGCCAGACAGTTAGTTACTATCGACGCATCAATGAAGATCCCCTCCCGCCCCGCTTATTATTGAAATATTCTACTGATATTGTATGAATAAACCCCGTTTACCCCCCTTTATCTCGTCATATTCTTTGACTTAACCCCATCGTCCAGTACTAAAGGTACGTGAATGGTATTTCCATATCACAGGGTGCAGACCCCTAAAATCGCCTTTCTCTTCTACAGATCAACAATACGGTTTGTATTCGACTACGGCTGCTTTTTATATGGCTCTGCTGCTAGAACGGCACTGGAGAAGCTTGATAAAATACAACATAGAGCACTCAGAATCATAATGGGATCCCTGCAATCGACCCCCATAAACGCGCTCTTGGCAGAGGCTGGTGAACCTCCTTAGGGTCTCCGCCGTAAGATGCTTACAGACCGCTTTCTCCTCAAAACGTTCAGTAAGGATCAAGACTCTTTTGTAAAGATCGTACAACTAAGCACTGGTAATCTAAATGAACGCTACTGGATGAAGAAGCCATCACCGCCGATCTGCGACAGCTCCATCAACTTAAATATCGAATTTCAGTGGATTGCTACATCCCGCATGCCATATACGTACACGATCCCCTTCTCACTCTTCAAAAAATGAAATGAAATGAAAAATGAAATGAAAAAATAATTTATTCCTTCTAATATACACAGAACAGAAGAAACCTAATGAATAATTGTGGAAATACCCCACTTTTTGGAACGCAGTTCCGTGCTAAGTGGGGGAGTTGGAATATATTATATTAAAATTATATTACGTTATTATTATACTATATTAGTTATTAAACTTATATTAACATTTGTTTTTACAAGTGAGATTCAGAGTTACATCTCATAATCTAATTTATCTTATTAACTAACTACATATACACTAGAAAATAATGTTTCGCACTCTCGGTGCCCTTTGCTAATTAAAAAACTAAAAACAGCTGTTTTGTATTTGGCTCGGCTTAAATTGGAAGGCATTTTTAAATTACTGGGCAGCTTTCTAATGAGAATCGGTAGGCTAAAAAATACATGTCGGGTGGTACATTTCAAGCGGCTTGCGGGAACTGGGTTTACTCCCAGAGTGGATTCCCGGAGCCCATAAGAGGAAACTGTCGGTGCATAAATGAAATGTAGCGGATGTTTATGGTGGTACATGAGAGCGGCTTTAATGTACAGCTGGCTAACTGAGAAGACGGGAATACAGCTCGTCGGAGGAAAATCTTCTCGACTTAAAAGTAATGATTTTTAAAATCGCTTTTTGGACTGTGGTCAAAGGCCTTTATACATTTGGAGAGGCACCTCCCCATGCAAGGATTCCAAAATACATTATGCTTTGCACTAAGGACCTATATAAAACAAGCATAAACTTAAACGGCACCACTTTTCGCAACCTGTAGGAATAATATTTAAATTTTGAAATCCGTTTGGTTAAAAAGGAGATTTGCCTATCCCAGCGAAGGTTTTCGTCTATGTATACACCCAGGTATCTAAATCGGTGGACGTGATCAAGATTCCTAACAGTTTCTACTCCGACCTACGCACCAATCCACTAAGCTTCCATGAAAAGATCCTCTCCCGATGGCAAACAGACTAACCATCTACACTGACGGTTCATGCCACAATGACCAAACTGGAAGCGCGTTCTGCGACGCCACAAATGATTGTTCAGATTGAGCGTTCAATCTGTGGAATAGAGCTTCTATCTATACCGCTAAATGCCATGCCATACATCAAGCGCTTCTATATCCCAACAGTACAGACCAGAACCACCCCTCCATCTTGATATTAACGGACTCCCAGAGTGCCACTTCAAAACTAAATAATCTGACCGCCTCGTCCCGCCTCAACAGGAGGGACACGTCCATAGCCCAGAAAATATACCGTGCCACAAATGAGGGAAAAAGGACGCATCTTCTGCAATATAAAGAGCCATCAAAGGTCAAATGTAACGATATACCAGACGCAGAAGCGAAACGCGCCGCAGCATCACCTGAGCCTCACCCCTGCCACTCCTACTCGGCATCAGACCTTAAGCGCTCAGCCACGGCCACAATGATGGGACGCTGGAAGGAGTACCACCAAGCCTACCAAACCTGCGGGCAACCGCTATAAGGCTCTCTTTCATTCCCCTAAGAAAACCACATGGTTCGACCGTGTGGTAGACCCGAAACAAAGGAGGTACCACGGATCTGTAAGCCGGCTTCGCAGCTGTCATTGCAACATGATCAGCTTCCAATTCTCAATAAGGAACACCGACTCTCCCCTCAGCCAAAATTGCAATGGATCAGATGAAACACCTCAGCATCTGATCCTAGAGTGCCCCGCACACAATGCTGACAGAGCACCTATGCTGCAAGAACTCCATCCCAACGTCCTCAGCCCATTTAATCTGGACACGACCCTGGCCACACAGAATATAGATAAAAAGCTAGAGAAAAAGCTAATATTCTAATTTGATTGACCAGTTGTTATTTTTACTTTTAAAACATACTAAACTTGAATTACCAGCCCATATATTTAATTGACTTATTTCAATTGCTGATTCTTACTGAAACACGTCATATTACGGCTGTATAAACTTGTATTTGAAGCCAATGAAATTTAAAAAAAAAAGTGGCTCTAGGTCCCGATGACATGTCTGTTAAAGTATTGACGCTTATTGCCCAGTCATTACCTGAATTACTATTAGATACGTACAATGCCTGTTTATTAGAGGGAATAATCCCCAGCGAGTGGAAAGTGGCAAGATTAGAAAGGGAAAGGGGATCCGAATACCGCCTCGGCCCATAAACCACTGTGTATGCTGGAAAGCTGTATGAAATAATGCTTAGGCCCAGAATCCATGATGCTGTGGAACAGGAAAGTGGCGTATTGCCAAGGGAAATTTGGCTTTACCCCAGGAAAATCCACCCTGGATGCTGTAAGTGAGGTTGTGGCTGCTGCAAGAAGGGTCAAACTGGAATCCAACAGCGTGAGGAAATCTGAATGGCTGTCACTCTTGTTGTTATGTGCAAATCTGCCCAAGGGAGAAGGCGAAATGCTACACAACCGAGTAAAAGGGCAAGTGTGTAGAGTGAAACCAAATAAACTCCAAAGGCATATAATTGAGCAAACGGAGATCACTGACCAAACGGAGATCTCAGCCAAACGCACGTCTCGATACTCAAAATTGAAATGCCCCCAGCGCCAAAATCCGCAAAATCCGGGTCACTATTCGTTTCACAATTATGAAATATCATCCGCTGACGGGCTACGGTAATCCAAGCGAGTTGGCATCTCATAACACACCTTGATAACGTCAGCTGGCCGGCTGATCTGCACAGTGGTGCCAGCCAAGGGCGGATAGGATTCCTTCGCTCTTGGCCGTTCAATTCAAATACTGGTTGCTACAGTTAAAAATACATCCAACTTGGATAAGTGGAAGGACATCCTGCACGATCTGGAGGATCAAGCAATCTTGTGCAATATAACGTAAATTAATCCCATAGGTACAGCGTTCTCGGTGGATGCAGGCTGCACCTAGCGCTCCCGACGGCCGATCCAAATGTTCACGGCCTTTCAGTAGAAACATGCGGCGAATTTTTATTCTTCATCTTGTACTACTCCGTCTCGTACCTCTCCGTTATACAAATTTGTGACAAGTGCTGTTTAAATTACCGTTTTTGGATACCTCGTGAAGTGAAGTCCGCCAACAGTTTCATGTCGATTCCTTTGGACAATCTACACCGTCGTACAATCTACTCCCTCGGAAAATCTACTCCTTGGGGTACGTAGCAATTCTGGTATGCTGCCTACCGCATGTTGCCTTCCCGACTACCACTAACATCTGCATTTTTTTTTTTTTTTTGCCTTCCCAGCAGTTTTCCGGTCTACAGGACTTCATCGTTCTTCTGGACATACCTCCTCAGTGCTCAGATTTGGCCAGATAAGCCAAAACAATTTTTCCCCAAAAACCATATCCACAAACCTCCACGTTTTCGCTCTTAACCTCACTATCCCGTTTCAATTCAGAGGCAATATTTATTTTCTTAGAAAGCCAGTTACATTAGTTTCTTTATTTCCGTTTATTTGTTAAGTACAGCAGTAGTGTAACTATCCATAATTCATTTGAATCTCACCTTGTCAGTAACAAATATATTCCGGTGATCTAACTTCAAAATTTGTTCAAGTTCTTCATTTCTCACCGTTTCGTTTCTACATTCAATTACCGTGGATTCATCCTCACAATAGTGCTGTACAGTGCAGCATCATGTAACAGCATGTGCTGCAGTGTTGTGTTTGAACCACACCTCGTTTTTCTTGGAGATGCCATCAAGTGCCATCATGTTGTGAACATGTTGTAATCTTGTGTAAAGTGTTTTCCTATCAGCATTGACCAGGCAATCATTCAACTATTCTCAGACCTGGCTGCTAATGAACTGAATGAAATGTTTACCTGTTGATTAGCTTCTTTGGTGCTTTCAACTCCGCTTTCATGTAGGGTGTAATCGTAAAGGAAGAGATATGACAATATATACCACAATACTCCTGCTTGAAGTAGTGTAATTTGTAGATCTGGATCGATGCTGAACGCACTGATGCACTCAACTACAGCACACGTTAATTTGAATAATGACTAGAACAAAAGAATCAACGATACATCTTCAGCATACGAACCATGAATAATAAAAGGAACTCGTATGAGATAGTAATTACCTTGAAATGTAAGATCTGAACAAGATCAGGAATGATATTGGTCAGGTTTTTGAAGGTACGTCGACAGTTCTCAAAAGATGCTGCAATAGTATATATTCGGACACAGTTCAAACAGATATTACAAATTGGATTACCATCCTTCAATGTATTACTGAGCACAGAAACACATCTACTAAAGGCTTCAGAGGCGACCTGAAACAAGGATGGCATAATATTGTAGGTCACCTGGAATTGCATAGTTCAGCCAACAAGTTAAGTTCAATTATTAGTGTTGAAGCACATATAAAAATATATTGTCGTTCCGTTGGCAAGACAATTTCGTTGCCATCCCCTCTTGCACTCACTCAACGTCCAACCGCCTACAGATATCTCTCGTTCTCTTTCCCCTATATATTTCTAACCGCTATATTTCCCCCCTATAAGCCAATCAATTTATATTGCCCAATGAATATGACGTGTGATAACAGAATCCCCTTCATTAAATTTACCGAGGTTCTTCCCATTTCATCCTCGCCGTCCTATCTTCAGGATCATCATCATCACCACCACAGCCCAGGTTTTATTCTAGCTTAATTCGTTTTAAGATTGCCAGGCCGGATTTTTGTGCAAATTTGAACATTTTATCTTAATTCTATCGAGTTATCGTCAGGAATGACACATACATCAATATAAACAACATATATATAAGTTATCACATTGAATCCTCGAACATGGACTGCATTCATCCTCACCGGATGATATAACGCCGCAGCCGCCCAAGACTCAGCAGACTCAGCAAGACTCACATCAAGGAACCATTGTTATTATTACGTCTCCCTCAGAGACAAATGATTTAAAGACCATTTAAATAAAGAGGAAAAATCCGAATTAATCAAAATCATAAAAGAATACCCAGACATTTTCTATGATGACTCCGAACCATTAAGTATCACCCCACTTATAGAACACACCATACACACAACAGACGAAATTCCAATATATTCAAAATCATACAGGTACCCAGAAATATACAAGACTGAAGTACAAAATCAAATCCGCACCATGATTGAGAACGATATCATCCAACCCTCAAATTCTTCGTACAACTCTCCCTTGTGGATAGTCCCTAAAAAAGCCAATGCCTCTGGAAAAAAGAAATTCAGGCTTGTTATCGACTACAGGTCTCTGAACGCGAAAACAACAGAAGACCCTTACAATTTGCCCAATATTGAGGACATACTGTCCAAATTAGGGAAATGTAAGTACTTTACCACCCTAGACCTCACATCAGGATTTCACCAAGTGAAAATGGAAGAGTCAAGCATTGAGAAAACCGCTTTTAGTACCGAAAACGGCAAATGGGAATTTAAGAAAATGCCCTTCGGACTAAAAAATGCACCAAGCACCTTCCAGAGACTTATGGACAACTGTCTCCGAGGCATACAGAACGAAATTTGCGCGGTCTATATGGATGATATTATCATATTTAGTTCCAGTCTCTAAGAGCATATGGTACGTCTGAGAAAAATCTTCGTCAGACTTCGGCAAGCCAATTTAAAAATACAATTAGACAAAACCGAATTTCTTCGAAAGGAAGTAGCCTATTAGGGACACATAATAACAGAAGAAGGACTAAAACCCAACCCTCAAAAAATCTCGGCAATTAAAAAATACCCTCATACCAATAAAAAACACCGCAGTGAACCACTATAAGAACCAAATTATAATGAACGCGGGTGAACAATTCAACACCGAAGTAAAAACAGAAAAATTATTCCAGAACGAAAAAACCAGGATAACCGTAAAATTCCCCCGAAGGAATTTAGAAACAGAAATTCTAGAATTCGTAAAAGAATATCTGAGACCAAATGTAACATATCGTCGGCAAAATGACAAAGTGGCGTATCTTTTTTCCACCACCACAAACGGGCGTAACTGCAAAAAATGCATTTCGAGACATTCGCGTTTGAAAGTTTAAGGGCGTTGGAAAAATCAAAAAATATATTGACAAGACCAAAAATCGTTCATTCCACCTATAGTTGACTTGTTCAAGAATCCTTATGAAACTTGTCGCGCTTCGCCCTTCCAGGATGCCTTAATAGTAGATACGTCCTTCTCTCATTGCCAACAATTGGTACCTCTTCAGTTACGTCACTCGACCTTTTCAATTTTGGAGGTTTTTTAAAGGGAGTACCTAATCATTATTTCTCCACACTTGTATTAGCATATTTTCATTAGGTATTACTTAATGAACTTTGAAGAAAAATCAGACGGCACCTTACAAAATTGTTTTAATAAATGTTTTTTAATAAATTGATAAAAATTTTACGTGATGACAATGACAACACTTTTTATGTCATAAAATTTTTTTATGACATTTAATCATTTCTTTCAACATTTAATGTTGAAAGAAAAACGGTAGGTAACTATGAAATTGGGTTAGTACAAAATAATTAATTATCAATGATTTAAAAGTTTTGCAAAGTCCATAGTTTCGTTTTCGGATTCTTCATCATCTCCATAATCTTCTTCGTGCGCTTACTAAAAGGATCAAGGCCAGCCATATTCGTCTCTCAAATCCGCGAGGCAAGGAATCCCAAAAAATAAAGATGATTCTAAAACGAACTAAGTAGGTAACTAGATTTAAAAAAAATTCCTTCGACAATGGCGAAACTGAGGTAAGAAAACCCGACTGAGCAGTCATCTGAAATGTTTCCTTCGAGTTTCCAATGTCATTAGAGGAGTGGTCACTCAATCAGGAGGAAGTTAAAAGTGACGCAACTGACGCGAGTCGAGATTTTCACAACGACAAAGAGAGGTAATTGATAGATACGCCCATCTGTCAGTGTGCCACACTGAGTGTGGTAGTTCCGATTGTTGTAGATACGTCTTTAGTACTCTAGCATGCAAATTTTGCTGAGTTACTAAGCGACTAAAACGTATGAGGATTGGTGCTAACTTTTGGAGTCACTTACCAGAAGTCATTATGAAGCCAACTCAAAAATCGGATTTTGGCAGTTACGTCCGTTTGTGGTGGTGTAAAAAAGATACGCCACTTTGTCATTTTGCCGACGATATGGCATATTCTTTGAGACCGACATCTATGAAACTATAGCCTCCGTACTAAGCCTCAAATTCAAATCCGCAGAATTAAAATTGACGAAATGTACAGTAAAATTGATGGACGTTATAGACCTGGAAGATCAGACTAATATAATACTATATAACACCGTCAAGAACGATTCCATCGAGGTATAGACGAAACTTACAATCAAATCAAAAGATCATACTTTTGGCCCAACTTGAAGGAAAGTATTACGAACGTAATAAACCTATGCGAACTTTGTCTAAAATGCAAGTACGAAAGAAATCCGATGAAACCAGCTTTTAATATCACACATACACCATCACGACCGTTCGAAACAATACATATAGACACACTCACGATAGAGAGACAAAAATTCCTTACAATAATAGATAAATTCTTGAAATACGCCCAAGCTTACCCCTTAAAGTATTAAAGAATTCCTGTTAAAGAATTCCTGAAAATATAGAATATTAAAATGCACTACATTAGCACACAAAACCCTAATTCAAATTCCCCAATCCGCTCGTGACCTAAGAAGGCTAAAGAGAAAAAGAACAATTGATTTGATCACCTGATCTGTGACTACGTGATATTTCTGATATATCTGTGATATTTCTATTACTATTGTTGAAAATTATGTGTAACTAAATTATTATTTATTCATTAATTGTTAGGAATGTTAACTCTACTTAGTTATTTATAATATTTCTCCACTTACTTACCATCTGAGAGGCGTATCAATGGATACTTGTACCTCTCTCCACGTTTCAAGTGAAATAGACTTTGTCTACTAATAATAATTGTTACCAAAACTAAAATGTACACTGTACAAATAAAGTTTATTATTTAAAAAAAAAAAAAAAAAAAAAAATTCCCCAATAGAAAGATTTCATTCCACCTTAATCGAAATCATCAGACTAATGACCAAAAGTAAGGAATTTAGTCACAAACATATAAAAGAACGTTTGAGATACGCCTTAACACATACAACAATAGTATACACTCATCCACAGGAGTTACACCATACGAAGTCAAAAATGGAACTCTAGGATCAAAAAATCCAATTCCCCCAGACATTGAAACAAAACTCACCAATATCTACATCTCAGATCACAAGGAAAAAGTTAACAAATTATATCAATTACTTAGAGACAAACAAATAGACGAAAAGGAAAAAATTATCGGCAAACTTAACGAAAAACGTGAACCCTTGCCAGAAATACCCTCTGAAGTGTACGTTGAAACTAAACAGATCCAAGACAAAACTAAGAAAAAGTTTGTTAGAAATCGTACACACTTATACAAAAACTCGACAAGTATATTAAACACGATTCACAGAAAGAATGAAGTTTCCTGAACTCCGGAATGCTTAGTTCATAAACAGTTTGAAACCAAGACCACTTGTTGGTCTTATCAACGAATAACATCAACAGATCCACCTTCTTTCTTCTTCTCTCTTAATCCAATGTTTTTGAGAATTTCTTCATTACGAAATTTTGATAGCGGCTTGGTGAGCATGTCTGATTTGTTGTCTCTTGTTGGTATATATTCAATTCTTAGTTTTCGATCATTTACCAGATCTCTCAAGAAGTGATATTTGATGTCAATGTGGCGTGAATGAGATGTGACACTGTTTCCTTTCGCAAAGTTGAGAGCCGACTGATTGTCGCAAAATATTAGTGGTTCAGATGGCATGTTACACTCAATTTCATGTAGAACTTGCAATAGCCACAACATTTCCACGCTGCACGATGCGATTCCAACAAATTCAGATTCCATCGTAGACAGAGCGACTGACGTTTGTTTGTTTGATTTCCAGATGATCGCCGTGTTGTTCAACTCGATAATTAGACCCGTGGTCGATCTTCTGTCGTCTTTGTCTCCAGCCCAATCTGCATCTGAATAACCTCTTACATTCACCTCATTCCCTCCCGAACCTTTAGTTATTTGGAATTCGTAGTTTGTTGTGCCCTTCAAGTAGCGCAGCACCCGTTTAGCAGCTTGCCAATGAATTTTGCCTGGATTTGACGAAAACTGTCCTAATTTAGAGACAGCAAATGCTAGATCAGGACGTGTTGCTTGAGACAAATACATTAATTTTCCTACTAGCCTTCTGTAAGGAACATCTTTCATTTCTTCTTCCTCTTCTTTTGTCCTCGGACAGTCGGCTTTACTAAGACATTGATTAGGTTCTAAGGGAGTTGGTTTACAATCTGACATTCCGAATTCACTCAGAATCTCCTTTATATACTTTGTTTGGTTTAAGGCTAAAGAACCATTACCTGCTTTTTCTACTTCAATGCCTAGGATATAATGGAGAGGTCCCATGTCTTTAATGTCAAAGTAGTTTCTCAACGTTTTCTTTGTTTCCTCCATAGCTTTTTGACTCGAAGTTATGAGGATCAAATCATCTACGTACACAGATATAATTCTGAAATCACCATCTTTCTTCCGATAGTATATGCACGGTTCCGCTTTGCATCTTTTCATTCCTCCACTTTGTAACTTTTTATCCAGCGTGTCGTACCAAGAACGACCTGATTGTTTCAATCCGTAGAGGCTTTTGATCAACTTGAAAACTTTTCCTCTCGAATTAGGCTCACATACTCCTTCAGGAATCTTCATATAAATGTCTTCCCTCAACTCCCCATTTAAATATGCCGTTTTGACATCCATTTGGTGAACTAACCAATTATTCTCTACTGCCAATTTTAACAAAACTCTCACTGACGGAAGGCTGATCACAGGACTATATGTTTCATCATAATCAACGCCCGGGTTTTGTGTGAAACCTTGGGCTACAAGTCTGGCCTTGCATCTTTCAAGGTTCCCGTCTGCTAAGTATTTCTTTCGGAACACCCATTTACATCCAACCGGTGTTTTACCTGGTGGTAAGTCAGTCAATTCCCAGACCTTCATCGCTGTCAAAGAAGATAATTCTTCTTCAATTGCTCTTATCCAAAATTCTCGATCTGTTCCTTGCATTGCCTGCTTATACGTTTTAGGATCCGGATTCTGCGAGGTGCTCAAAAATGCATTTTGAAATTGGGGTCTCTTGAGTGTGCTCCTGTCTCTTAACATCATATGATGCCTGGGATGTTCTTCGTTTTCATTTTCTTCTACCTCCTCTTCATCATCACTATTCAAATTTTCATCGTAAAGGTCTTGATCAATGTTTCCATTATCTTCTCCGTCATATATTTCTTCCAAACGTTCACCTGCTTCATCTTCCTCTTCAATAAGTTGTTCTTCTACATTATTTGTTTTGTCCCTTGACGATAATTCCACTTTCATTGAGGGTCGTTCCTCTTCTTCTATTATGATTTCTTCCAACACATTAGTTTGTCTCCTCCCTCCAGAAATTCTACTTTGTGGTCTTGCATTGCTTATTATTTTCTTTCCCTCTTTATCAACTCAGACATTTTCTGGTGCCTTCATTTCAATTTCCATATCTGAATAATCCTTTTTTTTCGATTCACTGAACGGATACTTGTTTTCTTCAAAAGTTACGTCCCTACTTATCAGAATCTTCTTTCCTCCAAGATCCCACAATCTGTAACCTTTGGAAACTCCCGCGTAACCAATCATTATGCAATCTCTGGTCTTACTATCCAGTTTTCTTCTGAGTACATTAGGGATGTGAGCATGGGCCTTACACCCGAAAGGTCTAAGATGTTGTACATTTAGTTTTCTACCCGTCCACCTCTCCTCCGGAATCCGACAGTCACCCGACGAGGGGCATCGGTTACGCACGTAGGTTTCTGTGCTCACAGCTTCAGCCCAGAAACTCTTGGGTAAATTCGCAGCAATCAACATGGATCTTGAAAGGTCAAGGACAGTTCTATAGTAACGTTCAGCAATTCCATTCTGCTGGGGACTATAGGGTACGGTCAGTTGGTGTATGATACCATTTTCTTTAAGAAAATTGTCAAAATCTTTATTAACATATTCTCTCCCATTGTCGCTCCTTAAGCACCTATTTAGCTTCCCGGTTTGTTTTTCTGTCATAATTTTGAATTTCTTGAAATGGTTGAACGCCTCATCTTTACTTTTCATGAAAAACATACAAACTCTTCTCGAAAAATCATCAATGAATGTGATAAAATACTTATATCCGGAATTGGATTCCACAGGCATAGGCCCACAGACATCCGTATGGATCAATTCAAGCAACTCTTTTGTTTCATAGCAACTTAGCGATATGACCCTCTTTACCACATATAAAGCATACGAGTGGCCCCTTTGTAGCGTATTTCTTTGCCAGCATTGCGTTACCTCATGGCTCACTACATTCGTATCTCTTCATCTGTTTCCTTTTATACTCACCGCATAACAAACTTTCGAGTTTCTCAGGCGTGTAATCCTCATCTCGAAATGTGCATACCATACTCACAGTTGTCTCGTACTCTTCACCTAATCCGTTGATTATAACATTACTTATCTGTTCTTGATCTATTCTTGAACTTCCAGCTATTTCAACCTCTGAAGCGTACCCCAAGACACGATTGACGTAGGTTTCCATGTCCTCATCGTTCTGCATCTTGGACGTCAAAAGACATTTTGATGCCTGGAGGCGGCGTAGTCGGGTCATAGGCTGAAACCTTGAAGAGAGTTTATGCCATAAAAGTCTAGGGCATTTTAAATCTATGATGTCCTGCTGGATATCCTCAGTTATGGCCCTAGCGATTAACCGAAATGCCTTCCTCTTTTTATCTCGAGAGAACGTAGCGAATTTTTCTTCATCCTCAGTTGTGTCCAATTCCCATAAATTTTGGTCTTCTAGCTCTAGTCTCACGTTAAATGCCCATGTTTTGTAGTTCTTCTTGTTGAGCTTAACAATACTATAGTTCGACTTACTATGTTCTTCTTCTTCCATCGCGCAGTAGAAACTTTAAGCCCGTTGACAGGTAGGTACCTTGCACTTACCTTCCTGGCAACACTGATTCTTATACACAGATGTGATTGTATTATCTACGTCAGAATATAGTTACTTTCTTATCTACAACCCACCTACATACTCGTTCTTTTATTTCTCCCTGCGGTTAATTACACCCTTCTACATTTAAATACGTAATAGTGGCGCAGTCGTTTGATTTCGACCTACGTTTGACATCCTACGAAATTACAAAAACATTCCTCAACTCCGATCAACATTGACGCCCGCCGACCGGCCGCCTTATCAGCTTGGGGCCCGGCCTTACGCCATCCGCTCGCCGTTCATTCGTAAGTAAGAATTTTGTTCCAGGGACGGTACGTTCAAATAACGATACGTTCAAATACAAGTACCTAATTGATTTCGTTCCGTACCATCAATACAATGTCTAAAAGGGCTGATGGCGGTGAGAAGGCAATGGCTGATATCGATGTTGCACAGATATTGAAACTCATATCACAACAAAACGCACAGGTGATTAGTTTATTAGGCGCACTCCAACCAGGGCGTTCTACGTTAACAACTCGGCCGATTCACGTTAATATTGAAAAGTATGACGAAACAGTTGAAACATACGATGATTACATTGGCCGATTGGAGTCATTTTTTAAAACACTATTAGTCCCTGATGACGTCAAAGCTGATACATTCATAGCAATGTTGCCTCCCAAACATCACGCACTTTTGAAGAGTCTTCTATATCCAGCTGAACTTACCACAAAATCCTATTCAGAGTTGAAAGATGAACTCAGAAAACATCTTAATCCGACTCCCCTTGTAATTCCCAGCCGACACACGTTCCTCAACAGGAAACAGCACGAAGGGGAAACCATCTCACAGTTCATATCAGAACTCAGAAAGCTGGCCTCGAAGTGCAAGTATCCCACTTCTATGCTAGATACCATGCTTCGTGACGTTTTTGTGAGTGGGTTACGGTCTCGTGTGATGCTGGATCGGCTTTTTGAAGAAGACGACATTGCATTAACAAAGGTAGTGGAAATTGCTCAGGCCCGAGGGTACTTCCGAAATTTTACAACCCTTATCGTTTGTGCATAAAGTAAGTAAACAAACTGATAAAAATAAGATAAATTTTCCCACTACACAAACAGTTTGCTACAAGTGTGGTGCAAAAAACAGCCACAAAGCAAATACATGTAAAGCTACAAACTTGTACTGTACTTTTTGCCGAAATTCAAACCACGTACAGAGCGTATGCATGAAAAGACGGAGGATGGCTATGATCAACCTGTTGCAGACAATGCCCCTGCCAGATGAGGAGGGGGTAGAGGCGGACTCTAACCACCAAGTTGATTCCCTGACTCACGAATTTGAAGATCTAGAAAGCCCATTCCATTCTGTACATCAAATGGTTGATGATGAAGCAGCTCTGTTTTTTAAACAGATTTTTGACCCTGTTTTGGCTCTTACAGCAGAACCAGGAAAAGGTTGTTACCCCCCGCTAATGGTTCCTCTAAGTATAAACGGTCACCAGATGCAGTTGGAACTTGACACTGGTAGCCAAAACACTATTTTGAATTTGGCTGCACTCGCAAAAATTTCATCAACCGCTCCAATACAGCCTACAAGCACAATTTTGAAAGCCTTCAATGGCACAACCATCCGCCCAAGGGGGGTTGTATTGCTCACTGTGGCCTACAATGGCACAGAAAAACAACTCGAAGCAATTGTCGTTGACAAAAATTATCCTCTTGTTCTGGGGCGTGCGTGGATGGCAGAGCTGGACATCAAATTACAGAATTTGCATTTTGTAGGGCCTGCTGACACACAGCAGATGCTCAAGTCATTGCTTAACACGTACAGTAAGGTGTTTGAGAATGAAGTTGGCCTGATAAAGAATTATCAATGTGAAATCAAGCTCAAGGATAACGCTTGTCCCATTTTCAGGAAGCCTCGACCAGTCCCACTCTCTCTCAGGGCAGGCATTGAGCGGGAATTGGATCGGCTAGTCACAGATGGAGTCCTCAAGCCAGTTTCAACGTCTGAATGGGCAACTCCAATTGTCCCAGTGGTCAAACCCTCAGGTGAAATACGGATATGTGCAGACTCTTCAGCAACAATAAATCAACATATACTGGTTACACAACATCCCTTCCCTGGGTACGAGGATGTGTTCTCCACCCTAAGTGAGGGCTCAAAATGTTCAACTCTTGATGTTCGGTCCGCATTTTTACATATGGCTGTGACCCCAGATTCGGCTAAGTTGCTCACTGTTACAACCCAATGGGGGCTCTTTGAACCCCAGAGATTAATGTACGGTGTATCCACTGCTCCTGCTGAATGGCAGAAATACGTTGATACCTATTCAGGGCTCACAACTGCTATGTTGTAATCGATGACATCATAGTGACTGGGAAGAATGATCAAGAGCACTACCTTAACTTGGAAGCAGTATTGAAAACCTGTTTACAGAATGGTATCCATCTGAACCATGACAAATGTAAGTTCTTTGAGAAAACGGTAATTTTTTTGGGTTACCGAGTGGATGCTCAAGGTATACACAAAAAAGCGTCCAAAGTACATGCAATTTTGAACACACCCCAGCCAACAAATGTGAAAGACGTTAAATCATTTTTGGGACTCGTCACCTTCTACTCAAAATTTGTGCCTCACCTGTCAACGCTCGCACAACCCCTTCACGCTCTCACTTGTAAGAACATGGATTTCTGTTGGACGAAGGATTGTGAAAACAGTTTCGCTAAAATCAAAAAAGAGATAGCATCTGACCGCGTTTTGGTACACTACGACCCAACCTTGCCTCTGACCTTAGCCACTGATGCAAGCCCATGGGGGTTAGGTGCAGTTTTGTCCCACGTTGTCAATAGACACGAATACCCAATTGCTTTTGCATCACGAAAGTTAAGCCCATCAGAACAAAGGTATTCAATGATTGACAAGGAGGCCTTAGCCATCAAATGGGCAATGTTTAAATTTTTCCATTATATTTATGGTCGACATTTTGTTTTAATCACAGACCATAAACCCCTGGTCCACATTTTTGGGAGTAAACAGAAGTTACCTCTGCTGAGTGCCACGCGCATGCTGCATTATGCTCTCCAGTTACAAATATTCAACTTTGACGTCAGATACAGGAAATCTTCTGAGCATGGGAATGCTGGCGCCCTGTCGCGCAGACTTCTGATGAGTGGAAGAAATATGAAGCACATGACGAAGCCTCAATATTTATGTTGATGCAATACGATCCGTTGCCAGTCTCAGCAAAAGATATTGCTGCAGCAACATTACATGATCCCCAGTTGAAGGTAATTTACAGCAATCTTCTAGAGGGTACTTCTCTTGGGGACCAAGACTACAAACTGTCATTGCATCAAGGGTGTATCTTCCATGGGATTAGGGTCTACATTCCCTCGGTGCTCCACCAGAAGATTCTTAACGAGCTTCATGCTGGACATCTGGGGGTAGTTAAAATGAAGAACCTAGCCAGAGGTTACGTGTACTGGCCAAACATCGATGCCGATATAGAATACCTAGCAAAACACTGCCCTGAATGCAACTTGTTTGCGAGAAATCCTGACAGGGTTGCCAACCACCACTGGGAGCCAACAAAATGTCCATGGGAACGGGTACACATTGATTTTGCCGGTCTGTTCCAAATAAGTTGTACCTACTGTTAGTAGACTCTTACAGTAAATGGCCTGAAATTTTGTGCGTCAACAGCACGTCTTCAAACTCCACAATTATGCACCTTGCTGACCTATTTACCAGATTTGGAGCACCAAAGGTGCTAGTCAGCGATAATGGTGCTGCCTTCACCAGCCGAGAATTTCGGACATTTTTAAGACAGAATGGCATTGTGCACAAAACTACTGCCCCATTCAATCCCTCAACTAACGGTCAAGTCAAACGCTTGGTCCAAACGATGAAGCAAGCTTTGAGAAAACTCCTTTCTTCACCAGGCTCGTCTCAGGATAAATTGAACAAATTTGTTGTAGCATACCGCCGAGCTCCCCACTCAGCAACAAATGTGTCACCTGCCAGGTTGATGTTGGGACGGGAAATCCGCACAGCAATTGATCTCCTGAAGCCAACATTCACCAAGGAACTAGTCAACATAGTCCCACCAGACAACCCGGCCGTTTTTAGTCTTGGAGAAAAGGTAGCTGTGCGCTCTTACTCGTCTCCCAACAGGAAGTGGGAATTCGGCCATGTAGTGAACAGAGATGGCAATTTACACTATAGTGTACAGGTTGGAAACGTGATCCTGAGGAGACACGTAAACCAGATGAGGAGGATTGGACAGGACCTGCAGATCTCCAGCGCAGCAGTGCCCCATCATTCACAGCGCCTACGCGAGTCAGCTGCTGACCAACATGGACAACCCGCAACACCACCTGTCTTCCCTCAACCGTCATTGTCCTCGCCTTTGCAGCCCTCACCTCCAGCCTTGCAGCCTCTGCTACCGCCATGTTCTCCTGTTCCGCCTGACACCAGTCCTTTAAAACCAAGGTCCAGTATGACCAGCAACAGTCCAAACCCACGGTCTAGTTTGGCAAATAATGAACCCTACATCGCTCCTGTCCCACCTGCGCAGGAAGAACACAGCCTACGACGCTCTGGGCGCCAACGCCAAGCACCAAGAAGGTTGATCGAGGGCTACCCATTTTAGCCAGGCTTACTTCCCATTGGGATCTCAACTGTGACTTTTCATTTTGAGCGTATTTTAGTTTTTGCACATCCATTTCAAAGTTTCGAGTATTTTAGTTTTTGCACACAGGAAATTTTACTTTTTAACTTTCCATTTCGAAGTTTAGAGTTTTTTTTTCAAGGAGGAAGGGATGACAGGTAGGTACCTTGCACTTACCTTCCTGGCAACACTGATTCTTATACACAGATGTGATTGTATTATCTACGTCTGAATATAGTTACTTTCTTATCTACAACCCACCTACATACTCGTTCTTTTATTTCTCCCTACGGTTAATTACACCCTTCTACATTTAAATACGTAATACCCGTAACCTTTGTTAGAAATCGTACACACTTATACAAAAACTCGACAAGTATATTAAACACGATTCACAGAAAGAATGAAGTTTCCTGAACTCCGGAATGCTTAGTTTGAAACCAAGACCACTTGTTGGTCTTATCAACGAATAACATCAACAAAGTTTAACAAAGAAACAATAACAAACATAAACCCCAATAGAAAAACAGCGGAAATAGAACCCAGACATTACAATACGCGAACAAAAATTCATCTCAAAAACGTTAAAAGACCCAGAGCAGTCAGAACCGCATCATCCCCAGAACCAATAATCGAAGACGGCCCTGAAATAGATCAAACAATAGTTAAAGAAACGATACCTGCCGAATCCAAATCAAAAAGCCAGAAAGATAAGATGAAGACAAAATTATCCCAGGATGACTTGAACTCTATGCAAGGTTCCAATTGGTACAACGATCAAATAATAAATCTCTTTATGGAATTGATCAATCAAAGAAGTGAAAACAATCCCAATCTACCCAGAACTTATGCCTTCAATACTTTCTTATACGTTTCTTATCTAAGCAGTTACGACCGTGTGAAAAACTACACAAAGAAAATAAACCAAAAGAATATAATAATAATCCCAATTCACGAGGCCGCACACTGGAGACTAGTAGCCATTAAACCCAAAACAAAGACCATTGAATACTACGATTCACTGTCCTTAGACGGAACAACCATAATATTATTAGACACCATATTCGAATTCCTGAAACAAGATTGCACAGACAAACACAATAAATCGCTAGAAAAATCAGAATGGACCCTCAATACCATTGCATCAGTACCCCAACAAACCATTTCCTATGACTGTGGCCCATACGTCTGTAAAATTGCAGACCTCATATCCCTCAATAAACCCCTTACTCTGAACCCACGCGAATTACGTAAGGGAATTCGTGAAAAAATTATGCAACGATACCTAGGGTAATGATTATTAAGATAATAATCTTCTTCCAGATTTATCGCCGGCGCCTTCTCCGCCGAAATCCTAAATATCGACAATAGCGGAGGTCTACTACTTCCAAGGTCAAACTTGGACCTGTTTATACAGAAACGAACGAACACCTACTGTTAATACACTACGACATCAACGATCTACGAACCCCACTCGATAACCTATACAAAATGTTTATGAAACTCAGAAGAAGTATGCAAGCATCCAAACAAACACAAACCATCCGTGAATATATGGAAACAATTGACTCAACCCTTAATATAGCAAATGAAAAATTGCTGAACTCAAGGACCAGAAAGGATTTAACAGTAAAAAGACACGAAAAACGAGGCCTTATTAATGGACTGGGATCAGTCGTCAAATTCATCACAGGCAACCTGGATGATGATGATAGAATTAAATACGACAATATAATCAAAAAATTAACGAAAAAGGACACCCAAACCTCAATCCAATTAGAAAATGAACATCACATTCTCACAGACCTAGTACAAAAATACAATGATACAATTGCGCTTCTAAACCAAAACAACCAGGAAATTAAAAAGAAATTAACAGGATATAGCCTCTCTCAAAACGAATCCAAATCTTATCATTTACGTGAAATTGCCTCAGAAATACTAACAAACATAAACGTTATCTTAAATCAACAAAGGGAGTTAGAAACGTCCCTTGCCTTCTGCAAATTAGGAATCACCCATCCAAGTATAATACCAATCCATACCCTTGAATCAGAATTAATAAAAATAGCTAGGGAAAATCATATGGGAAAGCTGAAAATGTTCAACAACACAATAGAATACGAATTAAACTCCAAAGTAGTTTGTTCCTTGGATAACGACCAAATTGTATATATAGTAAGACTACCAGTGTATGTAGACACGGACCTCCAATTGTACTTATTGCAACCGGTACCCATTATACGTGGTACTGAATATGTAACCATTATATCAAGGCATAGATTTATACTAGTAGACAAATATTATACTATAAATTATCATACTAACCAATTATGTTATAAAACCCATAACCAATATTATTGTAATCAGGAGACGCTGTCATGTGAAAGAATACCCAATTGTTCACAAAACATAATTAAGAATAATTCCCTATCGGATTGCCAATACACAAAAATCCGTGTCAACGACCCGTACCATTCAAGAATACCTGAGACAGGACATATCGTCTTGACCGCCCTAAAGGAAACGATTCTAGAAGACAAAAAACCTGAAGGAACCGTTTCAACTCGCGTTAAAGGCACTTGGATAATCCAAACCTCTTTAGACGAAATCCTAATTAACAATAAACCCATCCAAACATCCAAATCAACTAAAGGATTTTTGAGGATCCCTCTCATACCCCCTGGGGAGATCTCTAACCTCAATTCACACCCCCTCGAAATAGATCATAAGGACTACTCTTATATACCCAAATTTAGTGAACATTGGCCGCTCCTGTCAACAAGCGTAGATGTTGACTACGATTATGTAAACTTTCTCATCAGCCCACTTTATATCGTAATAATAATTATTGTAACCACATGCGTGGTATTATACACAATCAAAAAACGTAGAAAAACTACTGCACATACTATAACCCAACCTGTGAGTTCTCCGTTACAGTTTCTTGTGCACACCCAGAATGCAGCACAGAATGAGTCATAGTTCAAGATGACTCATCCCCATGCTTCAATCCACGGCGAGAGGAGTTATCACATTGAATCCACACAATGGACTGCATTCATCCTCACCGGATGAGATAACGTCGCAGCCGCCCAAGACTCAGCAGACTCAGCAAGACTTGCATCAAGGAACCATTGTTATTATTACGTCTCCCTCAGAGACAAATGATTATTTTGAATACTAAGCAGAATCATCTTCCTCCCACGCATTCCAACTCCCATATAAAAGCTCCGAGCACCCTGCGCTGTTGCTCTTTTCCTATTCCGCGCTCCTACAGTCACGTTCAATTGTTATATTGCATAATAAAATCTTTTTAAAAACGAATTCCTCGAGCAGTGAATTATAATTTATATATATATATATATATATATATATATATATATATATATATATATATATATATATATATATATATATATATATGTACGTAAACCCCCGCTAGAGGCGCCTTTTCAAAACGTATTGACCGGCCACTGGCGCCCGCCGCGGGCGCCTCTACCGGTAGCTTGTACACGACATTTAGATGTATCCCCGCGGCCAGTGGCTCCCGAGCTGGTAGCCTCTAGCGGGTGCTCCTACGGGTTGAAGGGGCTAATAGAAGATAATAAACCAAAAACTCTGCAAATTCTTGACAACGGTTTATTATCTTCCTTGTGCAGATCACCCTTCTGTCTATACCAGACTGTATTGCAAATCGGCACCATACCATATTCTCACCGTACTCATACCATACCATTCGAATTTCTTTCCTATCTTACCATACTGTATTATACCAAATCATACCATACTGTATTATACCAAATCATACAGGCTAAAAGCGATTGATCAGACCATCAAAACATAACAATAACTTAGAAACTCTAGGCCACTAGTCGCGGATCTTGGGACTTATTACTGTGCCGTCCAGACTACATTGGAAGCGGAATTTCTCCAGAACAGACGGTCTGGGCGGGTCTGGTCTGGTCTGGAGAAAACAAACGCACGCCGCGCCGTGTCCCCTCCTACACTGGCGCCAGTTATCGTTCCGGAAGGTCGGACCGAGTCGGGACTGGTCTGACAAGAACCAAACAGGTTTGTTTTCCTCCAGACCAGACCAGTTGAACGGAAGCTTTTGTGAGTGAAACATCGTACGTTTGGCTTATCACACAGAAGTGACTCTTGACTGGTTCGTCTGCTCCGTTGAAAACTAGCTGCAGTGTAGGAGTACCGAGTCTGGACGGCACAGTAATAACATAGAAACTCCAGGCCACTAGTCCGCAGAGCTGGGAACCACTCCCCGCTATACCTATACGACATTATAGTATTTAACAAAAGTAGATGATAACAATAAAATAAAATAATTATTATTATGATAATAATAAAAACCGATCAAACATGAGAAAGCATAGGTAGGTATATATTTGAATTAGTAGGTAATTTATCACATTTTTCTGAGAACACACGAACGAAGGACACTAATTTTTTAGTGGAACTTATGTGACTGTTTACGTACCTACATTTATATTTAGAAAAAAACTGTAGAAGAAATAGGATCTCTTTAACATTATTTTATTTTCAGTCATAACGCACAATCAGTTGAGATTACTTTTTCAACAGTAATGTGGGAATCCCGCAGCAGGAGTAATAGTTCAAAAAGGGATGGCCTAACTAACTGCGACAGCCCCGGTCACATTCTGAATAGGTTTGCGTCCAAAAATTATTAACCAAAATTCTCGACTAGGTAGGTAGCGAATCTTGAAATCCTGAATATGGGGCTATGATTGTGCCGAAACTGGTTCAAAAAGGGATGGCCTGACTAACAACGAGAGCCCCGGTCACTTTCTGAATAGGTTTGCTTCCAAAAATTATTAACCGAAATTCTCGATTAGGTAGGTAGCGAATCTTGAAATCCTGAATATGGGGCTATGATTGAGCCGAAACTGGTTCAAAAAGGGATGGCCTGACTAACAACGAGAGCTCCGGTCACTTTCTGAATAGGTTTGCGTCCAAAAATTATTAACCAAATTTCTCGACTAGGTAGGTAGCGAATCTTGAAATCCTGAATATGGGGCTATGATTGAGCCGAAACTGGTTCAAAAAGGGATGGCCTGACTAACAACGAGAGCCCCGGTCACTTTCTGAATAGGTTTGCGTCCAAAAATTATTAACCAAAATTCTCGACTAGGTAGGTAGCGAATCTTGAAATCCTGAATATGGGGCTATGATTGAGCCGAAACTGGTTCAAAAAAGGATGGCCTGACTAACAACGAGAGCCCCAGTCACATTCTGAATAGGTTTGCGTCCAAAAATTATTAACCAAAATTCTCGACTAGGTAGGTAGCGAATTTTGAAATCCTGAATATGGGGCTATGATTGTGCCGAAACTGGTTCAAAAAGGGATGGCCTGACTAACAACGAGAGCCCCGGCCACTTTCTGAATAGGTTTGCTTCCAAAAATTATTAACCAAAATTCTCGATTAGGTAGGTAGCGAATCTTGAAATCCTGAATATGGGGCTATGATTGAGCCGAAACTGGTTCAAAAAGGGATGGCCTGACTAACAACGAGAGCCCCGGTCACTTTCTGAATAGGTTTGCGTCCAAAAATTATTAACCAAAATTCTCGACTAGGTAGGTAGCGAATCTTGAAATCCTGAATATGGGGCTATGATGCCGAAACTGGTTCAAAAAGGGATGGCCTGACTAACAACGAGAGCCCCGGTCACATTCTGAATAGGTTTGCGTCCAAAAATTATTAACCAAAATTCTCGACTAGGTAGGTAGCGATTCTTGAAATCCTGAATATGGGGCTATGATTGAGCCGAAACTGGTTCAAAAAGGGATGGCCTGACTAACAACGAGAGCCCCGGTCACTTTCTGAATAGGTTTGCTTCCAAAAATTATTTTCTAAAATTCTCGAGGAGGTAGGTAGCGAATCTTGAAATTCTGAATATGGGGCTATGGTTAAGCCGAAACGGGTTCAAAAACTCTGCAAATTCTTGACACAACATTTCTTTATCTTCTTTGTACAGATCACCCTTCTGTTTAGATCATTAGGTCTAAATGTCTAGATCCTAAATGTTAGATTTATTGTTATTATGAATTATCACTAACTATTAATAATTTTAATTTGCACAGTAATAACATAGAAACTCCAGGCCACTAGTCCGCAGAGCTGGGAACCACTCCCCGCTATACCTATACGACATTATAGTATTTAACAAAAGTAGATGATAACAATAAAATAAAATAATTATTATTATGATAATAATAAAAACCGATCAAACATGAGAAAGCATAGGTAGGTATATATTTGAATTAGTAGGTAATTTATCACATTTTTCTGAGAACACACGAACGAAGGACACTAATTTTTTAGTGGAACTTATGTGACTGTTTACGTACCTACATTTATATTTAGAAAAAAACTGTAGAAGAAATAGGATCTCTTTAACATTATTTTATTTTCAGTCATAACGCACAATCAGTTGAGATTACTTTTTCAACAGTAATGTGGGAATCCCGCAGCAGGAGTAATAGTTCAAAAAGGGATGGCCTAACTAACTGCGACAGCCCCGGTCACATTCTGAATAGGTTTGCGTCCAAAAATTATTAACCAAAATTCTCGACTAGGTAGGTAGCGAATCTTGAAATCCTGAATATGGGGCTATGATTGTGCCGAAACTGGTTCAAAAAGGGATGGCCTGACTAACAACGAGAGCCCCGGTCACATTCTGAATAGGTTTGCTTCCAAAAATTATTAACCGAAATTCTCGATTAGGTAGGTAGCGAATCTTGAAATCCTGAATATGGGGCTATGATTGAGCCGAAACTGGTTCAAAAAGGGATGGCCTGACTAACAACGAGAGCCCCGGTCACTTTCTGAATAGGTTTGCGTCCAAAAATTATTAACCAAATTTCTCGACTAGGTAGGTAGCGAATCTTGAAATCCTGAATATGGGGCTATGATTGAGCCGAAACTGGTTCAAAAAGGGATGGCCTGACTAACAACGAGAGCCCCGGTCACTTTCTGAATAGGTTTGCGTCCAAAAATTATTAACCAAAATTCTCGACTAGGTAGGTAGCGAATCTTGAAATCCTGAATATGGGGCTATGATTGAGCCGAAACTGGTTCAAAAAAGGATGGCCTGACTAACAACGAGAGCCCCAGTCACATTCTGAATAGGTTTGCGTCCAAAAATTATTAACCAAAATTCTCGACTAGGTAGGTAGCGAATTTTGAAATCCTGAATATGGGGCTATGATTGTGCCGAAACTGGTTCAAAAAGGGATGGCCTGACTAACAACGAGAGCCCCGGCCACTTTCTGAATAGGTTTGCTTCCAAAAATTATTAACCAAAATTCTCGATTAGGTAGGTAGCGAATCTTGAAATCCTGAATATGGGGCTATGATTGAGCCGAAACTGGTTCAAAAAGGGATGGCCTGACTAACAACGAGAGCCCCGGTCACTTTCTGAATAGGTTTGCGTCCAAAAATTATTAACCAAAATTCTCGACTAGGTAGGTAGCGAATCTTGAAATCCTGAATATGGGGCTATGATGCCGAAACTGGTTCAAAAAGGGATGGCCTGACTAACAACGAGAGCCCCGGTCACATTCTGAATAGGTTTGCGTCCAAAAATTATTAACCAAAATTCTCGACTAGGTAGGTAGCGATTCTTGAAATCCTGAATATGGGGCTATGATTGAGCCGAAACTGGTTCAAAAAGGGATGGCCTGACTAACAACGAGAGCCCCGGTCACTTTCTGAATAGGTTTGCTTCCAAAAATTATTTTCTAAAATTCTCGAGGAGGTAGGTAGCGAATCTTGAAATTCTGAATATGGGGCTATGGTTAAGCCGAAACGGGTTCAAAAACTCTGCAAATTCTTGACACAACATTTCTTTATCTTCTTTGTACAGATCACCCTTCTGTTTAGATCATTAGGTCTAAATGTCTAGATCCTAAATGTTAGATTTATTGTTATTATGAATTATCACTAACTATTAATAATTTTATCAAGAACCTAGTGAAAATTTTTATAATTTATTGTTAGGTATTAATCATTTGTATTTATTATTAATAATTACAGTGACCATACTTCCCCTTGATCCCCACAACCCGCCCTTGAGGTACATATATATTGTGAAATAAATTGATTGATTGATTATTATTATTATTAATTATGATTAATTAATACGATATAAATCTGAGGTTTTTAATACTACGTCGGTAATAATTTTTCTATAAAAGAAGTACCTACCAACAAACATTCGAAATTACCTTCATTTCCGTAGCACGAAACGCACCTCAGAACAACAAACTCGACATCACTTAAGCCATATGATGTTCCAAAGAGCTTGTTAGTATGAAAATGGACCTGTATTTCAACAGTTGTGAAAGAATGACGGCTCAAAGGTTGAATCAAACACGAATCAAACGTTGAAAGTGATGTCGAGTTTTTTGTTCTGAAATACGTTTCGTGCTACGGAAATGAAGGTAATTTCGAATGTTTGTTGGTAGGTACTTCTTTTATAGAAAAATTATTACCGACGTAGTATTAAAAACCCCAGAATTACATTGTATTAATTAATCATAATTAATAATAATTATTATTAATAATAAATACAAATGATTAATACCTAACAATAAAGTATAATAATTTTCACTAGGTACTTGATGAAATTGTTAATAATTAGTGATAATTGATAATAATAATTAATCTAACATTTAGGATCTAGACATTTAGACCTAGTGATCTAGACAGAAGGGTGATCTGTACAAAGAAGATAATGAACCGTTGTGTCAAGAATTTGCAGAGTTTATGAACTTAATGTAAACAGAAGAGAGTGGCGCGCGATTCAGTCCTCCCGCCCGTGCTAGGTCTCTTGTGCGAAATGGCGGGTGTGCTCTTGCTCGCGTATCCGGGGGAGCAATTATCTATACTATATAATAAAATCGTCTCTGTCTGTCTGTTTTTCTGTCTGTCTGTTTGCCTCATCATCAATTGAGAACGGCTGAACGTAGAATGTTGCGGCTGGTACCATTTGAAGCAGAATTTATCTGGGAAGGTTTATGAAAAATCCGCGTTTAAATCAGTCCATCCGTTGAAACGCTATGAATGAAATACTACCTACTAAAAAACGTGTTATAATCACTTCTATGAGAACGTTTATGCTTATAACTTTTGAACGGTTGAACGTAAATCCGATTGTAAGTAGTCTCTGGATTCAGCTCGGCGAGTAGGTACTTTCAAGTGGTACTTCAATCAGGATGTTAGTGGTGGGGGGGAGAGGGGGAGGGGTGTCTACAGGCATTCAAAACTACTTGACCACTTGGAGTGCAACATTGGGAATTTCCGGAGAATTGTTTAATTCACACCCAAAAGTTTCAGTCATAAATTTACGAAACGCTAACCCCTCTTCAGAACGCAAGTCAATGTTGAAATCTCCACACAGTACAACCGGTAAGTCGTATAGCTTGAGCTCGTCGATGAACAGAAACAAACCCTTGAGTTTGATCGAGTACGGTAGTAGATATCGCTCGAAGAACTTGATTTTATCGTTCAGTGTTGTCCCATTTGAAAGATACGTCGCCACTAATAGTACACGCTTTGTCAGTTGTGTTCAGAAGTCCCTCAAGGGCCCACATACCAAATCTCAGAATCGTGGGATCATTAGGGAAAAAACAGGATTTTAGAGCCACTCAGCTGATCTGGGATCGGTCAGTTGTGTTCAGAAGTCCCTCAAGGGCCTACATACCAAATCTCAGAATCGTGGGATCATTAGGGAAAAAACTGGATTCTAGAGCCACTCAGCTGATCTGGGATCGGTCAGTTGTGTTCAGAAGTCCCTCAAAGGCCCACATACCAAATCTCAGAATCCTGGGATCATTAGGGAAAAAACAGGATTTTAGAGCCACTCAGCTGATCTGGGATCGGTCAGTTGTGTTCAGAAGTCCCTCAAGGGCCTACATACCAAATCTCAGAATCGTGGGATCATTAGGGAAAAAACTGGATTCTAGAGCCACTCAGCTGATCTGGGATCGGTCAGTTGTGTTCAGAAGTCCCTCAAAGGCCCACATACCAAATCTCAGAATCGTGGGATCATTAGGGAAAAAACTGGATTCTAGAGCCACTCAGCTGATCTGGGATCGGTCAGTTGTGTTCAGAAGTCCCTCAAGGGCCCACATACCAAATCTCAGAATCATGGGATCATTAGGGAAAAAACTGGATTCTAGAGCCACTCAGCTGATCTGGGATCGGTCAGTTGTGTTCAGAAGTCCCTCAAGGGCCTACATACCAAATCTCAGCATCGTGGGATCATTAGGGAAAAAGGGGTACGGTGCTTGTGAAGTGGTTAAGCTTTTCATTATACTTAGCTCCTTAATGAGGAAAAGGGCGGGCGGGGAAAGTGGATATCATAACTTTTTCCGGCCTCTGAAGAATGATATTTGCGAGGCGGGGTGATTTTTACACGGAGTGTTTTTTGGGGGGATATCACATCTTTTTGTTGTTGAAGTGGGTCATTTTATAAAGAAGGTCTATGCAAAATTTCAAGTCGATTGGTCCGGTTACCCAGGCTGTTGACTCGTCAAAGTTGCCAAAATTAGCCTAAATTTCAGTTTTTTGTTTCTAAAAGTTTTTGGGTTGAGATAATGGGTTAAACCTTTCAAAAGGCACTGTCTGATGTTGAAACGAAGCTCTGTGCAAAATTTCAAGTCAATCCGTGAAGGTGGAAAGGCCTAACTGATTAAGGAGAAGAAGAACAGGTAAGGGTGAAAAACCGGGTTTTTGAAGTTATATAACTCGGCTCCCTTTAAAGATATCGACTTGAATCTTTCAAAAGGCACTTGCTACACTTGAAACGAAGCTCCGTGCAAAATTTCAAGTCAATCGGCGAAGGTGGAGAGGCTGTAGCCTTGACCGACTGCAAAAAGTAGAAAAACATGGTAATTGGTTTTTGAAGTTATATAACTCGGCTCCCTTTAGACCTAGCGACTTGAAACTTTCAGGGCTTTCTATTATCCACACCAAAAAGATCCATACCAAATTTCAAGTCGATCGGTCAACTAGGAGCCGAGATATGGCCATAATTAGCCTTAATTACCCTAAATTTCAGTTTTTTTGTCCCTAATTTTTTTTTGGGTTGAGATAATTGCTTATTTCGTTCAAATGGCACTGAGCCATGCTATAAAGAAGATATGTAAAAAAATTCAAGTCGATTGGTCCTTTTACCCAGGCTGTAGACTCGTCAAAGTGGACAGAATTTTCCTAAGGTTTCTGTTCTTTTGTTTCTAAAACTTTTTTGGGTTGAGATAATGGGTTATATCTTATATAAGGCTCTGTCTCAAGGTTAAATGAAGCTCTGTGCAAAATTTCAAGTCAATCGGTTAACGTGGAGAGGCTCCAGCATTGCCTGTCTGAACAAGGAGAAGGAGAAGAAGGAGAAGAACAATCTAAGGCCGAAAAACCGGGTTTTTGAAGGTATGTAGCTCGGCTCCCTTTAGACCTATCGATTTGAAACTTTCAGGGCTTTCTAATATCCACTCCAAGAAGACCCATACTAATTTTCAAGTTGATCGGTCAAATAGGAGCCGAGATATGGATACCTCGAAAACGCGTTTCGTGACGTCTGGTAAACATACACTCGACAGCGTTCGTTTTCTCAACTTCTTTGCTTGGCGGGGCGGAACGCTACCGCGTTCCTAGATATACATTTTTCGGAAATTCGAGTTTTAAACATTTTGGACCTTTTTTCTTTTCATTGAAAATTCGCTAAAAAGCTCACCTGAAAGCCATACTCTCTATTGAATTCTTCTGCATTTAGGGTGGAGCATTGGATTGTATGGTAGATCAACTCAATTGCAGCTGATAACAATGAAGTCTGTTTGGAAAAAAGACGTTCATCAGCAGTTTCAAGCTGGATAGTCTTGATTAATTGTTTATAGCCAGCATACTTGTAAGGCTGAAGTGCTAGAAAAAAAATCCGAATTTCAGAATCATTCTAAAATTAACTTTGACATGGAGGAAAACTAGGCGTGAGGGGGGGGGGATGTTACCGCCTAGACGCCCCTTCCCTTTCGTATTGAGCCTTACCGCTAAATTTCTATAAGCATGGAACATGTTTTAGCCACTCAGCAGATCCGGGGCCTGAGCAGCGTCATGTTAGAATCTCAAGGAGGCTACATGCCCAATTACCGTTTATTAGTGTGAATAGCATAGAAATTAGAGGAGCCACTCAGCTGATCAAGCCCTGTGCTGCTTGAAGTGTAAGTCCTAAGGAGGCTGCATGCCGAATTCCAAGTCTCTACCACCACGGGAAGTGGCTAATTTTCTATAAGGTATTTGGTATTAGCATACCACATTACAGCTTCATAGTTTGTAGGTAAACAAAATATGAAGTGTTTATGCCCATAGCTCTACTATTCGTAGTCACGGAGTTATGGTGAACAGGAAAATGTTCGTTAAATCGCTTTCCAACGAATGATGAACGATTTTTGGAAGATCAAAAATGGCGAAGATCAATTTCCCTAGCAACGGTTTGGTTGTAAGCGGAAATCATTATAAAATCGGAAATAGATTAGCGTAACGGATGGACGCTCCGTTTTTGCCAATTATGTGGAGACTAAAACATGTTCCATGTTAAAAAAGAAATCACATCAAGCTTTGCCATATACCCATGTAGCACACCTACATTACATTTTATCTCCCTGGCTCAAAATAAATTCTTTCGTCTTTTGTATACAGGACAAATTTTCTCTCATACTCGAAATTAAGTTTTCTTAGAAACGCGTTCCAATTGTTAATTCATACATCTATATCTATAAAATCCACAGTCATGCAGAATGGAGCAGAAGATTAGAGCAGATGAACCATGAAGAACTTCTCAAGTAGGGATGTAGATTCCTGATTGTTACCCTCCTCTAAGCATGCAAAATTTCCAGCAAAATTGATTTGGACCCAGCTTGTCAGTTCCATGGGTTATTTGGTCAACTGCACAGGATTACAACCACTGTCATGAAGTTTCGTCGATTCCAAGATGAATTGAATTTTTATCACAGGTGCATCCCTAAAGCTCTACTGCATTCACTACACGGCCAAAGAAACGACAAAACCGTTATCAATTGGACTCTTGAATTAGTTGAGGATTTTGAGCGCTGCAAGTCAAGCCTTGTGACGCTGTCCTGTTGTTCCACCCTGTCCAAGGAGCTCCATTACCTTTATTAGTTGACGCATAAGACTCCAGTATTGGCGCTGTGTTGGTTTTCCACCGATATTAGACATTTATTGGGAAAGGACAACGTTGTTGCTGACGCTCTCTTGCGCGTTGAGGAGCTGAGCTCTACATCTAATGACTTGGCCAAATTATCTGAATAGCAAGCCATCGACCCCGATCTACAAAACCTTCTCCAGTCAGACACCAACCTTAAATTTTCAAAATCATCCATGTTCAATTCTATGAGACATCCACCTGACATATTCAGCCGTACGTAACACCATCATTTCGCAAATCTGCCTTTGATTAATCCACAACTTAGCGCATCCTGGAGTACGTGGTACTTATAACTTGCTGAGAACGCAGTTTTCTGGCCATCCATGCGCAAAGGCACCGCATGGAGCTTTTGTTTGTTCCTGTCTGCAATGTCTGGCCTTGAGCTACCTCGAACATACCGTCAGTCATCGAGCTACCTTCAGTATGGCGCGACTGTATCACCTGCATCAATAGGTTCAACGCGGTGGCCAGAGTGTTTCCCAGTGAGTGATATCACCGCGGAGACGGTAGCCAGCGCCTTTGTATACAGGGTGGTCCTTAACTAGTGGATATAATTATGGGTTAACCCATTTCCGGCCAAAGGGTCGTACACGACCCCGAGCGTTTATAATTTTTTTTCTAATATATAAATTAACTTTGAATTACTCTTCTTGTTGCTATTGGTCTTAGCAAGTCCCAAGGAGCATCATACATATTTTTAAATACCCTAAAAGGAATTCTTGTGAGTAAACTAAAATTTCAAAGTTGTAAAAACTTCACTTTTCAGAAGTTGAGAAGATATTATCTGAGAAAGAGCACCTTTGACTATATTCTTTCAAAGGTAGAGCACCGTTTATCTCGGAATTCCAATTTCAGGGAAACCATTTCCTAAATTTAACTTGCAGGTTTCCCAAGTGGTACTGTGGTAATTTCTGATTCCACAGGGGAGGTCGTTCCTGCACCAAAACTATTTACTTTTCAGGCTCCATGTCGCCTCTACGCGCGACGAAAAACAAACTGGTTTGATTCTTGTGGCCGTCGCCTCTTTACGCTCGATCGCAGCACTTGAAACAGTGTGTATGAAAAGAGGCGCTACTGCCGCCCCTTGTCGCGCTACAAAGCCTCGTGAGAAAATATTGAATTTTTACCTGTTGGATGTCATTACGTACCTATCTATCTCAGAATGAAATCTTACGAAAAGAAGTTCAACGCGGACATCAGGGGGACCGTGGACCTTGAATTCTTGAACAGGGGTCGTGAGCGACCCTTTGGCCAAAAGCGCTATCAGTCCCCAACCTCGCCCTAACCTTGTCAATCGGCAATGTTCAATAGACTTTGAACCATCACCGAGATTTATCGGTATCAATCAACTGAAATCTTAGTAGCTCATTCCCTTGTATGTTCACTCTCGCTATTCTTCGTTTTGACATGCTCCTTTTCCCAGTTTTTCAGTTTCTATAATTTATTCATGATGGAATTGTACAATTCTAAAACCGATAAAGTGTGGACCACTGAAGAACTCCTAGCAATACTGGAAAACAGCGAGGATGAAGATTGAGTCGATGTCATCTACCACTATTTGATAAATTGAATAACAATTTTATGAATTTTGGAGTGTTCTCTGATAAGGTGTAGATAATGAAACGGACCCATTTTTTGGACGCCACAGTTCCAAAATGTTTATCAGGAACAAGCACATCAGATTTGGATTTAAATTATGGTGCCTCTGTTACGAACATAGATATTTGTTCCAGTTTCTTCCATATGGGAGTGCAGGGTCAAGCATTTCAACATTTGGACTTGGGGGCAGCGTGGTTTTGGATTTACATGGGAGGAGTGGATTTGCACAACGGAGTGGCAAATTATAGGATTGGGGTAAGAAGCAAGAAGTGGCCACCACCACTAGAATTCGCCAATTCACTAAGAAATGCAATCGTGAATCTTGGAGAATCTATATATAATCGAGTGAATGAAAAGTCAATCCCCAGATAGACTTTTTATCTACTGTCGTGGGGAAATGATTCAATTTGAATCGGACGACACCGTCCTATGGCTGAAATGGGTCCACCAGCATCATCCTGTCACTCATCAAGCGCAAGGTTTGATAATGTAGGCAACTTAATTATACTCCACATTGTGAACCAACAGTTGGTCATACGAAGCTGCGTATGGTCTCAAAAAATTCTAAACAATAAACTCTAACTAAATGTGAACTAAAAACTACACTGTTCTATATGAATTTTTCGAGATATGAAATTTTCAAAATGTCAAAAGTCGTTTTGAACCCCTTCCCCTTGACCTAGGGTTATGAAAAGTTTCGAGGATCATTGTGGGGTTGGTCGGAACCCGTAACGAAAATTTCGAAATTTTAGCTCAAAGCAAACTGGGCAAAGTGCCGCGGACGGCGGGCAGACGGATTTTTTTTTATTCGATATCTTGAAACGTAAACCAACAAATTTTTACATGGGGTTAAACATTTTTTTTCTTTGGGCGATTATCGAAGATAATAAACCAAAAATAGGAAACACGGGTTTTTCAATTTTTTCAAAATCCCTCACATAAGGAATTAAAATTCATATCCACTAGTTAAGGACCACCCTGTATAGTAGGATAGATATCAAAATTCTGGTCTTCATTGCCCATAACCAACAATCAAGGACGTCAGTTCGAGTCATCATTATTTCGATCCTTGTCCCAACTACAAGAAGCGCATCATATAATAATATATTATATTATTTATACGACCGCCTGCCATCCCAAGTTTAATGGGCAACTGGATAGATGTTTGAAAGCCACCATACGTTGCCACACCTCTCTTCACTGTACTGGAACCCTTCCCTTAATCCTTTTGGGTTTGCGTTTTGCTAACAACAATGATGGTACATCGCCTGCTCAGATGGTTTATGGTACGACTTTACGCCTCCCTGGCCAGTTTCTCCAGGAAACTGAGACCAGAGGATGCAACAACCTTTGTTGGACTTGACCATCTGTGAGAGCGTTTTCATTTGTCGGGATGCAGTACGACGCCTGTTGCAGCCAATACCTGGTGCTTGAACATCGCGACAAATATTTCAAGCTGCGCGTCAACGACGTCAATTGATTGAATCCAGCTTTCCTCACTCCGTCTACGGATTCAGCAAGACTGCCTTCCACGCCTGCCTTGCCCCCCAGGCCTAGAGAGGGAATCTCTACGATACATTTCAACTCCCTGGCTCAAAATTAATTCTTCAGTCTTTTGTTTACAGGCAACTATCCAAATTTTCTTTGAAACTCGAAATTAAGTCTTCTTAGAAACGCGTTCCAATTGTTCATTCATACATGAATAATAAATGTATTTATTATAAAGTATATCCGTTTTATTTCAGACTGTTTTATCTATTTCTCCTTAGTACAATGTGTAGCTACTCGTACATGGATTTTGGATATCTGACCAATTTATAATAGTCCGAAGAGAGCGCTTTAATCTGAGGAACTAACAGATCTCCGTTTTAACCATATTCTATGAATGATGAGATGAATCCATTGGTAACACTGGATAAGACCTCTCTCATTCTCATGGTTTCACTACTTCTCACTATAGAGGTGGTTTGTAATCTTTCAATGTAGTGCTACATAGTACTAGTGTAATGCTAATTTCTATCAATCTAAAATTTTAGCAAAAAAAATACCTGATGAATAGCGATGAAACAAAATACTCTGAGTCTTGAGTATTAAAACAATGTTGTTGGTATTTACACTATTATCCATCCAGGGACTTCGACTGCATAGAAAGTCATAGGCCTTGTTAACCGCCTCAAATTTAATCTGTATCACAAGAACAAGAACAAATAAACTCATCTGGTCCTTGAAACTAATCAACAAGAATAATTAAGTGCTATTCAAATTTGTAATGTTTTTTTGTAATGAATTTTTTCAATAGAATATCCAATAGAATAATGGGAAAATTAGCGTGTTGGAAGATGTTCAATAATCATTGTCAGCATTGATTGATCATCAATTTATCTTACTCGTAATAAACATATCATTATGTTTTAACAAATTAGGTGATGAAAGTGAACAGAATCCGTACCCTTCCTTCACTATTTTTGTCAGGATGATACTTCTGAGCAAGCCTATAATAAGACTTTCTAATGGTATGCTCATCATGATGATCACGTCCAGAGGGCAGCTCCAGCAGTGCATACGCTTCTTCCACAGACATAGCGGGAGGCTTTTTCTGTACTTCACTGGTCCAAGCTTCAAGAACATCACGTAGAACACATACCTGGATGAAGAAGTATAAAAACAATTAGCGATTTTTAGTATAATCATGAGAATACAAAGACATCACTATTCCCGTAGTTTTCCATGTCTGTTTCCATCATCATCAGCTCCTATGACACAAACCCTTTAAAATAATAACGAGAAAAAAGTTTTCAAGACAAATATTATTGGGTAGGAATAGGACCTATGGCAGTGATAGGTATACGGAAGCACCTCGAAGTGAGTTGGGAGTCTCAAGTAGGGATATGATGAGGATTCATTAGGATTGAACTATGATTTTCCTCAAGATCCAATTATGGTTGAAACCTTAGATCATCCTGTCCTGGAAACGCTAGTGATCACTTTTAATAATGGCAGCCATTTCTAGTTTGATAGTAAGTATTACAAGTGGTTTGGAAAAAGATTAGTTCTAATTGAGAAAGGGTGAATTCAATTATGAAAATCGAGGCAGAACATTCACAATAAAAATAAAGAAATTATTTAGACTGTGTTACTAACCGGGTCAGCAATAGGCCAGTTAGGAAATCGAGTCGAATCACACAGATGCCGTAAGTAAAATATATTGCAGAAGAGTTCATTCTGTAATTGGGGGTACCTTACAACTGGTATCACAATGTATTCATAATGAGCCCGATTGTTGCTCCACAAACGAGGAGTGAAATCAGCAATATGAGCTGCTATCTTTTGTATCAACATAGTCCTAGAAGAAATAATGGGTAAGTGAGGGGTAAGCATCTACATTATTCAAAGTTCATAGTTTTCAATTTTTGAACAAATTACCTCATTTCATTATTCCATATGGCTTCAGGTGTATCATATTCACCAAGGAATATCTGTGCAAACTTTTCGGGCCCATGATTTTCCAAATAGAATATCATTGCTTCAGGCAGAAGCTGACCAAGAATACTACGTTGCATTAACTCGGACCCATAACCCTGTAGACAAAACGACATCAGCCTGATACAGAAACGAAAGTATTTTCAGTCTCTTGTTAAGTATGATGTAAGTATGCGGAGTATGAAAATAATGTAATGGTAAGCATATCACCTCTTCTCCACGAAATGCTTGCTTTGAATGAGTTAACTTGAGAAATCTCGCAATAGGCAAAACATTTGATCCATTATACATCAGTATGAAAAAGAATACGCCAGTAGTGTAAAGTTTTGGCATGAAAACATTGTCTTCCGCAATGCTATAGATGAGCGTTGCAACTTTTTCCACAATAACTGGATCGAATGTTAGGAGGAGCTGAACAATGTGGTGCAGACAATGCTCATTAGATAGAATTTGCTTTATTCTACTCATTGGCCAAATAATGGCTCCTTCCTTGTTCCTGAAAACATCAATAAAATAACAATATTGTAAAATCCAAAGAACCAAGTGGGGCTGAATGACATTGCCATTGGAAACAAAATATTATCCTTTCAGTGATAAACCACAAGATTCTTGGCAAGAACTTTAAGTCACCTCATTATGACATAATATTGTACTGTATACACTGTAGTACTGTATACAGTATGATATTCTACTACACTAATAAATATCAGAAACCATTAGCAAGCAATATACTCCACCTGCATGGATAATAATTTATCATGTTGATGAGCATATTGAGGATCAGGACGGTGAGGTCGCTTTCATTCAAGATAGGAGCTCCACGTGCCACCAGAGTCCATTTCAATTGAGTTATATTGACAACTGGCTTCCAGTTATGCATACCCTGAGCCCAGCATTTAGTGTCTTTTTTTATGACACCATCGGCATACAACTTTTTCAACTGGAAACAACAAAGTCAGATGATCAGATCTATATTCTGTGATGGTTTGCTGAGTGTCCTTGATCTCGATGTTTTTGTTCGACCACTCTGGAGATAGCCAGGTCTGTGAATGGAGACTGGATATCCCTCTTGTTATGTTTATGTCTCCTACGATTAATATGAATCGGGAGAACTAAAAAGCTGCACGCGTGTCGTTTCAATAATGATTTATTAATAATGTGATAACGTAATAATCCTTCTTCCATGATAGGTGTTGAATGCCTAGGTATGTGGATGAGTGGAGGAAGATGGAGTCACAACATCTTTCCCCCCTTAAAGAAAATAACACTTGTCTGCGAAAGAAAAAAAAAGAAGCAAATAAATACAAATAAAAGATGTCACTTTGGCACAAAACGCTCTGGCTGCTTCACTACAGGTCTGAGCACACGTTGAGGGTTCCTGGACTGAGGGTCACTCTTGGGGGTGCCCTGACCTGGCAGTGGTCCTTGAGGCTTGTACAGTGAAGGTATGGGTGGTGGAGGTGAGTCGAATCCCTTGAATGGCAATGAAGCTCTCGAGTTAGGAGATTGGTACGCGTCTGTGAAGAACTCTTGGAAGGGATATGGCTCTTGACCATCTGGTGAAGGATTGGTTGGTCTCAGAGGCGCTGGACTTGGGGTGACCGATCCGGTCTGTGTGAATGTGGACTTTGGGGCCACCTCTCTGACCTGAGTTGCTCTAGCCCATAGCTGATCGAGATGGCGAGTCCAAACATCTCCATCTTCTGTTTTGACTTTGTACGTTTGAGCACCAAGTACTTCCTTGGCCACTTGGCGTCATTGGAGCGATAGTCACGGGCCCACACTTCATCTGTAGGTTGAAAAGTTTGAGATCGACGGCCTCCTCCAGAAATCCAGTCGGCCTGTCTCGCAGATGCTAGGTCTTCGGTGGACGGCAGCAGTAAATCAAAAACTGTCCGTGCTCTACGTCTCAGAAGCATGTTGGCAGGGGTTTCTCCAATGGCTGCGTGTTCCGTATTCCTGTATTGAAATAGGAATTTGTTGAGAGCCAGCTGGAGTGGTTGATTTGAGTGCTCTGATAGGGTTTTCTTAAGAAAGGTTTTGATCACTTTCACTGCGGATTCTCCTGCCTCATTGGTTTGGGGGTGGAATGGCGCGCCAACTAGATGTCGGATATTATAGTTGTTTGGGAAACTCTTCATTTCGTGGCCTGTGAAGCACCTTGCCCCGTCAGATGAGATAGAGCGCGGCAGTCCAAATCTCGCAAATATGTCGCTCAGCTTTTCTATAGCGACCTCAGCATTAGCAGATCTAACTATGATATCAATCCATTTGGACGTGGAATCGCAGATCACAAATACCATCAATCTGCTATTGATTGGCCCGAGAAAGTCCATGTGGAGTCTAGTCCATGGAACATGAGGATGGCACCAGGGGTTCAAAATTGATTTGGGCGGTGATCCACGAAGTTTGCAACATATTTCACATTGTTTAACTACTGCTTCGATTTCTGAATCCACATTAGGCCACCAGAAGTAATTTCTAGCGTAAGCTTTCATTTTGGTTGCACCTAGGTGGGTACTATGTAGCTCACGTAAAATTTGGGATCTAAATTTCAAAGGAATAATTATTCGATATCCCCACATGAGGCAACCATGCTCAACCGTGAGTTCATGTTGACGGTTAATGAATGGTTTCAAGGTCTCATCAATCACTGTTTGATCAATCACGCCTCTCTCGACTCTCATCAGGACTTTGGACACGGTAGGGTCTCGCCGCGTCTCAGATCGGATCAATTTCCAATTGAGCCGGAAAGGACAGTTCTCTTGCACGAATTGCAGATGAAAATAGGCCCATCGTTGTAGCCTATTAGCTGCATATATTGGAACGCCCTTACGTTCACCGAAAATATGCATGAGAGGACGATGATCAGTCACTAGGTCAAATTGCTTCGAGTAGAGGTAGTCCTTGAAGCGACTTATACCATAGACTATGGCATACGCTTCACGTTCTATTTGAGCGTACTTGCGCTGTGTATCTGATAAGAGTTTTGAGGCGTAGGCGATTGGGTGTTCAGTGGAGTCTGGATAGACATGTGCCAGAATGGCTCCAATTGCTTTCTGCGATGCATCCACCGTCAACCGCAGGGGTAGCTTTGGGTCATAATGAGTCAATATTGGTTTAGAAGTAAGAATTTCCTTGATCTTCTCAAAGGATAACTGACAAGATTTCGTCCAAGCCCACTTAGTTTCCTTTCGTAGTAGGAAATATAGTGGTTCTAATATATTTGCGGCACCTTTGACGAATTTAACATAAAAGGTTACCATACCAAGAAACGAACGTAGGGATGGTGCGTCTTTGGGAACTGGGCACTGTTGAATGGCCTTGATATGATGTTCTGTGGGGTGGCATCCTGCTTCGTCAAATATGTGGCCCAAGTATTCAATAGAACGAGCTCCAAACTTGCACTTGTTTGCTTTGACCCGCAAGTTTGCCTCATGAAGTGCCTTCAGTACCTCTGCTAAACGTGCATTATGCTCTTCAGAAGTAGCACCAGTGACAATAATGTCATCCATTAGAACCTTGACACCCTTGATGCCGCAAAGAACTCGTTCCATTACTTCTTGGAATACTTCTGGAGCGCTTGATATTCGGAAGCAGAGTCTCTTATAACGAAACATACCAAGGTGTGTCGAGATGGTGGTCAGGGGCCTGGAGGCTTCATCAAGTTCGCATTGCCTGAAAGCATCACGAAGATCTATTTTGGAGAAAAGCTTCGATTTCGCAAAATCGCTACAAAGGTGTTCCATATGAGGAAGGAGTTGGCTTGTGGGCTTCAATTGAGGGTTGAGCGTGATGCGGAAATCTCCACAGATTCTTGTAGTTCCATCTGCCTTGAGTATCGGTACGATCGGCGTTGCCCAATCACTTGACTCGACTGCCTCCATTATGCCAGCTTCTACGAGACGTTGGATTTCATTTTCCACCTTCTCCTTGAGAGCGAGAGGTAGACGGCGTGCCTTCAAAAACACTGGAACAGAACCCTCTTTTAGCTTCAGCGACAATTTATATTTGGAAAATGTTCCTACCGATTCGTCAAAAACAGAAGAATAATTTTGTAAGCGGCAGCCGCTTCTTTACCTGACGCCAATTCCACCAAACTTGACATCGTGACGCTGGCAGATGAAGCATCCTCCTCAAATAATCGATCCTGAACGGGTCCGTCACCATACCCTGAGGCGAATTTGTCGCGCAAGAGGACGCCGATGAGGTCTGCGCTGAAGCTACATTCTGATGCTAGATTCCATAGTCTTGCCGCCCAGCATTTGGCTGTCTCATCTGGTGTCTTTTCATGAAATACGAAGCGGGAGGCGCGTAATGATTCCTTAAAAGTTTCACGAGAGTGTCATAGGTAGCATCATCCAATTTATCTGGGACACAAAGGCTTTGAAGGAGTAATAGCACTGAATCAGAAATAACTGTTAAAAGCGTTGCCCTCTTTTTGTCAGGCTTAGTTATATCCTCACGGACGAAATAGCTGGACAATTTGGTGATAAATATGTTGAAATCGGCCGTGTCGTCGAAGTAAATTCCATGTAGTGTCGACGGCATGCTGACGCGGATGATAACAGTTTCACACACCCGAATTAAAAATGCGCGATGTCTTACGAAAATGTTCGAAAAATTCACGTCGCCAAATGTTATGTTTATGTCTCCTACGATTAATATGAATCGGGAGAACTAAAAAGCTGATAACAAACAATAATTTCCAAAAAATTATTATTCTTGTCACAAAAACAAGAAACAAAAAGGCAAATTAGTAGGCGTACTAATTTTTTACTAAATTTTGACTAGGATAAAACTTCATTATAGGTGTACCACTACTGATTACTCGTGACCACCAGTAATACTTATAATATAGTAATGCTTTAATTCAGGCTTGTTCATCTGGCAAAAAGCTCCATTAATTTTAATTAATTAGATCCCATGGAGTGAAAACCACGTATAGAACCAATTAAAATAATACCATATTATCACATAAATTTTTAGCTTCACTAATTGTTATCAAAGGTTTTAGATGCAAATGAACTTGATTGGCATAAACAGTTCAATAGGTTTTGTGACAGGCATTGGTTTTTGCTGTTTGTGCACTTCAAATTTAACTGAAAGCATAGAAAGGAATAGCAAAGTTGAAAACGACTTGTAAGGATCTACAAAAAAGATATAATTAGGTAAGGCATCATGTACTCACATCTTTGAAACTGATTTTGGCATCTGATGTCTTGCTAACATCCGAATTTGTACAGTAATGCCACTCTTTTTCCTGTTCTCTATCTGTGAAACTACCATATTCTATCACATTGCTCTGTGTAGGAAGAATAGCCCTAGGTAAAGAAAACAAAATAATTTATTTGAGACAAGAATACATTAACATATAAACAGTGAAGCAACTGGTAATTAATTAAACAAAAATGATTCTTCTACCGTGAAGTGTGTAGATGGGCAAGGGTTGTCAGGTCAACTAACACTTCAATACCATTACTATTCACAACAATGTCTTTAACATTATCTTTGTTGAAGGTAAGAGCATGGAGGAACATGAGTAACCGGTCTCGTTCAGAACGATCAATTGTCTGCAATTTTAAAGAGGAAAGTTCAAGTCGTGCATCATGACCAAATTATAAACATAAAACATACACAGATAAGGTAAACATAGATTGAGAAAAATAGTAAAAATCCACAGTCATGCAGCATGGTTATAAGAGCGAATTTTCGAAGAAATAATCGGTTTTATGTAAAATGTCTCCATTAAAGAACAGTGACCCCCCCCCCTCCCAAAGTCCCGTCAATCACCCCAAAACCCCTTCAGCTTTTGGACATTTCAACGCTGAACACGAAGGTGAAGTCAGAATTACGATATCTCATTCCGTTATCAGATTAGAGCAGACCTAACATGAAGATCATATCAAGTAACAACCACGTTTCTTCATCTTCAAAGTGCTTCAGTTTGAGAACGGAATGAGGTATCGCAATTCTAATTTAACCATCGTGTTCAGTATTAAAAAAAAAACTTCAAAATGAGGTGTATCACTTGTAAGAATGTTTCATTTTGGGAATTTATGAGGAATTCCCCCCCCCCCCCAACACCCCCTTAGATAGGCCCGATTCTGCTCATCTACGAACTTAGCCTCTCAATTGCCAAGACAGATGTTTTGTGCAAATTTGAACTTTTTATCTCAATTCTATTGAGAGTTATCATCTGGAATGACACAAACATAAATATATATATATATATATATATATATATATATATATATACGTATTGCCCGGCCAGAGGCACCCGGCGGCTAGAGGCTACCGGCAATTTTTTAGATGGGTGAAATGTAGACTACTCAGCTTTTCGTTCCTGTCTTGCAGGTTAGTATGGAGCTTGGGAGCCTCTGGCCCTGGGGATTATTTATTTTATTATCAATCCGCAAATTACCTAATTACTCACAAATTTTGTTGTAAAACAATATTAGTATGTAAAAACGCTGCAAAGTCCTTGTCACATGGGTTAGCCGTTCATTTATTGTTTCTTTCATGTAAAATAATTGAAATAGCTATCTGTGATGGTTTCAACCAATACCCCCCACCAACTTTGATGTGAATTTTGATGTATCTTGTCTACAAGAAGATACCTATCCCCCCAAAAAACACTCCGGCCTCGCAAATATCATTCTTCAGAGGCCGGAAAAAGTTATGATATCCACTTTCCCCGCCCGCCCTTTTCCTCATTAAGGAGCTAAGTATAATGAAAAGCTTAACCACTTCACAAGCATCGTACCCCTTTTTCCCTAATGATCCCACGATTCTGAGATTTGGTATGTAGGCCCTTGAGGGACTTCTGAACACAACTGACCGATCCCAGATCAGCTGAGTGGCTCTAAAATCCTGTTTTTTCCCTAATGATCCCATGATTCTGAGATTTGGTATGTGGGCCCTTGAGGGACTTCTGAACACAACTGACCGATCCCAGATCAGCTGAGTGGCTCTAGAATCCAGTTTTTTCCCTAATGATCCCACGATTCTGAGATTTGGTATGTGGGCCTTTGAGGGACTTCTGAACACAACTGACCGATCCCAGATCAGCTGAGTGGCTCTAGGATCCAGTTTTTTCCCTAATGATCCCACGATACTGAGATTTGGTATGTAGGCCCTTGAGGGACTTCTGAACACAACTGACCGATCCCAGATCAGCTGAGTGGCTCTAGAATCCAGTTTTTTCCCTAATGATCCCACGATTCTGAGATTTGGTATGTAGGCCCTTGAGGGACTTCTGAACACAACTGACCGATCCCAGATCAGCTGAGTGGCTCTAAAATCCTGTTTTTTCCCTAATGATCCCACGATTCTGAGATTTGGTATGTGGGCCCGTGAGGGGCTTCTGAACACAACTGACCGATCCCAGATCAGCTGAGTGGCTCTAGAATCCAGTTTTTTCCCTAATGATCCCACGATTCTGAGATTTGGTATGTGGGCCCTTGAGGGACTTCTGAACACAACTGACAAAGCGTGTACTATTCGTGGCGACGTATCTTTCAAATGGGACAACACTGAACGATAAAATCAAGTTCTTCGAGCGATATCTACTACCGTACTCGATCAAACTCAAGGGTTTGTTTCTGTTCATCGACGAGCTCAAGCTATACGACTTACCGGTTGTACTGTGTGGAGATTTCAACATTGACTTGCGTTCTGAAGAGGGGTTAGCGTTTCGTAAATTTATGACTGAAACTTTTGGGTGTGAATTAAACAATTCTCCGGAAATTCCCAATGTTGCACTCCAAGTGGTCAAGTAGTTTTGAATGCCTGTAGACACCACTCCCCCTCTCCCCCCCCACCACTAACATCCTGATTGAAGTACCACTTGAAAGTACCTACTCGCCGAGCTGAATCCAGAGACTACTTACAATCGGATTTACGTTCAACCGTTCAAAAGTTATAAGCATAAACGTTCTCATAGAAGTGATTATAACACGTTTTTTAGTAGGTAGTATTTCATTCATAGCGTTTCAACGGATGGACTGATTTAAACGCGGATTTTTCATAAACCTTCCCAGATAAATTCTGCGTCAAATGGTACCAGCCGCAACATTCTACGTTCAGCCGTTCTCAATTGATGATGAGGCAAACAGACAGACAGAAAAACAGACAGACAGAGACGATTTTATTATATAGTATAGATAATTGCTCCCCCGGATACGCGAGCAAGAGCACACCCGCCATTTCGCACAAGAGACTGTAGCGACACTACAGTTTATTTTTGGTGACAAAATTTTTATTTCGATCATACGTTACCAAAAATATGTTCAGAGTTCAATTCAAAAATTCAGAGAGTCGCAACAAAATGTCTTCACAAGTGTTCTTCCGATAGTTCGTTTCTAAAAACCGTTTTCCAATTCGTGAGTTCAATTAACAATAAATCTTTTGGAGTCAGATTCATTCAGTCATCATTTGTAGTTAGTCACCACACACACACACACGCAACATACCATAACCACAAACTGGTGACCCCGACGTGATCATCTGAACCACGAATATGGAATCTCGAACCTCGTCCGAATCTCAGCCTCCGACAGTTCCGTCACTCCAAGTCAGTCGAGTAGCCATAAGGGTCCCGCCTTTTTGGAAGGCTAACCCCAGACTTTGGTTCCAACAACTCGACTCCCAATTTTTCAATTCGGGTATCACCAGCGACGTCACAAAGTACCATACGTTAGTTGGAGCTGTCGAGAGCGACGTGTTGGCGTGCGTTAGCGACATCATCTTGCAACCACCAACACAGGACCTTTATGACACCCTCAGACGACGACTCGAAGACCACTATTCCGACTCAGAGGAGAAACAACTTCGGAAGCTCCTCAGCGACCTCGAGCTCCCATTGGAAATTCCATTGGAAAAGTCGCTTCTAAACATTCTGTCACCCATCACGTCCTAACTGAAGGACCCCCAATTCGTGCACGAGCTCGGAAGTTATCCCCGGAGAAAGAGGCCATAGCACGGGCCGAATTCTCTTACATGCTTGAACAAGGGATTTGCCGACCTTCCAACAGCCCATGGTCTAGCCCTCTGCACATGGTTCCTAAGAAAGACGGTACCTGGCGGCCATGCGGAGACTATCGCGCCTTGAACGCTTGCACCATTCCTGATCGTTATCCTCTCCCAAACATCCACGACTTTGCCCACACACTCGCTGGAAAAACCATTTTTAGTACAGTCGATTTGGTCAAGGCTTACCACCAAATCCCAATGGAACCGGCTGATATCCCCAAGACTGCAATTATTACGTCATTTGGCTTGTTTGAATTTCCAGTAATGACTTTTGGTCTTAGGAATGCAGCACAGAGTTTCCAACGTTTCATCCATACAGTCACTCGTGACCTAGATTTCTGTTTTCCCTACATTGATGACGTTTTGGTCGCATCCACAAACGAGGAGGAACACCTCAAACACCTCAACCAACTCTTTGAAAGGTTTCAACAATTCGGAGTCGTCATCAATGTCAGTAAAAGCAATTTCGGAATACCAGAAGTTAAATTTCTTGGCCATCTAGTCACGCCTCAGGGTACAAAACCTCTCCCAGAGAAGGTCATAGCCGTTCGTGACTACCCAAAGCCAACTACCATTGCTGAATTGCGACGCTTCTTAGGAAAACTCAATTTTTACCGCCGTTTCATTCCACATGCAGCTGACAGCCAGGCGATACTCCACTCACTTCATGACGGATGTACAAAGCGCGACAAAACTCCCATTCACTGGACTCCTGAACTGGAACTCGCATTTACCAGGTGTAAGGAAAGTCTTGCAGAGGCTACACTCCTCGCTCACCCCGTTCACGATGCCACTATTTCTCTATCGGTGGATGCTTCTGGTACCTCGATAGGGGCGGTGGTTGAACAATTAGTCAGTGGGTATTGGCAACCCCTGAGTTTTTTCTCCAAAAAAATGAATCCAGCGCAGACTAAATACAGCGCCTACGATCGAGAGCTCCTTGCAATTTATGAGGCCATCAAACATTTCAAACATTTATTGGAAGGCCGGGTTTTCACTATATTTACCGACCACAAGCCTATCACCTTCGCATTCCGACAAAACCTCGAAAAAGCAAGTCCTAGACAAGTTCGCTATCTTGATTACATTGGCCAATTTTCGACTGACATTCGTTTTGTTTCTGGAAAGGACAATGTAGTGGCGGACGCGCTTTCCCGAATATCAGCTGTCTCGTCCATTGCTCAAATTGACTGGGCTAAGGTAGCTGAAGAGCAGGAATGTGATGACGAACTCAAGACACTACAACAATCCAACTCATTTAATTTCGTAAAAGTATGCATGCATGATTCTGACATTCCCATCTACTGCGACACTTCTACAGGACGACTGCGCCCTTACATCACTGCCAACTTTCGTCGAAACGCTTTTGACATTGTTCACAGCTTGTCCCATCCAGGAAATCGAGCTACCCAGAAAATGTTGAAGGCGAGGTTCATTTGGCCATCAATAACGCGTGATTGTCAAGTATGGACCCGCTCATGTACCAACTGCCAGCTTGCCAAGGTACAACGCCACACAGTTAGCCCCCCAGGCGAGTTTCTCGTTCCAGGCGAAAGATTTGCCCATATTCACGTAGACCTTATAGGACCTCTACCATCTTCTCAGGGTTTTTCCTACTGTCTCACAGTCATAGATCGGTTTACCCGCTGGCCCGAGTGTTTTCCTATAGCCGATTCCACTTCAGAGTCTGTGGCTCGTGCGCTCGTCGCTGGCTGGATCAGTCGTTTTGGCGTTCCACTTAAAATCACTAGTGATCAGGGGCGCCAATTCGAATCCGCTCTATTCCGATCACTGTCCAAAGTTCTGGGAATGCGTCACATCCACACCACATCCTTTCATCCATCTGCTAATGGTTTGGTTGAACGCCTCAATCGATCCATCAAGACCGCGCTTCGCGCGCATGCATCTCCTCAGTGGATTGACCTCATCCCAATAGTTCTCCTTGGCATAAGATCTGCATTCCATGAGGATGTGAAAGCCACTTCATCCCAACTTGTGTATGGAACCACATTGCGTCTGCCAGGAGAGTTTCTTGATGCCCCCACTGAACAGGAACCATCGGAGTTTGTGGCCAATCTCCAAAACATCATTGGCCAACTCAAGCCTGTTCCAACCACTCATCACGGGATCAAGACAACATTTGTTCACCCGGATCTTCGTACCTGTTCCCATGTTTTCCTCCGCCATGACGCCTCCCGACGACCACTGCAGGCTCCCTACGATGGACCTTTCCTTGTTTTGGAGCGAGCCGACAAGTTTTTCAAGCTCCATGTCCGAGGCAAGGACACCTTTGTATCCGTGGACCGCCTCAAGCCAGCTTATGCCCTCGCCGAGTCGCCCCAAACCCTTGGCTCGGTAGAGCAGATAGAGGAATCCGTTCATCCCAAGCCACGTAGCGTACGACGAGTGCGTTTCTCGTCCCCGGAGGAAGGGGAGTGTCTGTAGCGACACTACAGTTTATTTTTGGTGACAAAATTTTTATTTCGATCATACGTTACCAAAAATATGTTCAGAGTTCAATTCAAAAATTCAGAGAGTCGCAACAAAATGTCTTCACAAGTGTTCTTCCGATAGTTCGTTTCTAAAAACCGTTTTCCAATTCGTGAGTTCAATTAACAATAAATCTTTTGGAGTCAGATTCATTCAGTCATCATTTGTAGTTAGTCACCACACACACACACACGCAACATACCATAACCACAAGACCTAGCACGGGCGGGAGGACTGAATCGCGCGCCACTCTCTTCTGTTTACATTAAGTTCATAAACTCTGCAAATTCTTGACACAACGGATCATTATCTTCTTTGTACAGATCACCCTTCTGTCTAGATCACTAGGTCTAAATGTCTAGATCCTAAATGTTAGATTAATTATTATTATCAATTATCACTAATTATTAACAATTTCATCAAGTACCTAGTGAAAATTATTATACTTTATTGTTAGGTATTAATCATTTGTATTTATTATTAATAATAATTATTATTAATTATGATTAATTAATACAATGTAATTCTGGGGTTTTTAATACTACGTCGGTAATAATTTTTCTATAAAAGAAGTACCTACCAACAAACATTCGAAATTACCTTCATTTCCGTAGCACGAAACGTATTTCAGAACAAAAAACTCGACATCACTTTCAACGTTTGATTCGTGTTTGATTCAACCTTTGAGCCGTCATTCTTTCACAACTGTTGAAATACAGGTCCATTTTCATACTAACAAGCTCTTTGGAACATCATATGGCTTAAGTGATGTCGAGTTTGTTGTTCTGAGGTGCGTTTCGTGCTACGGAAATGAAGGTAATTTCGAATGTTTGTTGGTAGGTACTTCTTTTATAGAAAAATTATTACCGACGTAGTATTAAAAACCTCAGATTTATATCGTATTAATTAATCATAATAATAATAATAATCAATCAATCAATTTATTTCACAATATATATGTACCTCAAGGGCGGGTTGTGGGGATCAAGGGGAAGTATGGTCACTGTAATTATTAATAATAAATACAAATGATTAATACCTAACAATAAATTATAAAAAATTTCACTAGGTTCTTGATAAAATTATTAATAGTTAGTGATAATTCATAATAACAATAAATCTAACATTTAGGATCTAGACATTTAGACCTAATGATCTAAACAGAAGGGTGATCTGTACAAAGAAGATGAAGAAATGTTGTGTCAAGAATTTGCAGAGTTTTTGAACCCGTTTCGGCTTAACCATAGCCCCATAATCAGAATTTCAAGATTCGCTACCTACCTCCTCGAGAATTTTAGAAAATAATTTTTGGAAGCAAACCTATTCAGAAAGTGACCGGGGCTCTCGTTGTTAGTCAGGCCATCCCTTTTTGAACCAGTTTCGGCTCAATCATAGCCCCATATTCAGGATTTCAAGATTCGCTACCTACCTAGTCGAGAATTTTGGTTAATAATTTTTGGACGCAAACCTATTCAGAATGTGACCGGGGCTCTCGTTGTTAGTCAGGCCATCCCTTTTTGAACCCGTTTCGGCTTAACCATAGCCCCATAATCAGAATTTCAAGATTCGCTACCTACCTCCTCGAGAATTTTAGAAAATAATTTTTGGACGCAAACCTATTCAGAAAGTGACCGGGGCTCTCGTTGTTAGTCAGGCCATCCCTTTTTGAACCAGTTTCGGCTCAATCATAGCCCCATATTCAGGATTTCAAGATTCGCTACCTACCTAGTCGAGCATTTTGGTTAATAATTTTTGGACGCAAACCTATTCAGAATGTGACCGGGGCTCTCGTTGTTAGTCAGGCCATCCCTTTTTGAACCAGTTTCGGCACAATCATAGCCCCATATTCAGGATTTCAAGATTCGCTACCTACCTAGTCGAGAATTTTGGTTAATAATTTTTGGACGCAAACCTATTCAGAAAGTGACCGGGGCTCTCGTTGTTAGTCAGGCCATCCCTTTTTGAACCAGTTTCGGCTCAATTATAGCCCCATATTCAGGATTTCAAGATTCGCTACCTACCTAATCGAGAATTTTGGTTAATAATTTTTGGAAGCAAACCTATTCAGAAAGTGACCGGGGCTCTCGTTGTTAGTCAGGCCATCCCTTTTTGAACCAGTTTCGGCTCAATCATAGCCCCATATTCAGGATTTCAAGATTCGCTACCTACCTAGTCGAGAATTTTGGTTAATAATTTTTGGACGCAAACCTATTCAGAATGTGACTGGGGCTCTCGTTGTTAGTCAGGCCATCCCTTTTTGAACCAGTTTCGGCTCAATCATAGCCCCATATTCAGGATTTCAAGATTTGCTACCTACCTAGTCGAGAATTTTGGTTAATAATTTTTGGACGCAAACCTATTCAGAAAGTGACCGGGGCTCTCGTTGTTAGTCAGGCCATCCCTTTTTGAACCAGTTTCGGCTCAATCATAGCCCCATATTCAGGATTTCAAGATTCGCTACCTACCTAATCGAGAATTTTGGTTAATAATTTTTGGAAGCAAACCTATTCAGAAAGTGACCGGGGCTCTCGTTGTTAGTCAGGCCATCCCTTTTTGAATCAGTTTCGGCACAATCATAGCCCCATATTCAGGATTTCAAGATTCGCTACGTACCTAGTCGAGAATTTTGGTTAATAATTTTTGGACACAAACCTATTCAGAAAGTGACCGGGGCTCTCGTTGTTAGTCAGGCCATCCCTTTTTGAACCAGTTTCGGCTCAATCATAGCCCCATATTCAGGATTTCAAGATTCGCTACCTACCTAATCGAGAATTTTGGTTAATAATTTTTGGAAGCAAACCTATTCAGAAAGTGACCGGGGCTCTCGTTGTTAGTCAGGCCATCCCTTTTTAAATCAGTTTCGGCACAATCATAGCCCCATATTCAGGATTTCAAGATTCGCTACGTACCTAGTCGAGAATTTTGGTTAATAATTTTTGGACACAAACCTATTCAGAAAGTGACCGGGGCTCTCGTTGTTAGTCAGGCCATCCCTTTTTGAACCAGTTTCGGCTCAATCATAGCCCCATATTCAGGATTTCAAGATTCGCTACCTACCTAATCGAGAATTTTGGTTAATAATTTTTGGAAGCAAACCTATTCAGAAAGTGACCGGGGCTGTCGCAGTTAGTTAGGCCATCCCTTTTTGAACTATTACTCCTGCTGCGGGATTCCCACATTACTGTTGAAAAAGTAATCTCAACTGATTGTGCGTTATGACTGAAAATAAAATAATGTTAAAGAGATCCTATTTCTTCTACAGTTTTTTTCTAAATATAAATGTAGGTACGTAAACAGTCACATAAGTTCCACTAAAAAATTAGTGTCCTTCGTTCGTGTGTTCTCAGAAAAATGTGATAAATTACCTACTAATTCAAATATATACCTACCTATGCTTTCTCATGTTTGATCGGTTTTTATTATTATCATAATAATAATTATTTTATTTTATTGTTATCATCTACTTTTGTTAAATACTATAATGTCGTATAGGTATAGCGGGGAGTGGTTCCCAGCTCTGCGGACTAGTGGCCTGGAGTTTCTATGTTATTTCTGTGCCGTCCAGACTCGGTACTCCTACACTGCAGCTAGTTTTCAACGGAGCAGACGAACCAGTCAAGAGTCACTTCTGTGTGATAAGCCAAACGTACGATGTTTCACTCACAAAAGCTTCCGTTCAACTGGTCTGGTCTGGAGGAAAACAAACCTGTTTGGTTCTTGTCAGACCAGTCCCGACTCGGTCCGACCTTCCGGAACGATAACTGGCGCCAGTGTAGGAGGGGACACGGCGCGGCGTGCGTTTGTTTTCTCCAGACCAGACCAGACCCGCCCAGACCGTCTGTTCTGGAGAAATTCCGCTTCCAATGTAGTCTGGACGGCACAGTAATAAGTCCCAAGATCCGCGACTAGTGGCCTAGAGTTTCTAAGTTATTGTTATGTTTTGATGGTCTGATCAATCGCTTTTAGCCTGTATGATTTGGTATAATATAGTATGGTATGATTTGGCATAATACAGTATGGTAAGATAGGAAAGAAATTCGAATGGTATGGTATGAGTACGGTGAGAATATGGTATGGTGCCGATTTGCAATACAGTCTGGTATAGACAGAAGGGTGATCTGCACAAGGAAGATAATAAACCGTTGTGTCAAGAATTTGCAGAGTTTTTGGTTTATTATCTTCTATTAGCCCCTTCAAACCCGTAGGAGCACCCGCTAGAGGCTACCAGCTCGGGAGCCACTGCCGCGGGGATACATCTAAATGTCGTGTACAAGCTACCGGTAGAGGCGCCCGCGGTGGGCGCCAGTGGCCCGTCAATACGTTTTGAAAAGGCGCCTCTAGCGGTAGCTTGTACCATCGATGTATATACCTGGATCGCGCTCTGCTGTGGTTGGGAGGGTCGGGTTTTCGGTCCGACCCCTCGGTGCGTTCCCCCACTCAGAGTGGTATAGAACGTCAGTCACCCCATAGCCTTCACGTTAGAAGTTTATCTATCGCGCTCTCTTCGCCTAAATTTCACGTTTTGTGTGTTTTTTGTGTGTGATTCTTGAGTGTTTTCAAGTTGCAGTTCATTGCAATACACCATGGGCACGTTTTGCGCCGCTTACGGTTGCAGCAATTCGTCCAAACAAAAGGATGAGAACAAAAAAATATCATTTCATCTGTTGCGGCTCAAACGCTTAGTTGCAGCGTTGCAGACGCAATAGAATTTTTGTGCCTCAAGAATCACCCTGATTTTAGAGGAAGTGGGGAAACTGTTGAGTTTATTCGCCTAATAGACAAATTATTTGATTTAATGAACAGTAGGGATCCTTTCAGTAGAGAGGGAGCAAAGGCCCTATTAAACTATCAAATGCAGAAGTCCATGATTCTATGTTTGAGGATGCGGTCAAATTTATATCTGTACTTAAAGCTGAAGGTGTACCAATATTAGAACATCCAAGGAAAACTTTTGCATTAGGGTTTCTTTCCAATATTGTTGCCTTGAAAAGATTGCGACACACATTGTTAAATATAGACGGGTTCAATTATTTACTTATATACAAATTGTCGTAGGACCATTTAGAGCTCCTTTTTTCATGTAGGTATACGTGCTAGAATGGGAATAATAATAATCCCATTGTACAGCAATTTACATGGACGATCCGGAAGTTGATGTTCCGCAATAGCGTAAGAGCGTCAGCTCAAAGTAATTGCTTGTCTTTTGACC
>OY986057.1:26522300-26788617 GCA_963920205.1 Stenodema calcarata | reverse complement strand
AAACTACCTTTTTTCATCTTCCCGGTAAACTACAGGTCTAGAAATTTTAACCGTGAGTCGGGGATAGACCACATTGCAATATTCACTCGGTTTCTCATCTGTAAAATTGTTTAAATAATATCTTTTTGTAATAATACAAATTAAATTTTGATGATGAGCTATTGACTTGAAATTTTAAAAATAGGTCAGAACTGGATCACAATGCAATATTCACTCGGTTTCTTGTCTGTAAAATTGTTTAAATAATACCTATTTGTTTAAACAAATTAAATTTTGATGATGAGCTAGATACTTGAAATTTTTTAATATAGGTCAGAAATGGATGACATTTCAATATTCACTCGGTTTGTATGACATGGTATGAGTATGGTATGGTATATTATTGTATGTATGATTTGGTATAATACAGTATGGTATGATAGGAAAGAAATTCGTATGGTATGGTATGAGTACGGTGAGAATATGGTATGGTGCCGATTTGCAATACAGTCTGGTATAGACAGAAGGGTGATCTGCACAAGGAAGATAATAAACCGTTGTGTCAAGAATTTGCAGAGTTTTTCATCTTCCCGGTAAACTATAGACTGGAAATTTTAACCGTGAGTCGGGGATTTACCACATTGCAATATTCACTCGGTTTCTCATCTGTAAAATTGTTTAAATAATACCTATTTGTTTAAACAAATTAAATTTTGATGATGAGCTAGATACTTGCAATTTTAAATTAGGTCAGAAATGGATGACATTTCAATATTCACTCGGTTTGTATGACATGGTATGAGTATGGTATGGTATATTATGGTATGTATGATTTGGTATATTACAGTATGGTATGATAGGAAAGAAATTCGTATGGTATGGTATGAGTACGGTGAGAATATGGTATGGTGCCGATTTGCAATACAGTCTGGTATAGACAGAAGGGTGATCTGCACAAGGAAGATAATAAACCGTTGTGTCAAGAATTTGCAGAGTTTTTCATCTTCCCGGTAAACTATAGACTGGAAATTTTAACCGTGAGTCGGGGATTTACCACATTGCAATATTCACTCGGTTTCTCATCTGTAAAATTGTTTAAATAATACCTATTTTGTTTAAACAAATTAAATTTTGATGATGAGCTAGATACTTGCAATTTTAAATTAGGTCAGAAATGGATGACATTTCAATATTCACTCGGTTTGTATGACATGGTATGAGTATGGTATGGTATATTATGGTATGTATGATTTGGTATATTACAGTATGGTATGATAGGAAAGAAATTCGTATGGTATGGTATGAGTACGGTGAGAATATGGTATGGTGCCGATTTGCAACACAGTCTGGTATAGACAGAAGGGTGATCTGCACAAGGAAGATAATAAACCGTTGAGTCAAGTATTTGCAGAGTTTTTTTTTTATTCGATTTTCTGAATCTACGTATCTTGAAACATAAACCAACAAATTTTGAGGGGGGCTTAAAAACATTTTTTCTTTGGGCGATTCCAATGGTTCATTATCGAAGATAATAAACCAAAATCCGTCCGTCCCCCGTACGCCGTCCGCCGTCCGTGGCACTTTGCCCAGTTAGCGTTGAGCTAAAATTACGAAATTTGGTTTCTGGGTTTGGACCAGCCCCACAATGATCCTCGAACTTTTTCATAACCCTAGGTCAAGAGGAAGGGGTTCAAAACGAAATTTGAAATTTCGACAATGTCATATCTCTGTAAATTCACATGAAACGGTGTAATTTTTAGTTCACTTTTGAATGACCTGAAAAATTATGAATTTTTTAAGACCAATTGGATTTTGGTTTATTATCTTCGATAATGAACCATTGGAATCGCCCAAAGAAAAAATTTTTTTAACCCCCCCTCAAAATTTGTTGGTTTACGTTTCAAGATACGTAGATTCAGAAAATCGAATAAAAAAACTCTGCAAATTCTTGACACAACGGTTTATTATCTTCCTTGTGCAGATCACCCATCTGTCTATACCAGACTGTATTGCAAATCGGCACCATACCATATTCTCACCGTACTCATACCATACCATACGAATTTCTTTCCTATCATACCATACTGTATTATACCAAATCATACATACAATAATATACCATACCATACTCATACCATGTCATACAAACCGAGTGAATATTGAAATGTCATCCATTTCTGACCTATATTTAAAATTTCAAGTATCTAGCTCATCATCAAAATTTAATTTGTTTAAACAAATAGGTATTATTTAAACAATTTTACAGACAAGAAACCGAGTGAATCCAGTTCTGTGATCCAGTTCTGACCTATTTTTAAAATTTCAAGTCAATAGCTCATCATCGAGTTGGTCGCAGGCCGTGACACGAGCAACATCGGCTCCGTGAAGGTGTTATTGTTTTGTGTGACTATTGAACAGTTCGTGGTCGAATTTTCGTGTGTACGAGTCAGTTTGATGCTGTGTTCGACGTGTACTCTGCAGGAACTAGTGTAAGTGCGCATCTCGCCTCATTATTAATTGAACAAATAAGCTATAAATCGTAAGCAGTAGGAAGAGTTGGGATCGAACGGTTGATAAGCGTTGACCCCGAAGCTCGTAACGCCAACAAGTGGTTCGGTGGGGGACACCGGCGAATGCGCACGCCCAGTGCAGCCAGCGTTGTCGTCAAATAAGGTAGCGCCTTACCTGATCGCGTTATACTATCCCAACGTACGCAGAGGAATTGAGGCGTAGTAGTCGTAGTAGCAGTGTGGGGTAGAGGTATTGATCGTGCGGGTGGTCGGGTGTTTTAGCAGAATCTGGATGACGTCAGTGGATGGTGAGGGGGGTGGAAGCTTTGATGAGGGGTGAGGTGGTGATCTAAGAGAGGGCGGTGTTAAAGGTGGTGGGGAGCAGTGGGGCTCCAATCAAAAAGTAATTGAAAAGAGTGGTGGTATTTAGTTACGCCCATTAGAGGGGGAGATGATGACGTATGTAGGACGTGGTGCGGGGGGGGGGATGACGGAGAACTTTACATTGCGGGGGGTGAGGGGAAGAGGTATTGATCGTGCGGGGGGTCGGGTGAGTTAGCAGAATCTGGATGACGTCAGTTGACGGTGAGGGGCGTGGAAGTTGTATGGGCGATGAGGAAGATGAAGGAGCAGGGGAGGGGGTGACGCGACTGGTTACGTAAAAGTTCGTTGCACTTTTGAAGGTCAAGGTTGAGGCTGAAGGAGACGAGTTCCAATTAATTTTCACATAAAAAAGCGCAGTTTAGATCGCGAGCCGTTATCATAAGAAAATCCAAAATGATAGGATGTTTTTTTGGTTTATTATCTTTGATAATGAACCATTGGAATCGCCCAAAGAAAAAATTTTTTTAACCCCCCCCCCCCCCCTCAAAATTTGTTGGTTTACGTTTCAAGAAAAACGAAAAATCAAATAAAAACTCAAACAGAAAATCAAATAAAAAAAGTGCCACGGACGGCGGACGGCGTACGGCGGACGGACGGATTTTTTCTTATTCGATTTTCTGAATCTACCTGTCTTGAAACGTAAACCAACAAATTTTGAGGGGGGGTTAAAAAAATTTTTTCTTTGGGCGATTCCAATGGTTCATTATCGAAGATAATAAACCAAAACTCTGCAAATTCTTTACACAACGGTTCATTATCTTCCGTCCGCGGCACTTTGCCCAGTTACCGTTGAGTTAAAATTACGAAACTTTTTTTATGGGTTCCGACCAACCCCACAATGGTCCTCGAAACTTTTCATAACCCTAGGTCAAGGGGAAGGGGTTCAAAACGAATTTTGAAATTTTGAAAATTTCAAAACTCAAAAAATTCACATCAAACGGTATGTTTTTTATTTCATATTTAGATAGAGTTTGTTCCGTAGAATTTTTTAAGACCATCCACGGCTTTGTACGACCAGCCGTTCGTTCACAATGACGGCTCAAAGGTAGAGCCTGTCAACACGATCGTGAATCAAACGGTTGAAATACAGGTCAATTTTCATACTAACGAGCTATTTGGAACATCATATGGTTTTAGTGATGTCGAGGTTTTTGTTCTGAGGTACGTTTCGTGCCACGGAAATGAAGGTAATTTCGAATTTTTGTTGGTAGGTACTTCTTTTATAGAAAAATTATTGCCGACGTAGTATTAAAAACCCCAGAATTATATCGTATTAATTAATCATAATTAATAATAATTATTATTAATAATAAATACAAATTATTACCTAATACCTAACAATCAATTATAATAATTTTCGCTAGGTACTTGATAAAATTATTAATAATTAGTGATAATTCATAATAATAATCAATCTAACATTTAGGATCTAGACATTTAGACCTAGTGATCTAGACAGAAGGGTGATCTGTACAAAGAAGATAATGAACCGTTGTGTCAAGAATTTGCAGTTTTTTTTTTTTTTAATGTCACCGAGTGCGTGTATATTACGCAGCCTTGCGTTCTGGAAGATATCAGTGTATCCACTGTTACCGTCACAACATTCTTGCTCTTTACAAATTGCAGTTTCTCAAATCCCTATCTCTAACTTCTAACAACAGTAAGTTTCCTATTTTCTAGCAATTCATTTTAAATAAGAAAACATTCATTTATGAAAGCTTTTAAAGATCCAATTATTATCTAGGGACGCGGGAGCGTCCCGCCCGCCAAGAAAACCGAAGCCCTGAAAACCGTAGCGACTGAGACACTGATTACGCGACGGAACAAGTTGGGGTTTTCACCCTACTGTAGCTCGGGCCCCTGAGTGTCTCGAGAGTTGATTTTTTGTACTCCAACCCTCCAGGGGCACGTGAGGACGTAAACCAAATTTCAGCTCTCGGGAACATCAGGTGTCGGGGGCATAACAGTTTTAAAACCACTATTTTCCACGTTTTTCGTGTTCTTGTTGTTGTTGTTGTTGTTCATTGACGGGGCTACAGCCCAGCAGACAAATCGGATCGAGCTGAAATTTTGCACAGACGTTTGTTATGCTCCAAGGGAGTGCCTTTTGAACATTTTGTCTCCCTCCCCCCATTTTCACCCCAATTAGGGGGGAAATAGTATGTTTTAGAAATTTCAAATGGTCATAACTCCTTCAAAATCGAAGATTTTTCAGATTTCTTTTCTTAGTTTTATTCAGCTTTTAAAACTGTTTAATTTGAGATCAAAAAAAGCTTCCTAAGGGGGAAAATAAAGGAGTAATGGTGGTTTTTCTATTTTAAACAATAACTGCCGCCAAAATTGATGGAAATTGGTGCGGTTGGTCTTAAAATGTCCGCTAGGTTGTCTAGTATATTCTCAATAATTTTGAACTAAATCTCAATCGATTCGACTAATCCACAGCCAAAAATAAGTGAATAAATTCCACATCTACTGATTTGGCTAATTTCCGAAAACATCAAAGTTGAACGGTGGTCAGAAAAATTGTCGTAGAGTGGCGCCTCCATTAGGATCGATAGGAAATTTTATGGGCTTTCGAATGAGGGTAGCACACTTTGTCACTTTTCCCAACGGTTCTCGAGTTATTCGCGATTGATGGTATAAAAACGTGCGTTTTACCTTTTGCAAACTTTCTCTTTCCACTTTCTCTTCGTCACCAATATTTACAATTATTGTAATCATTCTCAACAACAAGAATTTGCACAATCCCCAAGAAAAATGCAACAAATTTTCAAAAATTTTCTAATTCAAATTCATTCAAATTTCCAATTCTTCCTATTTTTTTTTAATTTAATAATAAGAATAATTGTTTTAAATTTTAATAATTGTTTTTAAATTGTTGATTGTTTTAATTAATCGAAAATGTTAAAAATACTTATTTTTCAAACACATTTCAGATAACAAACAATAATTTCCAAAAAATAATTATTCTTGTCACAAAAACAAGAAACAAAAAGGCAAATTAGTAAGCGTACTAATTTTTTACTAAATTTTGACTAGGATAAAATTTAGGAAAAAATTTACTAGCTACCTCGTAGGTACTTTTGTTAAATTGAACCGTATTGTATAAGTACCACTCGAAAACTAGCCATGCAAAAAGATGTGCTATCCCCCAAAAACAACTCCGTTGTAAAAACTGTAAAATATGTTTCCTCTGTTACACCAGCAGGGAGCTTTACGCTTCTTTCAATACTGTTGGCGGGAGCTTTTTGCCAGATGAACAAGCCTGAATTGAAGCATTACTATATTATAAGTATTACTGGTGGTCAAGAGTAATCAGTGGTGGTACACGAATAATGAAGTAATGCTTCAAATCCGGTTTGTTCATCTGGCAAAAAACTCCCGCCAACAGCATTGAAAGAAGCGTAAAGCTCCCTGCTGGTGTAACAGAGGAAACATATTAGGTGAAACCGAGGGTGACTAATGGTGAGAGGGGGTTGTGGGAAGAGACAGGGAACAGGAAAACATTGACGGTGGAGGTAAGGGGGTAGGAGGATCAGGTTTCTATATGCACACTCAACAACGACGTGCGAAGCACCAAGCATCCTATATATGTGGCTGGAGGGCAAAATGGATATCATTCCTTTTTGTGGCAGAGGTTTTTTGGCGGGCCAGTTTTTACAACGGAGTTGTTTTTGGGGGTGGAACCTACGCAAGCATTGGAATCGCCCAAAGAAAAAATTTTTTTAATCCCCCCTCAAAATTTGTTGGTTTACGTTTCAAGATACGTAGATTCAGAAAATCGAATAAAAAAAATCCGTCCGTCCGCCGTACGCCGTCCGCGGCACTTTGCCCAGTTAGCGTTGAGTTGAAATTACGAAATTTTTTTTTAATGGGTTCCGACCAATCCCACAATGATCCTCGAAACTTTTCATAACCCTAGGTCAAGGGGAAGGGGTTCAAAACGAATTTTGAAATTTCCAAAACTCGAAAGATCCCCATCAAACGATATTTTTTTATTTCATATTTAGATAGAGAATTTTTTAAGACCATCCGCAGCTTTGTACGACCAGCCATTCGTTCACAATGACGGCTCAAAGATTGTGCCTCACAACACGATCGTGAATCAAACTGTTGAAATACAGGTCAATTTTCATACTAACGAGCTATTTGGAACATCATATGGTTTTAGTGATGTCGAGGTTTTTGTTCTGAGGTACGTTTCGTGCCACGGAAATGAAGGTAATTTCGAATTTTTGTTGGTAGGTACTTCTTTTATAGAAAAATTATTGCCGACGTAGTATTAAAAACCCCAGAATGATATCGGTACATTTTATTTGTAATTAATTCATCATCTCTATCATTCAGATTCTGCACAAAACCCTGTCGATTCCAACAGTCGGATATCGCATTAATTAATCATAATTAATAATAATTATTATTAATAAAAAATACAAATTATTAATACCTAACAATAAATTATTATAAATTTTACTAGGTAGGTACTTGATAAAATTATTAAAATTGCTCATGGTTTTCAAATATCGAGTTAATGAATAATATTCAATAATAACTATTAATAATGAAGCATAAAAATTATTAATAACCAATAATAAATATTAATTTTTTACACTAATTGATAATAATAACTAATAATTAATTATAATTCATAATAATAATCAATCTATCATTCAGTAATCGAGACAGTAGGGTGATCTGTACAAAGAAGATAATAAACCGTTGTGTCAAGAATTTGCAGAGTTTTTATCTATAAGTTAATTTCCTAACAAAACTCGGCGCTGCGCCCCTGGACCCCCGGTAGCTTTTCGCTCAGAGCCTACGTTTGCTGTTCCAGGACACAACATTCTAGCAGAACTTTACAGCACTTATGATGATTGACTGTGGCATTCCCGCCTAAATACCTTAACCTCTGTTTTGATGCAATCCACGTGGGGTAGCTCCTCAGTCAGTTTGAAGTCAGTGTCAAGCGAAGGTGGTTTTATTCTTCACTCTCCTTCACCTATCTGTCCTGGCTACCAGGTAATTATTTTTTTCTAATTTCCTTGAAATTATTCCTCTAGTGAAGAAGTTGTGTAATAATTTGACGGTACGATAGTGGTAAGTTTCTTCGAAACTAGCCGCAGCTAACGATCGTCAAATTATTACACAACTTCTTCACTAGAGGAATAATTTCAAGGAAATTAGAAAAAAATAATTACCTGGTAGCCAGAACTTATTGAACAGTTTCTTAGCGTCTACTGTAACCAACATGACAACCAAGTGATCACAAAACAAGCGGCATTGTTTACTAGGTACATCTATTAATAACATAAATTAAATTAAATTATGTTATAGTTATAGTATCAATTTATATAGTTATAGTATAAATCAAGAGCTTTCCAACGAATGGAAATGATTTTCGTCCGATGAAAATGAAAGAAGTTTCATTTCCCTAGCAACTACTCGGTTGTAGGTACGTGAAAATCATCGTTAAAATTTCGTGACACTTCCGCGTGACATTGTTCGGCTAGTTAGTCCAAGGCTAAAGCATGTTCCATGCTAAAATAAGTTTGAGACTTTTAAAATCTTCTAGCAATTTATTACAAATACAATGCATATTTGTTGCAGATGACCGCCTTTCTGAAAAAAATTCAAACTGCGGCCACCGTTATCGAAAAGGTATCAATTGGGACGTTGGAGGTGAGTTCTCCGTACCAGGTCCTGTTGCTGACAAAGGTCAACACCAAATATGGACCTTCGGTACTGGCGCATTTATGCATGGTACACCTAGATGAAGCCCAATCGTTCCCGGAACCTCCCACACAGGAAGTTCTTACCGAATAGGATTTCAGACACCATATCGGACGAAGACATCTTGACCTATAATGAAAACGCTGATCACACCATCATCCTCTACTACAGAAGAAAAAATAAAAACAGTAACAGTTTTAATATAGATTTCGTCTAATAGGATAATAAAATGTCAATAAAATTTGTAAATAAAATAAAAAATATGTTAATAAAACTGTCATTTTACTTTGTCTACTATTCCTTCCCTAATCTGGTTTTTGATTCAGAAACGCTCAGGCAAAGAGGGAAAAAGAAAACAAAAACAACTCGCTTGAGCTTCAGTCTATAAAAGTGGAGAGGTTTTGCGATTCATCTATCATTCTCCTTGTGGCTCTCTCAACCAATCGAGTTGGACGCTTGTAATAAAAACGTAAGGTATTGTTATCATATCAGCTGGTTATTCATCAATCACGTAGCAAAATATGCTTTACATTTTTTCTAAAAAACATTCATGCTGTTCAAAACCACACAACTTTGTCCACGAACGACAGTTTACACAGAAAAGCGATGTTTTATCACCAACTTGTTTCATAAAATCCATTACTGCTAGTTGATTGGTATCAACCTTCAGGTTGCTATTCCCAAAAGTAAAACGTCGATTTGTAGAGTTAGACATGTCCAATTTGACAATGTTTTCCATTGCCCATTTTAAAAGTATTTGCAATTTTAACAATGAACAACTCTTGTGGTAACATTTATGTTTGGCCAAATGTGTTATACAAGGTATCGTTACATCATATCTATCAAACAACACTTGGAAACTTTCGCAGCCCAGCGATGAAAGATCAATTATGGGTGGATACGACTCTGGCAAGTATTTTTGAAGAAGCATACATTTTTCGGACCCCTTCATGAAACAATAATTGGCGCGTTGTGATAGGTATCCGACGCAAAGTTTTTTGGAAGGTGACGAGAGGTTCATTTCCATCAGTCGGTCAGTCCATGGATATTCTCACGAGCGTATTTAGATTGAAGAGTTTCATCTTGACGAAGCTGCGGAGATCGGAAGACGAAGTGGAATTGTTCGTGAACATGCCCGTTGCTGAAGACAACACCAGATAACTCTTTGATATCCTGGCCAACTAGAAACGTGATATCTAAAATGCAGATAGACATGTTGCGATTTTATGGGAGACTTTCACTTTGGTAATGAACACGTATGATGGTCGCAAATGACGATGCTGTTTTCCATCTTCTTTGCCCCCTTATATTCATCCTCCTCCCTCTTTCATTTGTCTTCCCCTCCCCTTTCTATTTCAAACTGTTTGTCGATTTTAAAACATTAATCAAATCGTTCACATAACCGTGGGTGACCAAATTGGATTTTATTTTATTAATTTCATCATTAAGGTTTTCAATTGTAGCAACATTTGTTGGTTGCACACCTTTCAAAACTGAGATTATGCGTCGTTTTTTTCCATCCCAAACAGTAAGACGATCTCTTGCGCTTAATTGAAAAGCATTGGAGGCAAAGTATTGATACGGTAATGAATCACCTGTTTCAGTAGGATTTGCAACATTACAACGTTTATATCCTGCATTATAGGCACCATTTACATACGGCAAAGCTTTCTTTGTCTTCAAATCTTCGATTGTAGTACATATATGCTTTATGCTAGCCGCATGTTCATCTATTTTGATGTGATGAGTAGCATCAGCAACTATTTTCTTCTCTAGCTCTTTTAATTTTGTATCCAATTCTTGTAGTTTTTGCTGAATTTTGGTGTAAGTGATTCGTTAGCTTTATCTGTATTAGTAGGCGGTTGACTCAATATTGTGCTTCTTTTGGTCAATCGATCAATAGCGTCATCGACATATTCCTTTGTCGCTGGGTGATGAGGGTGTGTGGGAAAGAAAACCTTCAACCGTTTTTCAGATAAACCAAACTTGTCCGTCATCTCTTCTATACTGAGCTGAAGAGTATATCATACTGATGCTATATACCCCCAAGAAATTAATTCGTTAATTAAACTGTTTGCTGATTGTTGCAAACGATGATTCCCAGCACTAATAAGTCTGATGGCATCTTTTTGGAGCTTTCTCAGGTCTTTGTACAACTTTACCAATTTTTTTTCCGCTGTTTACGGAGCTCTGGTTGGAATTCTGGCTTTTTCCCAAAAAATCATGCACTCGCGGACAGTCAAAGAAGCACTATCTTTCAAATAGTGTTTCGCCTCGCGCAAATTATAAAACAGAACAAACAAAACTTGGCGATTTGAAGGAAGTTTGGAGCCCACAATTTGGTGATTCACATCTCCAACCAGAAAAATATCTTTGTTAGCACTACGTAAGTTAGACATGATAATTTGCAAGAATATGGTAAAAACGAACTGTGCTTGAATAGTAACTGAAAAGTAACTGATGAATAGACGGAGCATTGAGCGTAAGGTGAGATAGGGGATTTTTGGTTTAGTTGCTAATTTGGTAAGTTTTTATTATTTTTACCCCCACTCCTGATCCCTCTCACCAGTCCCTAATCTTCTTCGTGGCGGGTGTGATCTGCTTGGATCGTCAGTCTGCCGACGACGCTTGGTGCGAAACGTTCAGACGAGTATATGTGAGTTTTATCAGTTCTACCTATTTCTTTCCCCAATCTAAAAGAATATATAAATATATATATATGGGAGAAAGAAAACAATAACTTCCGTTTTCTAGTACCTATTGGTCTTTCACTTCTCCTTCTTTGAGGTCTTGATGCATAATTAAAACGCACTGATTACGGAAAGAACTGTATTGATAATTATGATAACTGTGAGACGCACTCAAAGAATAACTAAACGCTAATAACCACAGGACTGCGAAACTCCCTGGTCAACGGTCCACACTGGTCGGCTCCTATCGATCAACTGCAGACACACGAAAATAAACTCCTGAAGTAAAGGACTTCTCCTACTCCTTCCTTCTTCCTCCTCTATGCTCAGGGTGCTCCGCTAGACGATCGTATACGATAATCCTGTGAACTACAACACGGCCTTTCTGACAGCGCCGTTGTCCTCAACGACAGCAGCAACTGGAAGATATAAACCAAAAAAGGATGCGGTCAGTCCTCACCAGAGGATAACATAAGCCCTAACAAGGGTCATGCAAAACTAGCAAAGAGCAGAACCACCTTATCGTTCAGGGAGGGATATGGAAACAAGGTCCCAGGCATATAGCAAGCGCAGGTCCAACTGACCGTTGCTGATAGGGACTCTATCACTTGTTAGGTACACACTGGTTGAAATTTCATAGCCACAGGGCAAGAAGACCCAAAACCATACGCAAACTGTACGAGAAAGAGAAGTTCTAGACAACAAACTGAGGGAGCAATGGACATCATGGAAAAAGGAACAAAAGCATGTTCCATATTGAACAAAAGCATCACGTATCAGGCCAGGGTATTTGTCTCACTCAATGCACTTCATGCTCGAGGTTACCCCATCCGAAGTAAAACCCCTCTTGAGCGTACATTTGCCAGCACCCAACCCTGCTTACACGAAAACGCACCGTTTGAGATTTCCATGATCCCTGCACCTCAATACTGTTTGAAATCTTTACTCAAGACTCAACTTCAATAATGTGGCTACTCCTGGCAAATCAACACTAGGTACATACTTTAATAACAGATCTGGTTTTCACAAAATATGACTTTTTTTTTTTTTTCAACAATTTTTGTTTTTCCAACAAATGTTTTCCAACATCAAATGAGTTCTCTGCCTCGTATGTTTTCCAACATTTTTGTTTTCCAACATCAAATGAGTTTTCTGCCTTGTCTTCAGAAAATACCTACTTACATTAGATTATGCCTTAGGTCCTTTTGGTCTATTATTCTCTGAATAATAAACCTTTGTAATCGGTACGGAAAAAAAGAAAGGAAAAATGGAGAAAAAATGCACGAAGAGTGATGTTTTTAGTGAATTTTCTGTGATTATTGAAAACGGTCGTGTTGAGTATCGTTTTTCACGTAATTTTGGATGCTGAATCGAAGCTTCCCCTGCAGTTTTTTATTTCGGTAGTAAGAAAGTGTAACAAGATGTTTGTTGTTTCAGAATCAGAAGGAGATGAAGAGGTAGATGGCGGACGCCAGCGCAACCATTCCAGCGAATTTCCTACTGCTGGAAATTAAATTGTTTGTATTATTCTTATACTTTGTGTAATGTTCAATAAAAATGTTTTTGAGGAGTGCAAGTCAACTTTACATCATTTTGTTGATGTCCACATTGGTGTAAGTCTTTGGTTTTAGGTCATACAGTGGTGTATGTCACAGGCTTTGGTAAGGCACAGTGGTGCAAGTGACATTGGTTAGTGTGTGAGGTACAACTTTTGAGCAAAAAAATTTCAAATCAAGCCTAATCACTAAGTTTGGACCTACGCAAAACCTCTAAAACAACACCATCACAAAAACTTGTCTACTGAATTAAGTACAATTCCTTTTGCATTATGCTAATTTCCTGAAAACGATGATAAAGTGACTTACACCACTATAACTTTAACCCCTTCATATGTTGAATTTGACGATTATCAATTTATGACTAAGGTGGGATTTGTAATGTATGAAGATCTAGAGTGTATTTTGGGTCCTTTAAGCTCACCCGAGATGGTTAGTTCGGTGGAGTCGGGAAATGATGTTAGTGCGGATCCTAAAACTATCCGTGAAGAGCGTCATGAAACGATGTGTATAGGAATGCATTTAGAGTCATACTATCCCAGCTTGATGGAGGATGAAACATTTATTTTCTCAAATGAAAACTGCATTCAGCGTTTTTTAGACAAGCTTAAAACGTTAATTATAGAAATTGAGAAGCATTATGAAGCTAATATTAAATGTTCAGTGACAAATGAGCAAAAACTAAAGCATGAGAAAGCAACACATTGTGAGTTGTGCTGTAAGAAATTTGATGAGAAAAATGTGAAATGTATTGATCATGATCATGGCTCAGGTCTTTTTAGATTTACATGCTGCAGTTACTGCAATTTAAAAAAAACTAAGGAAACCTAATTTTGTACCAATCTTTTTCCACAATTTGAGTGGGTATGATGCTCGTTTCATAATAAAGAAATTAGGACTATTTGATTTGGAAATTAGTGTCATTCCCCAGACAGAGGAGAAATACATTAGTTTCTCAATCAGGTTCCGGGGGTGTAAATTATGGTACAGATTCCTCGATTCCTACAGATTTCTACCATACTCACTTGAAAAATTGGTTAACATTTCCAAGCAGTTCCCTGAAATGGAAAAGACTTTTCCAGATTCAAAATTACGAACTTTGTTGTTGCGAAAAGGAGTAGGTATACTGCTACCAGTATATCACAAGTTTTTCAGTTTTGAAAGAGACAAATTTACCATCTAGAGATAAGTTTTAAACAAATTGACCAATAAAGCAAACGAGGAATCTGACTATGAGCATTCTCTGAAGGTATGGAAGGCCTTCAAAATTAAAAATATTGAGGAATATACTCATCTATATTTAAAGAGTGATATAATATTACTTTGTGAAGTTTTTGAACAATTCCGGAAACATTGCTATGACGGATTTCAATTGGATAGTGCATGGTTTATTCATGGTTTGGTGCATGGTTTATCGTTCAAAGCTGAGGCCCTGAAAGTATCTAAAATTCGTCTACAAATTTTGACTGATGTAGATATGTAAAGTTTATTGAATCTGGGATTCGTGGAGGTATCACTCAATGCGTCAAACGGCATGCACTCGCCAATAATGTCCACATACCTCATTCATATGACCCCCATAAAGAGAGTTCTTATATATTTTATGGGGATGTAAACAACCATTATGGGTGGGCAATGAGTCAACCCCTACCATATGGTGGGTTTACATGGATGGATAATGTTGGAAATTCCAATGTAATGGAGATTGAAACTGGTGGTGAGTATGGATATATTTTATATGTTGATGTACACTATCCTACATGTTTGCATGATGCACATTAAGACTTTCCCTACCTTCCAGAGCGAAAAAACTCTGCAAATTCTTGACACAACGGTTTATTATCTTCTTTGTACAGATCACCCTTCTGTCTCGATTACTGAATGATAGATTAACTATTATTATGAATTATCAGTAATTATTAATAATTATCATCAAGTAGTGTAAATTATTATAATTTATTGTTGGTTATTAATAATTTTTATGTCCAGTTAGCGTTGAGTTAAAATTACGAAATTTTTTTTTATGGGTTCCGATCAACCCCACAATGGTCCTCGAAACTTTTCATAACCCTAGGTCAAGGAAAGGGGTTCAAAACGAAATTTAAAATTTTGACAATGTCATATCTCAAAATATTTAACTGAACCGTGTAATATTTAGTTCACTTTTGAATGACCTGAAAAATTACGAATCTTTTAAGACCAATTGAATTTTTGTGCGACCAGCCGTTCGTTCACAGTGAGCGCGCAAAGGTTTAGGAAAAACACTAAACTTCGCGTCGAAAACGGCCGTCAGGGGGGGTCAACCCCCAGCCGCCCAGAATAAAACTGCCTTTTTTCATATTCCCGGTAAACTACAGTCTAGAAATTTTAACCGTCAGTCGGGGATAGACCACATTGCAATATTCACTCGGTTTCTCATCTGTAAAATTGTTTAAATAATACCTTTTTGTAATAATACAAATTAAATTTTGATGCTGAGCTATTGACTTGAAATTTTAAAAATAGGTCAGAACTGGATCACAATGCAATATTCACTCGGTTTCTTGTCTGTAAAATTGTTTAAATAATACCTATTTGTTTAAACAAATTAAATTTTGATGATGAGCTAGATACTTGAAATTTTAAATATAGGCCAAAAATGGATGACATTTCAATATTCACTCGGTTTATATGACATAGTATGAGTATGGTATGGTATATTATTGTATGTATGATTTAGTATAGCACAGTATGGTATGATAGGAAAGAAATTCGTATGGTATGGTGTGGTATGGTATGAGTACGGTGAGAATATGGTATGGTGCCGATTTGCAACACAGTCTGGTATAGACAGAAGGGTGATCTGCACAAGGAAGATAATAAACCGTTGTGTCAAGAATTTGCAGAGTTTTTTTTATTCGATTTTCCGAATCTACGTATCTTGAAACGTGAACCAACAAATTTTGAGGGGGGGTTAAAAAATTTGTTTCTGTGGGCGATTCCAATGGTTCATTATCGAAGATAATAAACCAAAACCTCTCGGTTCGAAAATTGAGAAACTTATGTTGGACTAGCTGTGTACCCGCGCTTCGCAACGGTAGAACAGACACCCCCTTTAGGACAGACCCCCCTCCTTAATTGGTCAGAAACCTTCCCCGATGTTCACTCAACATTTTCCCTAAGTTTCATTCAGATCGGTCAAGTAGTTTTGAAATCCCTGAAACAACCCCCTCCCCCCCCCCCTACTTACTAAGGACTCTCCCTACCTGGTCAGAAACCTTCCCCAATGTTCACACAACACAATTTTAAAGTTTCACTCCAATTCGTCAAGTAGTTTTTGGATTGCCGGTAAACCCCCCCACCACCCACACACAACCTGTACCCTCCCTCCTAAATTGGTCAGAAACCTTCCACAATGTTCACTCAACATATTCCCGAAGTTTCATTCAGATCGGTCATGTAGTTTTGAAATCCGGTAATACCCCCCTCCTCCTACCCTAACTGTCTTTAACCCCCCCCCCCCCCACCATACTATTGACCCACCCAACCTGTTTAACCCGGGAACACAAATGTGCGTCATCTTGACTCACAGAAAAATTTTATTTCACTATAACTCCGCGAGAGTTCGCCTTGGAAGGCCTTCCGCAGGTGCCAACTCTCATTGGTCAGTTGCTAGGAAGACTCCGTGGAGAGAAGTCCCCGCGCTGTCCTTGAGGGTGAGTAATGATACTTTCTTCATAACATAGTGAGTCAGTTTGACTAACATTGGTGTTTGACGTAAATTTTGGTAGGTCTCGCTGACTCATATTTGTGATACTGGGATGATTTATGTACGTCAAACTGACTCATAGTAGTGATATGGACCTAAAGTGTATGCGTAAAATTGACGCATATTCAGTAACATGAGCATTTGGGCATTGTGTGGAAAAATGATACCTCCTTGTTGTGTAATCTTGAAGGTTTCTCTTCAAGATTTACATTTACCCACTAGGGTAAAAGCACCAATTGTTGACACTAATCCAAATGTTGACAGTTCAATTTAAAAATGTGAAAAGACTTTTCAAGTGAAATATTGTGAGTAAAAATTACCATTTCACATCGTCTGCTCTATGAATAACATATGGAAGCATGTGTTAAACAATAATAGCCTAAATTTCTATAGAAAACCATGGTCAAGTTAGGTGTCATCATTAGGTCTCACGAAATAGTTTAGTGTCCTAATGTTGACCTACTGCATTTCATTTATTTTTCAACAGGAAATTGAAAAAATGGCCGAAAAAAGAATTTTCCACTCACTTCCGCTCATTTCCACGACACATGATGATGATTCAGTTAGCCAGCTATCTGGAAAACCCGAGATAATAATGAATTATAATGAGACGAAGGGCGCTGTAGACGTTTTTGACCGTCTCTGCCAAGACAACAACTGTGGACGCAAAACGAAGCGTTGGCCCATGGCAATCTTTTATGACATGATAAATATTGCCAGTCAGAATGCTTACGTCATTTATCTCCACAATTTTTACCGAGACGTCGCCCAGGAAGATCAGAACCGATCCAAATCCAAAAGACAAAGAAGCCACCCCAAGCCCCTGTCTCGTTTTGAGTTCCTGGTGAAATTAGCTGAACAGCTGACCGAGGAATGGATGAGGATTCGCCAAGGCATACCGAACATGCGAAAAACTGTATTGGAGTCTATCGAAAGGTGTCTCAAGAGAAATGAAACTGGAGATTCACAAAAGGATGAAATGGAGCAGCCTCAACATCAATTGGCAGAAGCAAATCCTGTTTCAAAACGTCTTTACTGCACATATTGTTCCTACAAAAAAAGAAGGAAGACTGCCTCAAGATGCCAAAAATGCGAAAAACCCATCTGTGGAGAACACATTGTGAAGTACTGCGTCTGCTGCCACAAGCCTGAGAGTGGGTAATTCTATTTGCTAATTTTCCCCTCGAGCAAATTTTTGGCTTCTTCCTCCATAATATATTATATTTCTATTATCCCTGGTAGTAAAAATGCCATTTATTTTTACGTATTCCAGAATTGCCCGATGTAGATAGGGTATTGATGTAAGTTATTTTTGTAGCAGAGGAGGAAAGGAGAACTACTGTCACCAAAAGGCAATAATTATTGTTCATGTGATACTCGTGTAAGAAGCAGTTGTTTTGAAGTTATTTTGTACCTATTAATTGGAAACTTGTTTACCAAAACGTTTATATTATATTATAATTTGATGAAACCTTTATTATACAATTATGTAGTATATTTTCTTGGAAGATAGTTGTTACCTGCGATAATGGTGACACTATTTTGAATACCACTTGGCTGACTATAGTAAGTAATGAAAGACTGTCTAGTCTAGTCGCAAATAGTCTACCTATTTAGTTGGAATACTTATACTGAACTTTTTAAATGTTCTTAGTTCATATTGGTTGATTGAGAGCCGAAATACATTGTTTTTTTTTTCAGATTATTCACGTTCTTATTGAGAAAAAACCCTACGTGAGTCAGATTGACTCATATTTAGTAACAAGCGCTTGCTGGGTAGTGTTAGTGTTCCCGGGTTAAAAACATTCATCAATGTTCACACAACAAATTCCCAAAGTTGCACTCCAACTGGTCAAGTAGTTTTGAATGCCTGTAGACCCCCCCTCTCACTAACATCCTGATTGAAGTACCACTTGAAAGTACTCGTCGAGCTGAATCCAGAGACTAGGGTAAAGGACCATCTATTGGCACCCTTAAGGGAAGAACTCTCACTTTTTACCGTATTTCCGCTCAAAATAACCTCAAATAGTTTCCAAAATTTTGTGAGGCCTTCATCCACAGTCCTTCCACTAGTATAAATTATGCAGATACCCAGGTAGATTAATTTGAATGAAATAAAAGTATAAATGTCGAAAAAACCTACAGGAACCATCCACTGGCTCCGTCTGCACCTAATATTGGCAACTTTGGTGCAATATATTGGCACGTGTTGCAATTTTGGCACCCTTTGGGACGATTTATTGGCCCCCCTCAATCCACCACTGAATGCGCTTTCTCTTCTCTCGAAGTACGTGTTCTTCGGTTATTTTTGATAATCCATAAATTGCCTATGGCTTATCAAAGAAGGAAATTAATTTGTGTTATGTGTTTCAAACTATTCTGCTCAGTAGGTCATAATGAAATCCAAAGAAAAATAGCCAGTTGGAGAACATATTGAAAATATTTTTATTAAAAACAGTTTAATAAAAACAAATGACTGGAAAAATGTCAGACTGTAAAAGTAGGTATATTATATATCAGAAAATACGAACATAATAATAATATGGTTCTATAAATACCACATTAACATTGCATAACCCATTATCTCAAAAAAAAAAAAAAAATTAGGGACAAAAAAATAAAATTTGGGGTAATTTAGGCTAATTTTGGCCATATCTCGGCTCCTAGTTGACCGATCCACTTGAAATTTGGTTTGGATCTTTTTGGTGTGGATAATAGAAAGCCCTGAAAGTTTCAAGTCGCTAGGTCTGAAAGGAGCCAGGTTATATAACTTCAAAAACCAATTACCATGTTTTTCTACTTTTTTTCAGTCGGTCAAGGCTACAGCCTCTCCACCTTCGCCGATTGACTTGAAATTTTGCACGGAGCTTCGTTTCAAGTGTACCAAGTGCCTTTTGAAAGATTTAAGTCGATATCTTTAAAGGGAGCCGAGTTATATAACTTCAAAAACCCGGTTTTTCACCCTTACCTGTTCTTCTTCTCCTTAATCAGTTAGGCCTTTCCGCCTTCACGGATTGACTTGAAATTTTGCACAGAGCTTCGTTTCAACATCAGCCAGTGCCTTTTGAAAGTTTAACCCATTATCTCAACCCAAAAAACTTTTAGAAACAAAAAACTGAAATTTAGGCTAATTTTGGCAACTTTGACGAGTCTACAGCCTGGGTAAAAGGACCAATCGACTTGAAATTTTGCATAGACCTTCTTTATAACATGACCCACTTCAACAACACAAAGATGTGATATCCCCCCAAAAAACACTCCGTGTAAAAATCCCCGCCTCGCAAATATCATTCTACAGAGGCGGGAAAAAGTTATGATATCCACTTTCCCCGCCCGTCCTTTTGGTTTATTATCTTCGATAATGAACCATTGGAATCGCCCAAAGAAAAAAAAATTTTAACCCCCCCTCAAAATTTGTTGGTTTACGTTTCAAGATACGTAGATTCAGAAAATCGAATAAAAAAAAATCCGTCCGTCCGCCGTACGCCGTCCCCCGTACGCCGTCCCCCGTACGCCGTCCGCCGTCCCCCGTACGCCGTCCGCCGTCCGTGCCACTTTGCCCAGTTAGCGTTGAGCTAAAATTACAAAATTTGGTTTCTGGGTTTGGACCAGCCCCACAATGATCCTCGAAACTTTTCATAACCCTAGGTCAAGGGGAAGGGGTTCAAAACGAAATTTATAATTTCGACAATGTCATATCTCAAAATATTTAACTGAATCGTGAAATGTTTAGTTCACTTTCGAATGACCTGAAAAATTACGAATCTTTTAAGACCAATTGGATTTTTTTGCGACGAGCCGTTCGTTCACAGTGACCGCGCAAAGGTTTAGGAAAAACACTAAACTTTCGCGTCGAAAACGGCCGTTATGTGACCAAACCCCCAGACGCCCAGAATAAAACTACCTTTTTTCATCTTCCCGGTAAACTACAGTCTAGAAATTTTAACCGTGAGTCGGGGATAGACCACATTGCAATATTCACTCGGTTTCTCATCTGTAAAATTGTTTAAATAATACCTTTTTGTAATAATACAAATTAAATTTTGATGATGAGCTATTGACTTGAAATTTTAAAAATAGGTCAGAACTGGATCACAGAACTGGATTCACTCGGTTTCTTGTCTGTAAAATTGTTTAAATAATACCTATTTGTTTAAAAAAATTAAATTTTGATGATGAGCTAGATACTTGAAATTTTAAATATAGGTCAGAAATGGATGACATTTCAATATTCACTCGGTTTGTAGGACATGGTATGAGTATGGTATGGTATATTATTGTATGTATGATTTGGTATAATACAGTATGGTATGATAGGAAAGAAATTCGTATGGTATGGTATGAGTACGGTGAGAATATGGTATGGTGCCGATTTGCAATACAGTCTGGTATAGACAGAAGGGTGATCTGCACAAGGAAGATAATAAACCGTTGTGTCAAGAATTTGCAGAGTTTTTCTTATTAAGGAGCTAAGTATAATGAAAAGCTTAACCACTTCACAAGCACCGTACCCCTCTCGAAATCTCCCCTTGGCGCTATTGCGAGACGTTTTTATTACTTCCACAAGCAACTAATACTTGTATAAAAAGTTTGTATTTGTAGTATTGTTATTACTTTCAGTACCTACAAACCTGATCCTCCTTTCCCTAACCACCACCATCAAGTATTAGTTGCTTGTGGAAGTAATAAAAACGTCTCGCAATAGCGCCAAGGGGAGATTTCGAAAGGGGTACGGTGCTTGTGAAGTGGTTAAGCTTTTCATTATACTTAGCTCCTTAATGAGGAAAAGGGCGGGCGGGGAAAGTGGATATCATAACTTTTTCCGGCCTCTGTAGAATGATATTTGCGAGGCGGGGTAATTTTTACACGGAGTGTTTTTTGGGGGTAGTATAGACTAGCTGTGTACCCGCGCTCCGGAACGGTAGAACAAACCATACTGGTCAGAAACCTTCCCAATGTTCACTCAACATATTCCCGAAGTTTCATTCAGATCGTTCAAGTAGTTTTGAAATCCGGTAATACCCCCCTCCTCCTACCCTAACTGCCTTTAACCCCCCCCCCCATACTATTGACCCACCCTACCTGTTTAGAAACATTCCTCAATGTTCACACATCAAAACAACAAATTCCCAAAGTTGCACTCCAACTGGTCAAGTAGTTTTGAATGCCTGTAGACCCCCCCCCCCCCCTCTCACTAACATCCTGATTGAAGTACCACTTGAAAATACTCGTCGAGCTGAATCCAGAGTAATAAATTTCTCGAATTGAATTTATATTAACTTGGAATTTGGGAGTTAGTAATACGAATGAACTTGAAATTAGACTGCACGTTTTATTCAATAAAAAGAAAAGGTTACTGGGAGTTGGATGTATTATAAATGATACATGTCTCCGTCATCTGGTGGCGGACACCACAATCCTCCGGGGGCAAAGATTCTATAGAAGAAGAAGAAGAAGAAGAAGAAGAAAAAACATGTTTATTTTTACAAAATTTTACAATTAAATTGTTACAAAGCTAATTTTTATTTGATAACATAACATGATTGGCAATGGGTGTGAAACCCGTCTGCCGGGTTGCCTGAAGTCGCCGATTTGTCCCTGAAATTGTTGTTACTACTTATATTAAACATTGCATATATTATTTATTTATTTGTATCTTTATTCACCTTTATATTATAGGTACATTGTTTATTTTTCTGCTAAACCTGGGGGAGCCTTATCACCAATTAAACTCAGCCACAAGCATCGCCCGATACCTCCAAGATTGCTGCGCGAACTTAGCTATGTCCAGCCAACTGTCCCTGGCATCCAACAGGCAAACCATTCGTCCCAGCGCCAAGGTCCGTTCACCCAAGTAGCGAATCCGAAATTCAGCGAGCGCTGGGCAAACTCCGAAGAAATGCCGAATGTCCTCATCCTCACCCAGATTGCAGAGGGAGCAGACACGGCGTGGACTATCAGATCGTCTATAGGTCCCCTCGTTAAGAGCCAGCAACGCTCCTCTGATTTGAAGGACCCACCGTAGCACCCACACAGGGTGACGCGAGGACTCACCTCGAAGATCCGCTGGCCTCACGCTGCTGTCCAGTGCTGAGTATAGTGGGTTTCGGGATTGTGCTGCGCTGGCGATCATATCCTCCCTCCAGTTTCGTCGGACCGCCTCCACGAGAGTCTCCAGTTGTTGGCTCCACCCTCCAAGGTTTCCCAAGTCCCAGCTTAAGCTGCACCCATTTGCTTGCGCCACATCCAACAGAGAGGCAAACCATCCCACTCTTCTTCGGACCAATTCGCGAGCAACCAAATTGGGATAGCGGTTCTCCTGCATGCCCAGTGCCTTAATCAGATACTTGCCCGCCAAAGAGAGAGTATGGACAAAGGTGGGGTCCGCACCCGACTCCAAGTAGACAAAGTAGTTAGGAGTGTTACGGGGAAGGCCAAACGCCACCTTTATAAAGAACCGCTGAACTTGCTCAAGCGTATTTGACCGAGTGAATCCCCAAACCTGTCCACCGTAGCATAATATGGCTTCAGAAACAGCCCTAAAAACCTTGAACCGCGATGCCACCGGAAGGGTTGACCGGCAAAATATTGTCCCGTAAGTGCAGCTCATCCCAAGCTTTGCAGCTGAAGCTCTCTCCACGAAGTGTTGCCCAAAGGAAAGCCTGGGGGTCAGAGTAACTCCCAAATACCTGTAGGAAGACACAATCTCAACTTCACTCCCATCATAGGTGAACGTGTCCCCGCCTGCCAGACCACCTCCACGACGAAAGACCATAATTTTGGACTTGCCTAAATTCACCGTCAGTCCCCACTTCTCACAGAATACCTGAAGCCCAACAATGTTTCGCTGCAAATCCCCAGACGTCTCAGCAAGGACCACAATATCATCAGCATACTTCAGAACCTTCACAGAAGTGCCGCCCACTGCAACTCCACAAGGTATCTCGTCATCCAACTCGTCAATATATAGGGAGAACAACGTTGGGCTGGCTTTGTCACCCTGTTTCACTCCACATTCCACTGGAAACGGCTGCGATACACCATCCCTGCCCCAGACAGCTCCAGTTCCGTTCTCATAGATGGCACTCAATGCAGACATGAAACGTGCACCAACTCCCACAGCTCTCAACTTCTGGAAAAGGAGGTGGTGTGGTACTGAGTCGAAGGCACCCCTGAAGTCGACAAAAAAGGCCCCCCATACTATTGACCCACCCTACCTGTTTAGAAACATTCCTCAATGTTCACACATCAAAACAACAAATTCCCAAAGTTGCACTCCAACTGGTCAAGTAGTTTTGAATTTATTTTGAATGCCTCGTACTTAGGTTGTCAAACTTGAATGACAGTTGGTTGGCATCACTGCGAGCAATTGGAGCGCGTGATAGGAAGTCAGCATTTTGATTTTTTGAACTTGGTTTGTACTTGATTTCATAAGAGAAATTCGATAAGTAGCTGGCGTAGTTGTTGCATCGTGAGAGTGTGAACTGCGGTAGAGAGGCATTAGGAGCAAAGATATGGGAGATCGGTTTATTGTCTGTATAGAGAACAAACTTTCGACCATACAGAAATTGGAAGTACTTTTTTACTCCCCATACCAGTCCCAGTGCTTTTCTATCTATCTGTGGGTACCGTTTCTCAGTTTCAGTGAGAGCTTTGGACGCGTAGGAAATTGGTCGTTCTATGCCGTCTGGCATTGTGTGAGACAAAACTGCTCCAAGACCAACTGGACTCGCGTCGGTTGCAAGGACTAGAGGCAAGCTTGGATCGTAAGGGATGAGCACTCTGTCCGATATCAGTTCAGCCTTGAGAAAATTGTAGGCCTTTCTTCCTTCAGCTGTCCACTGAAATTTCGGTTTCTTCAGCATTTCACGAAGCGGAGCTGTGATTGTAGACAGATGACGTATAAAGGAATGATAATACGTCACCTTACCGAGAAACGATTGAAGCTCACTGGCCGAAGTGGGAACAGGGGTGTTCAAAACGGCTTCAACGTGCTTATTTTGGTAATGTAGACCTTTGGAATCAACCGTGTGCCCAAGGTACTCAACCTTGTCAAGGAAAAATTCACATTTGGACCTGCGGAATTTTAGTCCTGAATTTTGTATTTTTGTGAAAGTGTCTTCCAAAGATTTCAGCATTTCCTCGTCTGATCGGGCGAAAACGAGAACATCATCGAAAAAACACACGGCGCATTTTAGGTCTTGCAAAACTGACTCTATTTTGCGTTGCCAGATTGCAGGGATACTGGATACCCCGTATTGAGCTCTTTTTGGTTGAATTAGGCCATGCGTTGGAGTGTTGAGCGTCATTGCCTCACAGAATTTTTCTGAGCACCTCAAACTCATGAATGCGTCACTGACGTCCAATTTTGAGAATTTGGTAGCACCTCGTAATTTGTGGAAGAGGTCTTGAATTTTTGGGATAGGGTGTTCGTCAACAACCAATTGTGGATTTAATGTTGACTTGTAATCTCCCGTGATTCTCATTTTTGGACCCTTCATTACAATGTGCGTTGGGGAAGCCCATTCCGATGACATCACTTTCACGTAGAACCCAGATTGAATTTTCTTGTCTATTTCGGCGGCGTAAGCATCTCGCAATGCAAACGGAATTTGCCTGGCACGCGCAAAGACTGGATGTGCATTTTCTCGAAATTTTACGTCAATGGGTGGTCCAACCAGGGTGCCAGCACTATCGCTAAAAAGGTTGCTGAATTTCTGAAGTAGCGTGGTCAGGGCTGGAGGTGGGGTGGTCGAATTAGACGGAATTTGCAATAATTTGGGCGATGGATTCGGTGGACAACATTCTATTTTGAAGAACTCTTCAAAGGTCAACAAGTCGGCGAATTCTTTTATCCATTCTCTGCCAAAAATGCTATCTGTGCAAAAATCTGTGACGTACAGATTCAAAGTTTTAATTCGACCACGAAATGAAACCTCAACAGGAATGTACCCAATACATTTGAACTTTTCTTTGGCGTAGCTGACAAATGTACGGCTAGATGCCTGGATTTTGTATTTGTGTGGGATTCTATCCAATACATCCTTATTCACCATACTACAGACGCCTCCTGTGTCCAGTTCCATTTGAATAATTTTTCCATTTAATGACACGGAAATCATTGCGGGGGGGGGGGGGGGTCTTTTGGGAATCGCCATCTCGGCTATGCAATGAACAGTGTCATCGTAATCGTCAAAGCAGGTAATTTTTGACTGGGGAGAATAAGTAACGTCACGGAACGAATGAGCTTGTTCTATTTCCTCAGCCGCTTGATGAGTGTTATCCTTGGGTTTTTTCTGAGAAAAACAAACCTTGGATATGTGCCCTTTTTTTGAGCATTTTGTACATGACGTATTGCGGTATTTACAAAATTTGCGCCAATGCAACTCACCGCATCCGGTACATGGAGAGGGGGGAGCAGTTTTACTATCTGTTCTTTTGGCACTTGCACTGCGACTTCGATTCCGCTGTGATTTCTTCTGTAGGTGTTTAGGTCGACTGGAATGTGCGAATTTGTACTGTTTTTCAGGGTGTTGAAATTTAATATCCGTCGATGCAGATCGAGTGGCCTCCATACTGAGTGCAAGTTCTAATACGTCCTGGAATTTATCCACTTTCCGTATCACTATCGCATCACGAATATGATCGTCGATGATGCCGTGGATAAATTGCACGATCAGAGAATAATCCAAGAAGGATTGGAATTCACAGTACTTAGCACCACATCGAAGTCGAACAGCGTAATCACTCACGCTTTCGTCCGGTAGCTGGACTATTTTACGAAATTTAATCGCTTCCGTATATTTATTCTTGGATTGGACATAGTGTTTTTCAAGTACCTCTCTGATCTGCTCAAATGTCTTAGAACTCGGCAGCTCCGGGTGAATCAGGTCGCGCAATTTATTATTGAGCTCAATACCCATGTGTACTCGGAGGTAATCGCTCCATTCAGGTGGGTCAATGTCGGACAAGGATAGCTGAGTTTTGAATCGATCAAAATACTCGGGAAGAGGCTCATCGCCCGTGGATTTGAATTCCTCGAAATGAAATTGAGGACGGGAACTTGCGATGGCCTTAGGCCTTTTTATTTGAACTTCGGCTAATTGTCTGACGATCGCGGCGAGATCAGAAATTTGCTTGGACAAGTCCGACTGACCGGCACCACCTGTCGCACCCTTGTTTTCGTCGCCACCAGCCATTATTTGTTTTCACTACAAACACTGATTTAGCACTTAGTCGCGAACGAAAACGAACTGGAAAAATAAATATCCTCGTCGCCACTAATAAATTTCTCGAATTGAATTTATATTAACTTGGAATTTGGGAGTTAGTAATACGAATGAACTTGAAATTAGACTGCACGTTTTATTCAATAAAAAGAAAAGGTTACTGGGAGTTGGATGTATTATAAATGATACATGTCTCCGTCATCTGGTGGCGGACACCACACAGAGACTACTTACAAACGGATTTACGTTCAACCGTTCAAAAGATATCCTCATAGAAGTGATTATAACACGTTTTTTAGTACTATTTCATTCATAGCATTTCAACGGATGGACAGATTTAAACGCGGATTTTTCATAAACCTTCCCAGATAAATTCTGCGTCAAATGGTACCAGCCGCAACTCTCTACGTTCAGCCGTTCTCAATTGATCATGAGACAAACAGACAAACAGACAGACACGATTTTATTATATAGTATAGATACTATATAATAAAATCGTATAGTAAAGATTTAGAAGATAAGAAAAACTATGTAGTTCATATACGTAGTAGTGTTGAAGCAGGGGATTAAAGCAGGATTAATATTGACTGAAATCAATAGAATTTTATAATTCATGCAGAGTAAATGGTTGTACTCGTATACATGAATACAGAGTTGAGAAAACATGCAACAAGTTTGTTTGTTTTGTTTGTTTGTTAAATGCATTTATTAATGCAGACCTCAGACGAAAATACGACAAGGACAGTAAAGTCGGATGAACTTGAAATTGTACCTGTTACATTGAAAGAACTTAAGAATGAAATAAAGAAGAATATCAATGCAAAAAAGACACCCGGATACGACCTCATAACAGGTCGAATAGTAAAAGAGCTCCCTGAAAAGGCTATAATAAAATTACTCCACATTATCAATGCTACGTTCAGGTTGAAACACGTACCAACTCAGTGGAAAGTGGCTGAGGTCATAATGATTCCCAAGCCAGGAAAGTCACCAAACGAGAAGACAGGATATCGCCCTATATCCCTCCTCCCTGTCATGTCAAAGCTCTTTGAAAAGTTTCTGCTGAAACGGCTCAAACCGATAATAGAAGATAGAAATCTGATTCCAGATCATCAGTTTGGATTCAGACAACGCCATTCTACAATAGATCAAGTTCATCGCATCACTAACATCATAGAAAAAGCCCTGGAAGGCAAAACAATTTGTGACAGCATTTTCTTAGACGTGGCTCAGGCCTTTGACAAGGTTTGGCATGAGGGATTAGAGTACAAATTGCAGAGGGATCTCCCAAGCCAATATCATGTGCTCCTAAAATCCTACCTTGAAAACAGATATTTTAGGGTAAAGCAAGAGGACCAATACTCTCGCTTGAACCCTATAAAAGCAGGCGTCCCGCAAGGCAGTGTTCTGGGCCCTGTACTCTACTTACTGTACACACGGGACTTACCACATCAAGAAGACACAACTATTGCTACATTTGCAGATGACACGGCTATCCTCTCTATAGGAGATGACGTAGAAACAGCAACCCACAAACTCCAGACCTCAGCTGACAAGATTGTCAAGTGGTCTAAAATGTGGAGAATGAAGCTGAATGAATCAAAGTCAGTACACATCAACTTCACAAACCGGAAAATCTCGGCCTTAGAAGTCGAGGTCAATTAAAAAAAAAAACATGCAGCATGACTATAAGAGCGAATTTTCGAAGGAGTAATTAGTTTTATGTAAAACATCTTCATTAAAGAACATGATTGCCATGAAGAACATCTCAAGTAACAACCACGTTTCTTCATCTTCAAAGTGCTCCAATTTGAGAGCGGAATAAGATATCGAAATTCTGACTCCCCCATCTTATTCAGCGTGTAAAAACCTTAAAAATGAGGTGTCACTTGACAGACCGTTTCATTTTTGAAATTTATCGGTGAACCACCAACCCCCCCCCCATCCCCAAAACCCCCCTCAGCTGTTGGACATTACAACGCTGAACACGAAGGAGAAGTGAGAATTGCGATATCGCATTACGTCATCAGATTAGAGCAGATTAACCATGAAGAACGTATTCTTCACCTTCAAAGTCCTACTCAAGTTTGCGAACGAAATTAGGGATCGCAATTCTGACTCCCCCATCTTATTCAGCGTGTGAAAACCTTTAAAATGAGGTGTCACTTGTCAGACTTTCATTTTTTGAGTGACCCCCCCCCCCCTCCCCTCCACCCAAACTCGCCAAACCCCCCTCAGCTTTTGTACATTTCAACGCTGAACACGATGATGAAGTCAGAATTGTGATATCGCATTCCGTCATCAGATTAGAGCAGAATAACCACGAAGATCATTTCAAGTAAAACCACGTTTCTACATCTTCAAAATGCTCCAGTTTGAAAATGAAATGAGATATCGGAATTCTGATTTCACCATCGTGTTCAGCATGAAAAAACCTTTAAAATGAGGTGTCACATGTCAGACTGTTCCAAATTTGGACTTCATGGGTAATTCCCCCCCCCCCTTAAAACTCCCCTACGCCCCCCTTAGAGTGGCCCGATTCTGCCCATCTTCGAACTTAGCCTGTCGATTGCCAAGACAGATTTTGTGTGCGAATTTGAACTTTTTATCTCAATTCTATCGAGAGTTATCGTCTGGAATGACACATACATAAATACATAAATACATAAATATATACATATGATTTTTTGTGTCTTTTGGCAGTGAATTCAGGATGGTCTGAAACGGATTTTGGTATAAAAATTTTGCGGAATTTCGAGTTTTAAAAATTTTGGACCGAGAACAATAGCTTCCTTTTCTTCGAAAATTCGCTAATACCGTACGCTAACTCTGTAAAATACTTAGGGATGAACCTTGACTCGAAACTAAACTGGAACAACCACATAGAAAAAAAGAAACAAGAACTTAATATAAAGTTTAGAAGGATATACTGGCTGATGGGAAGTAATTCTCATCTTTCTCTCCACAACAAGCTGCTCCTATATAAGCAGGTACTTCGCCCCATCTGGACCTATGGGATACAGCTGTGGGGCTGCGCGAAAAAATCGAATGTCAAAAAAATTCAAACTTTTCAGAACAAACTACTGAGAAGTATAGTTGGAGCTCCCTGGTACATGCGAAATGATGATTTACATCGTGACCTGGGAATAGAGACTGTGAACGAAATCATCACCAAATACGCGAGGAAGCATGAACATCGCCTCCACAATCATGAGAACCTGGAGATGCTCAACGTTCTGAATAACGAGGGAGAACTTCGGCGACTCAATCGAAACAAACCACTGGACTTAATTGTGCTGTGCCATTAGTGAGTGCAAGTGTAACCCAGTGTCCCTGTCTTTGCTCCAAAAATAGGCTAGACTTTATTGGAATTCTGCCTAACAGTGAGCTTGAATTATATGAAAACAAATATTGCTAGATGAAATGTATTTCGTTGCCTGAATATTACTACCTACCTATTTCAAATAATCAAAAAGGCGCCCATGGCTGGATCGAGCCGCTCGGATTGGACAGGCTATTTCCCGTGATGCACCACGATGGCATGCAGCGCTCCAGGCGGATGCGGTTGTCAACTGAAAGGGAGCGTCGTGGGGATACGCCATTACGGGAGTAGTAACGCCCAGGGTTGCGTTCGAAAACGCACTCCGAGTGCACTCCGCCACCCGAAGGCCGTCCGAGAACACTTCGGGTGCACTCGGAGGGGTCGGAGTGGGGTGTCCGAGAACAGTCCGGAGAGCACCCGATCGAGTGGAATCTCACCCTCCTCGTCGAGCAAGGTGCAATTTCACTCGAACGGATTTCGCGGGAAACTGAGATTGTGATTTGCTTTGTTTGGTTATTTGTGCTAGAGTCCTACTTTAATTTAAATGGAAAATTTGTGTCGTACGCACTCCTTATGCGTTTCGGAGACCGGGGAGGTCGTCCGAAACGACGATGGCCAGCTCATTTTGGTTGCTAAAGATGATCGTAAGTTACAAGACTGTGAAATTCGCCTGTTTCGGATTGGGGAAGGTTGGGCCATGATTTAATTTTATTCATTTCTTGTTGGTTTTAGCAGCTGGCACTTTACTATTTGTTGATGAGACGGAGGAGGTGTTGAGAGCCTTTGGGATGATCCCACCTCAAAGCATGGAGGTAGTACAAGAGCAGGACCAGGGCATCCTAAGTGCATGTCCAAGCCTTAGTCCGAGCCCTGTGGACACCCATTCCAAGGGTAAAATGTTGCTTTGCATAGCTCTCTTTGTTGGCAATGTAATGACTGTGGTCTGATGAAATCTTAATTATTGCAGATTGTCCTGCTCAATGGAAGGACGATGATGCCGTAAAGTACCTGATTTACCTCCGCCACAATAAATTGAAGTCTTTATTTGGTAGCCAAGCTCTCAGCAACCAGAGAAAATGGGAGAAGGTTGCCAATGAATTAAAAGAAAAAAAGACGAGCAAATTCTGGGATTTCACCTGGAAGCAATGCGAGGCCAAGTATAAAGATTTAAAGAAGCATTATAACAAGATAAAAGATCAACTAGGTGACAGGTGCAGTGGCGAGCCACCCGTCAAAGCATTCCGCTTTTTTGATGAAATGGATGAGGCATGTCACACCTCTCCGACAGTCAATCCAGTGACACCACTGTCATCTCTGAGTTCCCCAGTGTCACCGCCGGCTTCAACAAGTTCTGAGTCTTATTCTGAGCGGTCAACCTCCCCTGACAGCAAAGACTCGAATCCAATTTTAAAGAGCAGCGAAAAGAAAGACAAGAAGACTAGAATGGAGGTGGAAGTTAGAGCTTTGCGTGAGGCTGTCAACTTGCAAGAGGAAGCCAAAGAGCGGCGACATAGGGAATTTATGGCTGCTTACACGGACACCATGAATCGCTTGATTGATAAACTGTAAGATTGCAGAACGCATATTGAGTTTTTCCATCCATTTATTTGTGATTAACTGGTATTCCTGTCTAGTATTGTCTGTTTTTTCAGGATAACACTAGGCTGTACTGTAATGAATATATTTGTAAAAGCATCTAGGTGGAGTTGAGCAGTTTTATTTCCTTTGTTAAATTGTTAATTTTTTTTTTGTTGGCTACTAGTCTTAATTTAACCTTATGTTTGAAAGTTGAAATAAACCTTTTTTTTGGCAGCACCCTATAGATGGGTGCTGCTTGGCCATATGATTTTAGTCCTCAATTATTATTGTTTTGGAATTGTAGCCAAAGATAAATGTTTTTGAGATGTCCCTATTTACTAACCATGACTATTGTTACTATTCCTAGTATGAAAGGTATGTTGTAACTCTGTTATTTTTATTTTCTTTTATATTGATTTTCAGCAGTCCTTTATGTACGGGTATTTTGTGGCCATATTATTATATTTGTTTCAAGTAATTAAGTTTTTTGTGAGATTAAGAAAGTGTGCCCAAAGACTGTTGTGTTTGTCATGAGTGATAAATTGATTCTCATTATTGACTATTGATTAGTGTTTCAATATCTTTATGGATGATTCTTATCTCTGTTACTGCTCTCCAAAGATGTTATTATTGTCTGACTGTAAAGACTTATACTTATACTTATGTACTTAATGTGAGCTGCAATAATAAGGCTAATAATAATAATAATGCACTCACATATATTTAGTATTATTTTTATTTTGCACCAGTTAAAGCATGTAACTGTGACTTTCTATCTTGAAATACATGTGACATGGCAATTAAACTCTTTCATTTCTTGGAACCCACTGTTGGACCACTGTTACAAGATAGTCCCTTTTAGCCTGACCGTTTGCATCATCACAGTGTAAACCTGCATCCTCAACTTGCCCGGCACGTAAATTAACATGTGGAAGACCCTCCTCTATGAAGTCATCATCTTCATTGTTATGTACCAAGTGATCCAAGCAGATGTTATGCAGCACACAGCAAGCAAGTATTACATAAGATACCATATCAATCCTGTTCATATCAAGGTATTTCAACCGTCTCCAACGCCCCTTCAGCAAAGCAAATGCCCTCTCGATTACTTGTCTTGTGGAAGCAATTACCCTGTTGAAATTTTTTTGAGCCTGTAAGCAAAACAGATTTAGAATTTTTTTTTACAGCATTTGAATGCTGCTCTTTTTACTACATTAGACACAACAGAAAAACTCACAGCAGTCATAGCTCCATTATCCTTTATGGCTGGAATAAGCCATGTCAGAATAGGGTAGATTTTGTCACCAATGATGTACTCCTCATTGGGGAAGAAATTTCTATAATTTTGTTGTACTGCTCTATACAAATCTGAATTCCTAAGCACTCTGACATCTCCGACACTTCCCGGATAACCAGTAAAACAATCAGTAAACCTTCGGTCAGAGTCACAAACTGCTTGAAGTATCATCGTTGTTCTTTTCTTGCGGTTATTGTAGGCTTGTGGTTCAATCTGCAATTTTAAGATTATTACAGTCACTACCAAACCAAACAGCAAGACAAAAGTATAATGTAGGATTCCAGACAGTACTCACATTCGGTGCTTTTATCTCAATATCAGTACCATCCACTGCTCCAATCACATTAGGCATTCTTGCCCAAGCATAAAATTTCTGCTTACATGCCGGTATTTCATCATGTGATGGCCACTTAATTACATTTCTGGCAATACTACAAAGACTCTTCACCACACGAAAAAATGAATCACTAGCTGAAGATTTGCCAACATCAAAGCGATCACCCACAGACCTAAATCATTTCAAACAGATTAAAGCCATTTCAACTTATTTACTACAAACTACTGTGCACAATACGCACCTGTAAGAATCCGGAGTGGCTAAAAGCCATAATGTCACAAGCAGTTGAGTGCGCACAGGAATGACAGAACGTCCATAGTGGTTATGTTTGGCAAGAAGAGGCCCCAGGCGACGTTCCAGTGCTTCATACACCTCAGGCATCATCCGGAAGTGTTGTCGAAATTGTTTGCTACTCATATTTGGAATAGTGACACCTAAATATCCATTAATTCTAGTGGGTGCTAACCTCTCTCCACGAAGACGCTTCTCTAAAATTGAAAGTTGTAGACGAATGAGCCACAGTCGCCCGTCAGCCTCCTCTTCATTGTCCATAATATTATAAATTAAGCTAATGGTGGCATTTATTGCCAGTGACACAACCACACGTCTCCTACGAGCTTGATTTTCTATCACATCCATTGCAGTCAAGGAATGGACGTGCCGATGTAAACAAAGCAGACGAGATTCGTGCCGTCCGAGAACAACCAACACTCGGACCACCCGACCGGCCACTCTCCCCCCACCACCGACTCACCCCCGGGTGGAGTTTTCGAACGCACCCCAGGAGAAGTGTGCTCACGCGTCCATCTGTGTTTGACTGTGTCTCAAGTGTCTCCCGAATAAAGGAACTGTGTTAAGAGTATTGCAGTGTTCTCTATCATGTCTTCTACATCAGAAGTGGGATCGAGAGAGCGAGAACCGTGCGAATCTTCGTGTGAATCGTCGCCACTACGATCGCGGAAACGACCAAGATGTCGCCAGACCCCCAAGCGTTGAAGGCCCTTCTACATCCAAGGTATTGTACAATAAACAAGATGTATCTGGCCACCCAACCTCACGTGAAGTTCGCCAAACATATGGTGAGTCACACTATTTTAATCCTCTCGACAATTCAAAGACACCTTAATCTCGATATTCAGATTATTCGTACTACACTCGCTCTGAAGTCCCCTCTCCCACAAGTGATCTGCCACAAATCCAAGAAAATTCGGACTCGACTCGAATCATTGAAGACATTTTGAAAGGTCAACTCCAAGCGTTTCTAGACAAATTGGTCTCTAAATTGCCACAAATCCAACCCAAGGTTCATAATATTACTCTACCCCAGTTTAACCCCGAATCTGAAGGCGCAGATCCAAGGTCATGGGTCTCTACCGTTTCTATGTGTCTTACTGATCATCCATGTTCTGGCAGTGATTTAATTTGAATTCTCGGCAAATCCCTGAAGGGTTCGGCTTCGCGTTGGTTGTCACTAATCGCCTTCCCTTCCATGACATGGAATGATTTTCAATCGCTGTTTCTTGCCCAATGCGACATCGCAGACACTATTGCTTCAGTAATCTACTCACAATTGGATAAGACCCCAAGGGAAAATGAAAATCTTGTGCCTTTTGCTACAAAAATGCTCAACACTCTGATGGCCCAACTCAAGGATAAATCCATTGAGCAAATTTCCATTGGTATTGTTTTATCATGCCTCTCCAAATACGATGCTAGGATACGATCCTGTTTTTTTAAATTCCTGTCATTATCAAAGGAATTGGCGCATCTCAAGTAACTATCAACTCATCTCTGAAGTCTTCATTAGGGACCTAGGATTGAATATTTGTTTCCATGTTGTACCCAATAATATGATTCCCTTTGATATTATTATAGGTAAGGAAATATTGGCGTTGGGGTTGAAAGTAATTTTAACTTCTGATTCGTGCACATTCTTGCCTATTGACTTGCAACTTTCTAAGTCACTTGAAAATAAAATTAAACTTATCCAGAAAAATAATGGGAACTCCAAATCAAATGTTGACGAGCAATCCCATAAATTAATTGAAATCAATAAGGACCCAAGTTCTTCTTGTCAAATAGGGACCATAAATTCATACGATTTCAATAATATTCGCACAGACATTGATCCAGAGATAAAATCAGACCTGTTAACTATTTTATCAAAATACCGAGATTTTTTTACGGAGGGCTTTCCGCGCACGACCGTAAAAACTGTGCAATTACAAATCAGACTGAAAGATCCTAGCAAAATAGTTAACCGCCGTCCATATCCATTGTCTGAAATTCAAAAACGCTTTGTTCGTGAGCATATAGCTGAGTTAGAAAAGACAGGCATAGTGCGACCCAGTAGCTCCCCATATGCAAGTCCTATCCTCTTAGTCCCTAAGAAGAATGGCAATATTAGGATGACGGTCGATTGTAGACTTTTAAATTCCAATACGATCGCTGAGCACCAGCCTCTTCCATTAATTCAGGACCAGATTAATAGACTTGCAGGAGCAAAATATTATAGCTTACTCGATATGGCTAGCGGGTTTTACAATATTGCGGTACATCCAGATTCTGTCGAGTATATCTCTTTTGTGACACCCGAACGCCAAATGGAATTTCTAAAGATGCCCTTTGGCTTGCGAAATTGTCCTTCGGTGTTCACTAGGGCTGTCATGAATGCACTAGGACCACTAACTCACGATTATGTCCTTGTATTCATGGACGACATTTGTGTGAAAGCTTCAACTGTCCCTGAAGCTCTAGAGAGATTGGATCATGTATTGGAAGTACTGACAAATGCTGGATTTTCACTGAATCCATCAAAATGCGAATTTGTCGTTAGGAAGGTACAATATCTTGGATATGATGTTTGTGATGGGGAAGTTCGCCCTAACACAAGGAAAATTGATGCTCTAATTTCACTAGCACCACCATCAACTGTATCATCACTTCGTCGATTTTTAGGGCTAGCATCCTACTTTCACCAATTCATTCCACAGTTTTCTGTAAATTCGGCCCCTTTGTACAGACTGTTGGGCTCAAAGACTAATTTAATCTGGCTGCCTGATCATGAGGATGCTCGAAAAAGGCTAATATCTCATTTGACAACTGAACCAGTTTTGACCATTTTCAATCCTGAATTTCCTGTGGAACTCCATTGCGACGCCTGTTCACTAGGTTATGCTGGAATTTTGTTAGACATAATCGATAAGAAACCTCGTGCTATTGCCTATTACAGTCAACGCACCACTCCGACTGAATCTCGCTATCACAGCTATGAGTTGGAAACTATGGCAGTCGTTAAATCAATTTATCATTTTAGAACATTGCTTCAAAACATCAACTTCACTGTAGCTACTGATTGTCATTCGTTGAAGGAAACATACCTGTGTAGAGGGCTCGGGTGATTAATGAACATAGACTATCTACAACACGAAATAAACACTCTTTATTTAACCAAAAAAAAAAAAGCAAATCACTATATTATATTATGCACGTGTCAGTCGAAAGCACGCGAAAACCACTATCTATTATCATCTTCTCCTGGTCCCCAGTATCCATACAACACACTATCAGAAGCACCAACAGTGGATGGAACCGTGCTACTGTGGAGGAATCCTAAGTCGCACTGTCGCCACATTACCCCCTCCCTAACGTAGTGGTAAATCTTGCTGGCAGTTTAACAGAGCGACCACACCGAGTAGCCTTAGGAACAGGTCGTGAAGAAGAGGAGGTTGTAGTTGTGCTAGGAGGCGGTTCGATGACTGGAGCAGGCACTGGATCCACAGTCAGAGGCGATTCTGGGCCAGGTGAGTGCAGGCTGAAGGCTGGCTTCAAGCGGTCCACTGATACAGCGTCATGTTTGCCATTAAGATCCAGCGTGTAATATTTGGGATTTCTCTTGATCACTCTGAAGGGACCGCAATACGGCTGTTGCAGTGGCTTCTTGACTCTGTCCACCCGGACAAATACGTGGCTGGCTTTCTCAAGTTCAGGATGAACAAAGACTTTATGGGAGTCAGCACGTGTACGTTCCACTGGTCGAAATTCTTGGCATGCTACTCTCAGTTGGTGCACAAACTCGCTGTAGTCAGTTGTGGTCCGCTGAGATGTCACCAGTTCACCAGGTAGTCGTAGTGGTTGGCCATAGAGTAGCTCAGCAGGGCTGTAGCCATTTTCAGGGACCACACTATGGAGACCAAGCAGGACAATTGGCAACGAGTGCACCCAATTACTTGAAGAATGGCACATGAGCCACCTCTCAATTTTACCATTAGATTGTGGGTGATAGGCTGTTGTTTTGAAATGGCGAATTCCCAAAGCCTGATTGAGGTGGCAGAATAGGTCAGAGGTGAATTGGCGTCCACGATCAGTGGTTAAAAATTCTGGAACCCCATAGCGTTGAATCCAAGTAGCTAGAAAGGCTGCAGATACAGTTTCAGCGTTGATGTCAGCAATAGGTGTAGCCTCAGCCCATGAAGTATACCTGTCAATCATGGTCAGAATATATCGCTGACCCTGGCACAAAGGAAGTGGGCCTACAATGTCCACGTTGACATGCTGAAACCGGCTGCTTCCACCCACAAAGGATGCTAGTGGTGTTCGAGTATGACGGCTGACCTTGGAGCGTTGGCAATCCAGACAAGTTTTGGCCCAAAGACGGGTATCTTTATCTACTGAGGGCCAGACAAAACGATCCTTTACGAGCCGAGCAGTCCTTTTAGGAGAGGGGTGTGAGATGTTGTGGATTAGGCGAAATACTTGCATTCTCATCACCTCTGGAACAAATGGACGTTGTTTATCATCACAGTAAAGAGATAGGCTCAATCCAGGAATGGCTATTTTAGACAATTTTAATGAGAATTGTGAAGGCGTAGTCAAAATTTTCTGCAAAGAGACGTCTGTCTCCTGGTGCTTGGCTAAATCTGCAAAATCCAGCATTGTGATGACTTCTAATCTTGAAAAGTAGTCCGCAACCACATTATCAGTACCAGAAATGTGACGTACATCTGTAGAGAACTGTGAGATAAAGTCAAGGTGGCGGAATTGACGAGGAGTTGCCTTTTCTGGATGCTGGTTGAACGCATATACTAAAGGACGATGGTCTGTGTATATGGTGATCTGCTGACCTTCCACAATATATCGGAAATGTTTGATTGCCAGATACATGGATAATAATTCACGGTCATAGGTACTATAACGGCATTGCGTTTTGTCCAACTTCTTTGAGAAAAAAGCAAGCGGGCGTGCAGAACTCTCATGTATCTGTTGTAGTGCTGCACCAACAGCTGTATCCGATGCATCAACAAGGAGCACAAAAGGGGTATCAGGAAGTGGATGAGCTAATATAGTTGACTTAACAAGACTATCCACACACTGGCCATACGCAGTTGATAACTCATCCGTCCATGCAATACATGTATCATCACCACGATGTTCTTTCAGCAGGTCAAGCAAAGGTGTCTGGAGAGTTGCAGCGTGTCTCATGAACCTTCGGTAGTAATTGATTGCACCAAGAAAACGCCTGAGGGCACGGATGGTTCTTGGTTTTTCTGCATTTTGCAGAGCTGTAACTCGTTCAGGAAGAGGTCTAGTACCTTCATGTGAAATCATGTAGCCCAAGAAATTAATTTTGTCGACACCAAAAATACATTTCCCCAGGTTGAGTGAGATGCCATACTTCCGGAAGCGGCTCAACACACAGCTAACATGCTTCTTGTGTTCCTCCATTGATGTAGACGCTACCAAAACATCGTCAATATAACAGAACACATAATCCAGGTCACCAAGAATCTCGTCCATAAACCGTTGGAATGTCTGTGCCGCGTTGACCAAACCAAATGTCATTGTTGGAAACTCAAAGAGTCCAAAAGGAGTTGTGATGGCAGTTTTCTCAATATCTTCTGGATTAACTGGAATTTGATTATATGCTCTAGTCAGATCCATTTTAGAAAAAATTGTTTTGCCTGTGAGATTTGCCGAAAAATCGTGAATATGGCGGATAGGATAGCGATCGGGTTTAGTTATGGCATTCAGGCGGCGGTAGTCTCCACAAGGGCGCCAACTTCCGTCGGGCTTCCTCACCAAATGAAGTGGACTGGCCCAGTTTGATTTTGAAGGCCGGCAAATCCCTAGCTCCAACATGGCTTGGAATTCTTCTTTTGCAGCTTTTAGTTTGTCTGGCGGCAGACGTCGGAAACGGAAATGGACTGGTGGTCCTGTAGTTTGAATGGCGTGAGTAGTCTTATGTTGTGGAGTATCCTTCTGAAATACTGGCGGTCTTGTAACTTCTGGGAATTCCTTAAGCAAGTCTGCAAAGGCACTTGAGCGGTCAATTGTAAGCACCACAGGATCTGTAACCTGAGACAGCATTGTAATGACAGATAGTTGAGTATGACCATCAATGAGTCTGCGCTGGCATAGGTCAACAATCAAGTTGTGATACTTAAGAAAATCAGCACCTATAATGGGATGTGTCACATTAGTTAAAATAAAAGGCCACTTGTAAGGACGACGGAGGCCGAGGTTCAAATTGATTAGCCTTTCACCAAATGTGGGTAATGATTGACCACTAGCAGTAAAGAGTGTGAACTTAGACTGGCCAATCCGTTTGTCACTGGCGGTTGCTGGTATTACAGATACATCTGCACCAGTGTCAATGAGGTATTGAATTTTGGTGGTAACATCCGTGATAAATAGGCGGCTGGAGTTGCCCTGACCACATCCCGCCATTTGTGGTTGGGTTAACAGTTTTCCTGCCACTGGCAGGGTTTACCCCCCTTAAGGGCCTTGCAGCGGCTTGCACGCGTACCAAATGTTCGGTGAAACCAACAAAATTTGTGCTCTACTTCTGGGGAGCCTCCTCTGTCAGCTGATCTAGCCGAGGATCTAGTCTGTGGGCCCCTAGAGACAGGTCGAGAGCGTGATGGGCGTTCAAGTTTGTCTAGTCGGCAAACTATGGCTTCTAGAGCAGATGTGAGTCGAGCAAATTCACCGATAGGTGGAGCAGACGAGGTACTGGCAACAACAGATGAGGTACTGGCAACAGCTGCAGGTACACTCACGTCCATAATCTTGTCTGCCAGAGTGGACAAACCCGCAAGATCACTGTCACTGACGGCTAGAACCGACCGGACATGGGGTGGGAGGCGCTGCAACCACAGGGATTTGACTACATCATCCCCCACACGACCTTGAGCCAGATCCTTCATCGTTCTCAGGAGCTGCGAAGGACGTTTATCGCCCAACTCCACTGCTGTTAATAACTTTTGCAGCTTCTGATCCTCTGTGTCTGCGTATACACTAATTAATTTTGTTTTAAGGGCATCATATTTTCCGTCAGCTGGTGGATCACTAATAATGTCGCTGACTTGCTCCATTACATCTTCGTCCAGCTGTCCGACAATGCTATTGAACTTGGTTATATCCAGAGATGTCCCACTTAACTGGAAATTTGCTTCAACTCTTTTGAACCACAAGTCAGGGCGTTTCCGCCAAAAAGGAGGAAGTTTATTACTTACCCGACTTATGTTGGGCTGGACAAGGTCGGCTTGGTTCATCGGAGGTTCGTCGTTCATGGTTGCAACTATCCCGCGACACAATGTGCAAGAAACACAACAAGAGCCGCGGCACACAGAGTCAAAATGTTCACAACACCGCTCTACAACAAATATAGTTTTGGGGTCACCACTTATGTAGAGGGCTCGGGTGATTAATGAACATAGACTATCTACAACACGAAATAAACACTCTTTATTTAACCAAAAAAAAAGCAAATCACTATATTATATTATGCACGTGTCAGTCGAAAGCACGCGAAAACCACTATCTATTACCTGAAACAGAATTTAAATCCTCGAATCCACAGATGGTGGAGTTTTTTGCAGTCCTTTGATTTTAAAATAATATATCGCCCAGCCAATCAGCTTCAACATGCTGACTACCTTTTCAGACATCCAATTTCGAGCAATACCAATCAAGTCGCTATTGCCGAATTAATTGGCGATAACGAAGAATCTATTTCATCTAATGAACCCATTGATTCTACCAATTTAGTAGATGATACTAGTAATCCTGAGTCCTGCTGTTCTTCAGCGTTGAACAAAACCTACCAGGTTCAGACTCAACATCTCGAGGGTAAATCACAACGCCCCACATCCCTTGTTCGTAGTGACATGATTGTAAATTTAACTACGCTATCAGACGACTGGATATTACTCAGCCAGCAACAGGACCCAGAAATTAGAGAATTGTTGGAGAAGGTAAAAAGTAAACAACTCTCGGACGATATTCTTAAAACCTATGAAATAAGGTCAGGTGTCCTCTGCAGAAATATTCAGAGAGGTTACCGTGTCCTTTGTGTACCAATTGTACCACATGCATACAAATACGCAGTTGTTCACAACGTCCATGATTCTCTAATGCACCTTGGATATGAAAAAACCCTTGAAAAGATTTCAGATTATTATTGGTTTCGTAATATGGCTAAATTCGTACGCAAATTTACAGACAACTGTTTGACTTGTAAAAGTAGCTAAAACTCCATCTGGAAAGAAAGCCATAGCCTTACACCCAATTCCAAATTTACCCATACCGTGGCATACTATCCACATGGATATAAGTGGAAAGTTGAGTGGTAAAAATGACTCTAAGGAGTAATGCATCGTTCTTATCGACTCCTCCACAAAATTTGTACCGCTCTGCCATACTTTTAAATTGGATTCAGTCAGTGCTATTAAGTCCCTTCGTTCAGCTATTTCTTTAGCTGATCAAGGTAAGTGATTTTCAAGTAAGGATTTTCAAATTTTTTGTAACAGGTTTCAAATTGATTTACATCTCATTGCTACTGGTTCAGCGAGAGCCAACGGGCAATGTGAGCGAATTATGTCAGTGTTACAGAATATGTTAACTGCCACTGAGTTGGGCGAACGGACGTGGCAGGATGCTTTACAGGATATTCAGTTAGCTATGAATTCAACTGTGAACAGGATCACTAGATCCTCTCCTCTAGAAATGATGCTAGGTAAAGGCTGCCTATGATAAAACCAGATTTGATAAAACTAAGGCTAAGGTTAAGTTACTTTCGCCAGGTGATTTGGTGTTGTTGCAGAACAAACCAAAGAATCAAACCAAACTTGACCCTAAACTTCGAGGTGTCTTTAAGATTCAAGAAGTTCTTGATGGTGATAGATACCTTGTCAAATCTCTCACCGGTAACAGAGTGTACAAATATGCACATGATCGCGTTCGCAAGGTACCTGATTCTGATTTATTTCCAGAACTGAACGATTCAGGCCCTGAATCTGAAGGAGAGCGCTCAGTTTTGCTAGAACAAAACTGAAGTTTGTTCATTTTATTTCACTGTGCCTTGGGCTGAGAATGCGTTCTCAGTAGAGTCTTCGCTATACCTACCTATGTTGACCTTGAACCTTTGTCAAACCAAATGAAACTTGTGTTCTGAAATGTAACTTGGTCTTTAATCATTACAGGTTCTCCTGGCGATACCAAGCACTAACTCTTACTAACATGGAAAGTGAAAATAATCTGATGTTTGTATGTGCTGTTCAATTCTATTTGACTGTTCGGTAAAACACACTTTTACAGTTTTCTATTGTTTTTCTAACGTTTTAAAATTGAATTGTGTCCCTTTTAATTTATTTTGGTCATTCCTGAAATTCCTTGCGGTCCAAGCAAAGGAGGTTCACGACTACCCCCAAGGTTATTAAGACCCTAAGTAAGGTAAAATGTGGTAAATCGTGTTTTGGGAGCATGGCCAGAGCTAGGGTAGGATGTTATGATCCTAACCATTACTTATTCTTTCAGCTTTAGTTCAGAGTTTGCACCCAGTCAATCATGTTTTGGAACATTATAAGAAATTCTATCACGGAAGGAATATGTGATATGGAAACTGAGTACCAATTACGGTTCACGATAACTATGGTCAAACTTTGATACTGGGCATGCTGAACTACTTGGGTTTGTATGAGTAAGTTTTACTATTTTTTTTCTTTCTGTCTCGTTGCTTACCAATCCTACTGTCCGTCGCAGGACGAAATCGCTGATATGTTTGGTTACACCAATAACAACTTGTTGATTTTCATCATAGTCAATACGGTACAGTATTGGGACACATAGTTGAGATCAATATCGTATTTTCATGTTTTTGGGATACGTACCTGACAAATTATTGTTGATCAGCTGTATTACTCAGCAGAAGTTGATAATGATATTTGGTTCGAATCGCAGACCTACTATGATAAGAGGCCTAAAGGTACCCTCCATTGGAAATGGAATTCGGTTGCTAAGTAACCTATGTTGGCCTGAGGGCCGGTAATATTGAAAAGTCCATGGCATTTATTTGACGAGCTCTCGTTTGAGGCACATGTTCGTGTACTGTGTCACTGGCCATTGCACTCCAGCGGAAGTACGGCGAAGAATAAGTATGGGGACGCCTATACTGGATTCTGATGCTTCTATTTTTGCTGCTCAGGTGTGGCACATTGCAGGATGTGCTTAATTCAGAGAGTAGTCGGTTCTTAATGGGTTGTTGACTTGAACTGGAAGGATGCGTCACTTGCCAGTAATGATAGGAAAACAAGTCCCGTTGAGGAGTTTTAATAAACCTGCGGGTTCCACAAATTCAAGATGATCATCAGCTTGAACCCAGTTGGATGCGTCCACTAGGGTAATGATAGGGTAATGATCATCGGCTTCAACCCAGTTGGATGCGTCCACTAGGGTAATGATAGGGTAATGAGCATCAGCTTGAACCCAGTTGGATGCGTCCACTAGGGTAATGATAGTGTGATGGCATCATTTGTTCTGCACCTCCAGTGCCAGCTTGTTTGCCTGAGCCGGGTTGGCAATGAAGGTAAAATACAGTGCAATGAAGGTAAAATACAGTGCAATGAAGGTAAAATTCATGGCGCTATGGTACATGTTACAACATGGTGCGTCACTCAAGTGGGGTATCAGTCTATGACTCCACAGGCTATCAGTCTATGGTTCCACAAGCTAACAGTAGATCAGATGATTCCTTCGTTGTACAGTGTGTTCTGTACTCACAGCATGACATTGTGTAACCTGTTGTATACCTTTTTGTTATAAAAACGATTTAATACCTAGTCCTGAACTTGAGATTAATTACCATTTGGTTACTCGTATTTTGCTCTGTGCCATTGCTTCCCATATTAGGTATGTGCAATTTTTGTTTCATGTTACTGGTTTATGGTAACCTTGTCGAACCTCTATTTTTGTCAGGATTGGACGAGTGGTTGTTTTCAGATACTACTCGCAGACCCGTTTTTTTTCTTGCCCTAGGTGAAGGTCGAGGCGCCCTTTTCATCAGGAAGGCCGTTTCGTTGCCTGAATATTACTACCTAACTATTTCCAATAATCAAAAAGGCGCCCATGGCTGGATCGAGCCGCTCGGATTGGACAGGCTATTTCCCGTGATGCACCACGATGGCATGCAGCGCTCCAGGCGGATGCGGTTGTCAACTGAAAGGGAGCGTCGTGGGGATACGCCATTACGGGAGTAGTAACGCCCAGGAGAAGTGTGCTCACGCGTCCATCTGTGTTTGACTGTGTCTCAAGTGTCTCCCGAATAAAGGAACTGTGTTAAGAGTATTGCAGTGTTCTCTATCATGTCTTCTACATGTATATATTTTCAGTCGCAATAAATAAATATCACAAAAAAAAAAAAAAATTTATTAATCATAATATCACATGAAGCCAATTTTCATAATTACAATAAATGATAACTTGTACAAAATAAAACATCTTCTCTTAAATTAAATGCTTCTCCCCTCTTTGAGGTGATAGACCTCGTGCTGAGGGGAGGAGTATCTCCATCCTGTATTCCTGCTTCGATGGTATTATTATGTTATTAATAATTTATTTTTACATTTAAAATATTATTTATTAAATGTTGTAGACAATTTGTAGGGTTAATTCTTCATAATGTCATGAATTGATTCCATAATAGCTTCTTTAGGTGTAACTTAAATTTACTGACAGTTTCCATATTTTTAATTTCGTTTGGCAGTGCATTGAACATTATAACTCTTTTGTAAACATATTGGTTCTGACCTACCGTAGTTAATTTGAGTGGAAGTTTTAAGTTTATATCGTTACTAAATCTTGTTCTTCCGTGTTCAACTCTGTCTATTTTCTTTTTACTCCATTCTTTGTAGACTTTAGTAACTGTTTGATAGGTTATCAGATTTTGTACCGTCATAACATTAAATATTTCGAAGAGTTTCACAGTCGAAAAAGATCTAGGTTTCTTTAGCAATATCTTGATAAGAAGTTTTTGACAAATAAACACCATTTCCATTAGACTCTTTGAACAGCTTCCCCATCCTATTATCCCGTAATCAGTACAGATTGAATTAGTGAAAAATAGAAACCCCTTAAATATTTTAGTGATAGAAATCCTCGGACCTCTTTACAAATAGCAATTAGCTTTCTTAGTCAATTTATCATATGGTTCACATGTTTTTCCCATGATTGGCACTGATCAGTGATTATTCCTAAATATTTGGTGGATTCAACTTGAGAAACGATAGGGCAGTTACAAGATGTTATAGTTTTACAATTTTCAGTATGACATTTTATTGATCCAATATTTGGCACCATTATTCTTTTATTACTATATGCGATGAAATTTCATCCCAGCACCGTGGAGCCAACTCACTACCTTCTGTAAATTTCCTGTTGTAGTTTCAACTACTTCCGGCCAATGTTTTCCCGTAACGATCATAGCGGTATCATCCGCGAATGATAATATTTCTCCTTTTATATTTAGATCCAAAAGTTTATTCATATATGTGATGAATAGGATAGGCCCTAAAACAGTCCCCTGGAAAAAGATTTGTACAAATTTCTGAACAATGCAGTTTTTGGTAAGACGATGGAATGTGTTCGGAACCGTATCAATTTAAAATTGGTAACAACTGAAGAAAAACTTATTGCATTAGCAAGAAAACCAAATTTTCAAGATAGAACTATGTGAAAGGCCACTGGTGGGAGCCATAAGAGTTGTTTGTAGCCGCGTACAAGCTACTCCCGTCATTGCGGTACCTCGCACCGCCAACAGATCGCGTCGGCAGCCGATCGCCAATCCACCGCTCCGAGTTTGGTAGACGGGCTTGGGTTTTATTCCAAATAGTGTTATACATATATATCGGTATCTAACACCCTAATGAGCCCATTTCAACTAAATACCTGACATTTGATGGCCCTGCTGCATAAGACATATTAGTACGACGAAATATTGAAGGAGATGGAAAGGGAACGCGCCCCTCCTCTCCAACTATCCAAGTTGGTTTTATAATAGGCGGAGTAGGATGAGCAAGATATTCTAGTTGTGCCTTTCGAGGAGTGCAGTTTGTTCAATATACCAACCCTTACGATCGCTCTGCTCTAATAGTCTTGTTCTCATTTCATTTTACTTTCTCCCTAATCTGCATAAAGGATCAAATCCGATAAATAAATATACTTATAGTGTTATCCAAATACTGTTATAGTGTTATACATATAAATATACTTATAGTGTTATCCAAATACTTATCCAAATAGTGTTATAACTATAGTGTTATGTATAAATATACTTTTGATAAATACTTTTAATTTAAATACTTGTGATTTTACTTTGCTGATGGTTAATTGAAGTTGTTTTAGTTTACGACGTTTATAATTAAATACGTTTGATGGGTTTTTTTGATGAATACTTTTAATTCAAATACTTTTGATTTTACTTTGCTACGTTTAATTAAATACGTTTGATGGTTTTTTGATAAATACTTTTAATTTAAATACTTTTGATTTTACTTTGCTGATGGTTAATTGAAGTTGTTTTATTTTAATTAAATACGTTTGGTGGTTTTTTTGATAAATACTTTTAATTTAAATACTTTTGATTTTACTTTGCTGATGGTTAATTGAAGTTGTTTTATTTTAATTAAATACGTGTAAATAGTGGACACTCGAGCTTGTGTTGTATGGTATCCAAGGCTCCACCATCTGGCATCTGTTAATGTTTTAATTCCTTGCTTCGTTCGTCAGTTTTCCGTTACCTATTTGAATTTTCTGCGTTTTCGGATTTCTACGAAGAAGAGACTATAAAAATCGATTTTTTCCAAAGGTATAGTTTTAATACGCTAAGAACAATTTATTATGATTTCAAGCTTTACATTTTACTAAATTAAATGATTTTTTCAAAGGAGAAACATCGGTTTATGGTCACCTACCTAGAATAACAAGATTACAAATAGATTTTTGGTCGCCTGGAAGACTTGAAGATGCAACCAGTCCAGGTACGGATTCTTTTTGTACGTGGTGAAGATGACTACGGAGAGGTAACTAATTTTTTTTTTTTTTTTTTTTTAATCATCTTTATTGTTACAACTGTATATTATACATCTAGTGACTTCACTCTGTTAGTTAATTTTAACGTATTGTGGTTCATAGATCACTACCTACTACCACTCATCACATCACTTTAGTGAGATGTAACTAGGTCCAGGGGTTTGGTCCTTTTCAGCCTTCGTACGTCGCCACTGTTGTCCAGAAGGTTCAGTACTTCAACATTCCTGTGCTTGTGGAGACGGTTTTCATGGTCCGTTGCTCGATTTTTAATAACTTCGTTCACCATCTTGACTTTAAGATCGCGATGGAGATCATTCGTTCGAACATACCAGGGGGCATTAACTATGCTCCTGAGAATTTTGTTTTGCGTTGTTTGGATTATTTTCATGTTGCTGCTCTTAGTGCAGCCCCATAACTGGCAGCCGTAGGCCCAAATTGGCTTGATCACTTGCTCGTACAGTAGCATTTTGTTATGTATAGGCAGTTGGGATTTTCTCCCAATGAGCCAGTACATCTTCTTGAATTTTAGGTTGATTTCTTCCTTCTTCTTCTTTACGTGCTCCTTCCAGCGGAGCTTGGCGTCCAGGGTCATTCCAAGGTACTTAGCAGTATCAGCATATGGGACGATTCGGGAGTTTAGTTCTATAGGTATTGGTCTCACTTTCCTGTATGTAAAGTTAATGTGTGTTGACTTTGCTTCGTTGAGTTTTATTCTCCATCTTTTGGTCCATTGATGGATACTGTTTACGGATTCCTGTAGTTTACTCGAGGCTTCTTCAACTGTGGGACCAACAGCCAGGATTGCTGTGTCATCTGCAAACGTCGCTGTCACAGCTTCTGTTGGTTTTGGGAGATCCCTCGTGTATAGTAGATAGAGTAATGGCCCAAGGACGCTACCTTGAGGTACTCCTGCTTTTATGTCCCGCAATTGGGAGTATTCTTCGTCGTGTTTTACCCTGAAATGCCTTTCTGTTAGATAAGACGCTAAAATTCTATAATACTGTGCAGGGAGATATCTTTGTAGCTTTGCTTGAAGTCCCTTATGCCAGACTTTGTCAAACGCCTGAGAGACGTCAAGGAACACTGCTGAGCAGATTGCCTTCTCTTCGAAGCATTTCTCTATCACACTGGTGATGCGGTGTACCTGATCTATCGTTGAATGCTGCTCTCTGAATCCGAATTGGTGGTCAGGGATTAGATTTCTGTCCTCGATTATAGGTTTTAATCTCTTTAAGAGGAGTTTCTCAAAGAGCTTGGATATTATTGGTAGAAGGGAGATGGGGCGGTAGGACTTTTTGTCGTGAGTTGGTTTGCCTGGCTTGGCTATCATTATTACCTCTGCTACTTTCCACTGTAGTGGCACGTGATGCAGTCTAAATGACGCATTGATTAGGTGTAGGAGTTTTTTCAGACCGTTTTCTGGAAGTTCTTTCAAGACTTTTCCTGGTATAAGATCATAGCCCGGAGCTTTCTTTGGACTGAGGTTGAACTTAATCTCGTCTTTGAGCTCTTGGATGGTAATAGGCCGAATTTCCAATTCATCTGTCTTTTCTACCATTGTGGCATCCTCATCGGCAGTCTCCCTTGGAAACGGGGTGAATGTTTCCTCAAGGTAGTCTGCAAACAGATCTGCTTTTTCTTTCGCACTCCTTGCCCAATATCCGTCATCTCGTTTAATAGGAGGTATCGGTATTTTAGGACGTTTAAGGCCTTTAGTGGCTCTGTACAGAGAATATTCAGTCTCTTTTCCTGCAGTGAGGCTGTGCAAGTTAACAGCCAATGTTTCCTCTGCAATTTCTCGGTTTAGAGCTTTGAGCTCATTGCATAGTGCGTTCAGCTTTTTTTTGTTTTCTGTAGAGCGAACCCTTTGCCAGATTTTCCTAGCTTTTCTTTTGGCCTTTACCAGTTCCCTTACTTCGAGCGGGTAGTTGGAATGGTAAAGAGGTTTCTTATGGCTAATTGGGGTGCAGGACCAGCACGCCTCTTGGATTTTTTCAGTCAAACGTGCCACCTCTCTTTCCAGTTGATCAGATGTTCTGATGGGCACATGTAGATTGATGCTTTGGGTCAGTTTTTCTCGGAATAACTCCCAGTTGGTGTGCTTATTAGTAAGTTTTGGGGTCTCATCTCTGAGGATTACCGAGTCACTTAGCGTCATGATCACAGGAGAATGATCAGACGAGAGGCCATCGCTATCCTCAGTATTGTTGTATGAATAATGAGAATATGAGAATAATGAGACGGACGCTTACGACTTGTGACTTTTATTCAAGCTCGACATTCATTGTAATGATTCCCGCCTTCTGCTCCAGGCCAATTCTATATGGACACAGCCATCTAGATTCAAACTAAATCTGGATTTAGTAGCCATTGACATTTTATTTTTATTTTAATTGAGTACATAAAATATAATATAAATTTAGTATATAAATTTATATTAATTGTATACAATACAACATGCTCTTTTTTTTTTTTTTTTTAATTTTATTTTATTTTATTTATTTATTTATTTATTTATTTATTTATTTTTTTTTTTTTTTAATACATCAGTGTAATGTAAGTATTAGCATAGATATCTGGATAAACTTAGATACTAAACATTCTTCTCAGTTTGTATCCATTGTTATACATTGGTACACATTCAAACGTATTTTTAATTATTATTGAAAATTATTATTACTAGATACTATTGAATGAAAAAACAGTGGCATAGACAAAAATAATAATAGTCGTAATGATAATGGTCTAATATGCGTTAGCATTAATTACATGGGCGGTTACATTAATACCTATAGTTAACTTTAGTATTTCAAACGAATCGGAGCTTTAACTACCCTACCACCTCTGGTAGTATATGAATTTTCAGTACCAGGTGCTGATTCTGGTGAACCCTTGTTACCAGTTGTGCCTTTTGCTTTATAGTTGGGCGAAAGAAGAATCGACGATTTAAGATCATTTTGATTGTAAAGACGAGCAGTCTCAACAGATAATGGGATTGGATCACAGTGTATAGATTCATTGTTTTTTATTAGAATTGATCCAGACTTTTCTAAGAGATATTTCCTATTTCTCCTGTATTTCGCACCTTCTGGAGTTTCGACTATGTATGTTCGCGGGCCAGAGAACTCAACTACTTTTGCTGGTTCCCAGTGATGCTTTGGTGTCTTTTTGAAAAATATGTTTTGGCCCATACTCAACTTTGAAAGTATACGAGTCCCTTTATCAAAATTATTTTTGTACTTATTTTGTCTTGCAGAAAGGACATGGTTATGTTGTTGAAAATTAACGGTTCGAGGTGTCAAAAGTTTTTGCGAAATAGGTATGATGCATCTCAACCTGCGAGACATCAAAAGTTTTGCTGGGGAATCAATGTCACTTTTTGGTGTGTTGGCGTAGTGAAGGAGAGCTAAATGGGGATCACTTCCTGAATCTTTACATTTGCGAAGTATGTTCTTGCATATTTTAACTCCACTTTCCGACTGACCATTACTCCGCGCGTGATATGGACTTGATTTTAGGTGGGTGAATGACCAACTTTTGGTAAAATTTTCAAACTCTCTAGAATCCCATGGGGGACCTGTATCCGTGACCATTATGTCGGGGATACCATGACGGACAAATATGCTTTTCAAATTGCTGATGACATTTGATGCATTGGCTGACGGAATGTTCACAAGTTCTATGAACTTAGAGAAATAGTCCATCACTACGAGGTATTTTTTATTATCAAAATCAAAGAAATCTGCGCCTATTTTCTGCCAAGGTAACGCTGGCATTTGATGAGGCATTAACGGTTCATCACGCTGTTGTGGACTAAATTTTATACAAGTTGCACAATTATCAATGAAATTCTTGATTTCCGACGACATATTTGGCCAAAATAAAACACCTCTAACAAGAGCTTTACATCTTTCTACACCCATATGGCTATTATGAATCTTAACTAAGAGACTTTTCCGTAGACTATAAGGAACTACAATGCTGGTATTCTTAAAAATAATTCCATTACTTAAATATAGTTCCGCTTGATTAGACCAGTATGGCTTGGCTAAATCTTTAACTGAGTTTTTATTTGAAGGCCATCCATTTTGACAGTAATCTTTGAGAATTAATGAGGTTTCATCGACATCGGTAGCAGCTCTTATGTTATTTAACGTATCACTACATACAGGGACAGATCCATTTACCAAATTTATATGAACTGTAATTTGTTCATCCAGTAAGTCATCAGTTTCTGGCAGAGCAGCGCGCGATAAAGTATCGGCAACATATAGATAACGACCAGGTTTATAAACCATGTTTAGATCATAAGCCTGCAGCTGCAAAAACATTCGCTGCAATCTGGGAGGTACGCTTCCTAGCGGCTTTTTAATGAGGGACACTAATGGTGAGAGATCAGTTTCTATGGTAACATTTTGCCCATAGATGTACTGTCTGAAACGAGTGCACGCGAAAACGACAGCATACAGCTCCTTCTCAATCTGCGCATAGTTCTTCTGACAATCATTTAAAGTTTTAGATGCGTAGGCAACGGGTTTATTATCCTGGAGAAGGCATGCTCCCACAGCTGATTGACTTGCATCTACCGATAGGACTACTGGTTTGTTTACATTGAAGTGTGACAACACTGGACTTGTAGTTATTATATTTTTGAGTCTTTCGAAAGTTATTTGATGTTCATTTTGCCATTCCCATTGACTATTATTTTTGATCAAATTTCTAAGGAGTGTTGTCTCCTCTCCGACATTTGGAATAAAACTGCCTAAATAGTTAATCATTCCCAAAAATCTTTGCATTTCGGATTTATTAGTTGGCGCTTTCATTTCACAAATAGCCTTGACTCGATTTTCGTCTGGACGGACTCCTTCTTTTGAGAAAAAATGCCCCAAATAGTTTACTTGACCCATGCTAAATTTGCATTTGGACCTATTAAATTTGACGTTAAATTGACGAGCCCTTTCGAAGACCATTCTCAGACGTTCGTTATGGGCTTGTTGATTCTCAGCAAAAACCAGCAAGTCGTCTAGAAATACACAAATTCCCGGGAGATCACCAAACACCTCCATCATCTTCTCATGAAATATTTCTGAGGCTACTGATATTCCGAAGGGTAGGCGCAAAAACTTCCTTCGGCCCCACGGCGTGTTGAACACCAACAAGTCCGTACTGGGTTTGTCAACTGGTACAATCCAAAACCCAGAGTTGGCATCGAGTGTAGAGAATATAGTCGCCCCATTGAGTTTTGACCTAATATATTCTAAAGTGGGAAGTTGATAATGTGATCTTTTGAGCGCTTTGTTTAAATTACGAGGGTCAATGCATATACGCAACGCACCTGACTTTTTTTCAGCTACAACCATGGAACTTACCCAATCACTAGGTTTCTCTACTTTAGCTATGACACCATCGGCTTCCATCCTATCTAATTCAGCTTTGACTCTTGGATAAAGCTTAAATGGTAATTTCCTAGGAGGGTCTACAATAGGCTTTACATCCGGTTTTACGGTTAGCGAACATGGTCTTGCAAGACAGCCTAAACCTTCAAAACAGTCCTTAAACTCGTTGACGATTTGAATGGACGATAAATTCACCATCTGAACACGTTTTATCAAATTTAACTGTTGGCACGTTTTGAGACCAAGAATAGTTGAGCAGTCACTATCGATTATATTAAACGGAATACGACAAGGCTTATTTGCAATCTTACAATTTAGTAAACAATAACCAGCATTGGGTATCTGATTACCACAGTACGTTGTGATTTTGGTATACGACGGTTTCAAAATTCTTTCATCGATATTTAGACTTTTGAAATTAGTTTTGCTCATGCAGTTTAACTGAGCACCTGTGTCCAATTGGCATGGGAGAGTTTTTTCTCCGAACCTGATGTCGATTGACCAGACATTGCTTCCTGCCGTCGAACTAACTTGACATACGAAATATTCATCATTGTTATGGTTCAAGACATACCTGTCGGATTCTGCCTCGACTGAGTTGATAGCTTTAGACCTGCACATTTTCCGGTAGTGGTTGTACATACCACAGTTGTGACATTTTTGACCTGTTGCTGGGCACTTGAACCGATGCAGTTGTCCACACCGGCCACATCGCGAGTTGTTGCCACCATCACTTCGCGTCGTACTGGTGCTTCTCGACGGACCTCTCGACGAACTTCGCTGACGGGTTGGGCGTGGAGCTTGTTTGTGCTGCCACTCTCGGGACTTCGACCTCGAATTATGATCACCATAATTCCTTGACTCCGGTGACTGATGACTTGAGACTTGCGATTTTACATTGAGCTTGTTTATATTGCGATTTTCGCTCGACCTGTCCATCTCCGATGCCTGTATCCTCGACAGTTCTTGGCTGCGACATATTTGAACGGCTTTTTCAAGCTTTAGATCATCTTCTTGCAGTAGTCGTTCTTTCATCTTTTGATTTTCTTTGGACAAACCCAAAATTAGAATGTCCTTGACGATGGAATCTCGTAACGTACCGAGTTCGCATGTTAAAGAAAGGTTTTTTAGGGAAGTGACGAATTCGTCGATGGACTCGCCCGATTTCTGATGACGCGTAAATAGGTTGTGACGTTCTACCGTCACATTCTTCTTGGGATTGAAATGGGAGTCAAATTTGGTCACTAGATCCTGGTAAGACACTGTTTCCTCGTCGAGACCAAACGATTCGAAGACATTCATGCCTTGAAAGCCAATAAGAGACAATAGTAATGCCACTTTACGTTTATCGGATTCATCCTCGAGACCTGCGGCAACGAGGTACAGACGGAACTGCTTGATCCAGTTTCTCCATTTTATTGATAGATTTGTGGAACTGCATCCATCGATTTCGAGCGGGGAAATGTTAGGACGAATGTTGACGGACATATTTCGTGGGGCTGTGTCGCTTACTTGCTCTGATGAAGTTTCAGGTTGCCAATTCGCCGACACATCAATGGCGGAATCGCGATTCTCACTACGAGCTTTTGAGGTTTTCATTCGGCGTAGAAAACACGAATTTAACAAACACTTGCGCGAAATACAAATGTACGCGACTGACGTTTCGATATCGCAAGCAAACGGTATACACCTGACACCATGTTGTATGAATAATGAGAATATGAGAATAATGAGACGGACGCTTACGACTTGTGACTTTTATTCAAGCTCGACATTCATTGTAATGATTCCCGCCTTCTGCTCCAGGCCAATTCTATATGGACACAGCCATCTAGATTCAAACTAAATCTGGATTTAGTAGCCATTGACATTTTATTTTTATTTTAATTGAGTACATAAAATATAATATAAATTTAGTATATAAATTTATATTAATTGTATACAATACAACAAGTATGTAAGTAGTTGCCCGAAACTCCTTTTACTACGAAGAAGTCCAGGAGATCTGGTATTTTATTAACGTCTGTTGGCCAGTAGGTGGGCCCGCCTCCAGAGTGAAAATTGCAATTAGATTCTTGCCCTGCTATAAGTAGTTGTACTCCTTTCGGGTTGCGCGTCCTTGAGCCCCAAAATTCGTGTTTCGCATTGAAATCACCCCCTAGAATGAAATTATGTCCGATTCCGCGAAATAAGTCCACGTAGTCGTCTTTCTTTAGCAAATACCTCGGCGGACAGTATATTGCAGCAATGTTAATGGTTCTGTGTTTCGTTTTCACGTTTACTGTGGTGACTTGCATTTTTTCGGCCTCTATTTTCGGCTGTTCCGAGTGTTTGATATTGCTCCTCATAAATATAGCCGAGTCTCCACGAGCACGGTCAGCAGGGTGGATGGAGCTGTACATGTTATAACCTTTAATGTTTGCATAGGATTTTCTTGTTAGATGTGATTCCGAAATCAAACATACATCAATTTTTTCTTGATTGAGAAAAATCTCTAGTTCCTTTAAATTTTGAACAAGCCCATTGGCATTCCAGGTAACTATGCGGAGTGTGTTATTAACCATGTTTTTTATTTGAGAGTTGTGATTCTATTTTATCGAGCCTGTTGAATATAATTTGATTTATCTTACTATGATCTTCAAGTTTTTCTAGTACTAGTGCTAGCAAATCTTCTGAGGTGGGTTTGACTTTCTGAACCTCTTTTATATTTCTTGCTATTTGGGCATAGGAGACGCCATCTTTTAACAATTTTTGACTCATCTCTTTTGAATTCGGTACACTCACTCGTCTACTCGTACTAGGCACGGCGGGTTTCTCTTTTCTAGCCGGTCCATCCCTATTATCACGGAGCCTCTGAAGCTCCTTTGCCACTTCACACCCGCGGTAATTTGCGGGGTGATCGCCTGTGCAGTTGATGCACTTGGGGGGGGCTTCTTTAGGTTTCTGGCAGGCTGGTTTCTGTTTTATTTTAATTAAATACGTTTGGTGGTTTTTTTGATAAATACTTTTAATTTAAATACTTTTGATTTTACTTTGCTGATGGTTAATTGAAGTTGTTTTATTTTAATTAAATACGTGTAAATAGTGGACACTCGAGCTTGTGTTGTATGGTATCCAAGGCTCCACCATCTGGCATCTGTTAATGTTTTAATTCCTTGCTTCGTTCGTCAGTTTTCCGTTACCTATTTGAATTTTCTGCGTTTTCGGATTTCTACGAAGAAGAGACTATAAAAATCGATTTTTTCCAAAGGTATAGTTTTAATACGCTAAGAACAATTTATTATGATTTCAAGCTTTACATTTTACTAAATTAAATGATTTTTTCAAAGGAGAAACATCGGTTTATGGTCACCTACCTAGAATAACAAGATTACAAATAGATTTTTGGTCGCCTGGAAGACTTGAAGATGCAACCAGTCCAGGTACGGATTCTTTTTGTACGTGGTGAAGATGACTACGGAGAGGTAACTAATGTCACTACGATTCGATTGTTATCAGAAGACGTTACTTATGGATTCTCACCAGAATATCAGAGTGAGCATCATCACAAGGAACTTTTTCGTATTGGTGTTGTAAGAAATGCTTGCAAGTCCTTACGGAAACTAGGTCATTTTCGTAACATCACTGTAACATTGCCAGCGGATGTAGTTCCTTTATATTTTGATGAAGATCGCAACTTTGTTTTCAAAGATAATTATTTGGAAGAATTATCCGGACAAGCGCTGAACCAAAAGCATTCCCCACCAGTATTCCAATCAGATAGCCAAGCAGAATTGATAGAGCTAATTGATAAGTTATCTACTAAATTGGAGACCAAAGAAAATAAACAAACCAATTTGGCCAACATCCAAAAACAGTTCGTCTTACAAAATTATCCAGGGAAAGGGAATGCCATTGAACGGATGAATCTGTTTGAATCGGAATGTGAGAGAAATGAGGTGACTTCTGACGTAAAGAAAATACAAATATTACGCTTATTTTTGGAAAACAATGCAAAAGAATGGTTCACTTCTACTTTGTGCAAAATATCATTAGGAGGAACATGGCTGGATTGGCGCGATTCCTTTTTACAAACCTATGGAGATAAAAGCTGGCGCTCGGTGCATCACGCCTATACGTTCAAGTTTATCAACGGCTCGTTACTTGATTATGCCTTAAAGAAAGAACGACTTTTGTTAGAAACGGAACCTGGGATGTCTGATACATCGCGAATAAATCACATAGTTGTAGGGCTTCCGTTTCACATCCATGACGGTCTAGATAAAGAAGAGATAAGTACAACAGAACAGCTCATGAATCAACTGAGTCGGTACTCCCAAAGTTACTCAAAAGTTCCAAGAGGTATTTTTTTTTTTTTTTTTTTTTTTTTTTTTTTATTGGGGGCTTTGATAGGTTTATGCCTTTGGTCACGTAGACCTCGAAGTGGGTCTATTGTGACGTTGTACCCCTGTTCCTACACTACAACATTGGTAGTGAGGAGACGGTTTACAGCCTCCTCCCGGATGAAGTGGAGCAGGCTGTTGTCATCGATTTTTGCAACCTCGGAGGGACTGAGGATGCCCTTACCAAGGTGCTTAAATCTTTTGTATGCAAGCGCTGGACAGTTACAGAGTATGTGTTCCGCTGTCTCTGGCTCACAGTCACAGAGTCGACAGTCATCTGTCCTGCATATTCCCATCTTTTTGAGGTGGTACTTGACTGGACAGTGGCCAGTTAGGAGGCCTGTAACGGCCTTTATGTCCTTCCGGCTGAGGGAAAGGAGAGCCCTGGCTTTCCTTCTGGAAAAGCGTACGAACTGCTTGGCTTGTCTCATTTTTGGAGCGCTTTGCCAATGCTTTGTTCTCTGCTTGTCAACCCACTTCCCCACTTCTCGGGCTATGAAGCTCTCTGTGATGCCGAGGAAAGGTTCTGGTCCAGTTGGGTTTGACATGGATGCCTGTTTGGCGAGGCGATCCGCCTCTTCGTTGCCTTCTATGCCCTCATGACCCGGCACCCACAGCAGCGTCAATTTGTTGCCATGGGCAGCCATCTTGAGGGAGTTTAGGCAGCTCCAGGTGAGCTTTGATTTTATGGAGAAGGCCGAGATGGCCTTTAATGCTGCCTGGCTGTCTGATAGAATATAGATCTTTGCGCCCTTTAGTCTTTTCCTGGCGATCTCCTGGGCACAAATATCTATTGCATGGGTTTCTGCTTGAAAGATGGTGGCCAAGGCCCCAAGGGGCTTAGACAGGCTAAATCTGGGGCCTTTTATCCCCAGGCCTGCTTTTTCATCCATCACTGACCCATCTGTGAACCACAGCAGTGATCCTGGCTCTAGTTGAGGCATGCCTCCTTTCCAGAAATCACGATCTTTTATTATTACTCTGAATGGAAGATCAAAATTCATCCTCTCTGGCATTTTGTCAGAGATTGATGAAGCCACTGGGTCTACCTCGACAAAGTCAAGGATGGACGCATGGCTATTTTTCCTGGCAGGGTGTTTTATTGCTCCTGCTTGCAGCATCCTCATGGCCCCCAGGTAGGCCACCCTCTGTATGTGGAGATGGAGGGGTTCGAGGTCAAGTAAAACCTCTAGTGCTGCAGTAGGGGCTGTTCTCATTGCCCCTGTTATTCCAAGGCAGGCCTGTCTTTGGAGTTTTGTAAGTTTCTCCACAGCCGTTGCCTGACAGGTTTTCTGCCACCATACCGTTGAGGCATAGGTGACCATGGGTCTGACAATGGCTTTATAAGCCCAGTTGGCCCTCATTGGTGCCAGTCCCCACGTCTTCCCAAGCATTTTGTGGCAGCTCCACATTGCTTTTGTGCCTCTTTTTAGGGTATAGTCTAGATGCTTGTTCCAGTTTAATTTCTGATCAAGCATGACTCCCAAGTATTTTACCTCCCCTGAGAGTGGGATGCTCTTACCTCGGAGTTTGGGAGCCTTAATATTGTATTTCCTTCTGTTGGTGAAGGCAACAATGGTGGTTTTGTCAGGGTTTACATTCAGATCCTCCTTATGACACCAGCTTTCAATAATATTTAGAGCGTTCTGAAGTCGCTCTGATAGCGTACTATCGAACCTGCCCCTAATGATGATGCACAGATCATCCGCATAGGCAGTAATCTCATAGCCACACTGTTGCAGTATTGCTAGGAGTTCATCTGCTACCAACAACCACAGAAGGGGGGACATGACCCCTCCTTGAGGGCAACCTCTGTTGGCCAATACAGTGGTGCTCTCATTTCCTTGTGCAGTTGTGATAACACGGCTTACCAGCATAGCCTTCAACCAATTAATGGTGGGGTTTGGGATGCCCCTCATCCTTGCTGCCCGCTCGATGGAATCATGGTTGGTGTTGTCAAAAGCACCTCCTATGTCCAGAAAGCAGCATAGGGCTATCTCTTTAGTTTCTAGCGCCCTTTCTATGAGGGAGACGACCTCTGATAGAGCTGTCTCCGTCGACTTACCCTTTTGATAGGCATGTTGTGCCTTTGATATGGGGTGGTCTTTGAGGTGATCATCTTTGATCATCTGGCCAATGATTTTCTCCATGACGTTTAGTAGAAAGGAGGTGAGACTGATGGGTCTCTGTGATTTTGGCAAGGACGAGGAACCTGCTTTTGGTATAAACACCACTCTCACCTCTCTCCATATTTTTGGGATATACCCCAGCGCATAACTTGCAATATAAGTCTTGTTGATGATGGGAGTTAGCATCTCCAGGCCCTGTTGTAGCAGTGCCGGGAAGATGCCGTCCACTCCTGGTGACTTATAAGGTTTGAAGGACTTTATTGCCCATTTCACCTTGTTGGAAGTAAATATCTTTTTGGCTTGTTTAAGGACGCTAGGATATGGTAGGCGGTTTGTGTTTTCTGCATCCTGAGCCAGGGCAACTTGGTCCCTTGTTGTGACTTTGGAACCCGGGAAGTGTGTCTCCATTAGGAGTTCCAGGGTCTCCTTGGTGTCACTCGTATAACTTCCATCCGCCTTCTGAAGAAGCCCTAATGGGCTTGGCCTGTCCTTGGAGAGGACTTTCTGTAGCTTGGATATTGTAGAGACCTCCTCCAAGGTGCCACAGAAGTCCTTCCAGGATGACCGTTTGGCTCTTCTCACAGCTGTGGTGTAGGCAGTATGGTGAAACCTATAGGCCTCCCACTGACCATTTCTTTTGGCCCTGTTGAAGAGTCTCCTCGTTTGGATTCGGAGTTGTCTAAGCTCCTCATTCCACCATGGAGCATCTCGATTGCTCCTTTTGGTTTTAAGCTGGCAACTTCCCTCGTATGCTTGGGTTATTGCAGCTTGCATCTGCCCTGCTATTATGTCTAGCTCTTGGGGCGTGCTGATATCTCCGTTCACTCCCTCTAGTTCATGGCCAAGGAGTTGTTTGTAGAGATTCCAATCTGTACTTTTTGGAGTACGGTATGTCTCTTCACGTTGCTGGTGAAATTCAAGATTGAAGATGACGTACCTATGGTCAGACAAGGTAATTTCGTCTGACACATGCCAGTTTGTGACCTTGTCACCAAGAAAAGGACTAGATAAGGTGAGGTCAAGGACCTCTTCTCTAGTCCTAGTGACAAAAGTGGGTACATTCCCCCTATTTAGAACCGTCACCTGACATGAATATAGATAATCAAGTAATGCCTCACCTCTTGGATTTATATTAGTGCTGCCCCACACTGTATGGTGAGCATTAGCGTCGCAGCCAATGATGAAGTGTAGGTTCCTTTCGTGGCAGTGATCTATTAACCTTCTGATTTCAGGGGGGGGGGGGGGGCCGTCTTCTTCGTCACCGGGGAAGTAGGCAGACGCTACCACTATCTTCCCGCGTCCCGCTGATGTTTGTCCTTCTACTGTCACTGCCACTAGGTCCCTGGAAATAAAGTTTGGCATTGTCATAAAAGGGGTGTCTTTGCCAATAAGTATGGCTGTTCTGCAACGTTCTTCTGTTCTAGAGAAGATAAGCTTACCTGAGCTTGAGGGTATGCCTCTAATGGTGTTTCGTCCAGCCCAGGGTTCTTGAATCAGGGCAATGTTGAGCCTCCTCCTTGAGAAAGTATTACAGAGCACGGCCGAGGCCGCCTCTGCCCTATGTAGATTTACCTGGAGGAGGCTCAGCCCTGATGAGGAGGATATCATTTCCTCCTCTTGCCCCCTTTTGTCTTCTGGTATTGGGCAAGGGGGCTCCAAGAGGTATTGTACAGTCAACTTCAAGTTCTACTCGCCCCTATGATACTGATGGTGCACAGAAAACGTCCGGACATTCGTAGAAAAACGTCCTTGTGTCATTTGTGAGTCACGAGGTTACCCTGGACGTTACCACCCAGTGGAACATTGTAGATTCAAGGGTCGTAGTATGGAGAACAAGAGAGTAAATCTAACGGAGGTTAGAGATCTTGCCATTAATGTACAAGAGGATTCAAAAAACTAGATTACACACCACTAATTCGATTAAAAGTTACAATTAATGACACAAAAGTTACCGGGATATATGACAGTGGTTCTAATGTAACACTGATTAACTCGAAGATCATTGAAGAATTGAAAGAAAAGATGTGGAAGAACGAACAAACTTTTAAAACTATTAGTGGTGTGCAAAAAAGCTATAATAAGATCAAATTACCGATGCGGATTCACAAATTAGAACAAGAGATTGAAGCCCATGTGATAAAGAACGATAATTTTTCATACGATGTACTACTGGGATTGGACGTCATTGAACAATTTCGTTTAATACAAGATGAACGATTGGATATTCATCAAAGAGTATCTAATGATCACATTGAAAAGATAGACAAAATCGGAGATAACTCTATCAAGTTGAATTAGTTTGAGCAAGACCCTTTGGCCTATTTAGAAAAATTGCAACATTTAGAAAAGGATAAGATTGGGCAATTTGCTCCTATACTGGATGATAATTTATCAGTATTTGCAAAACACAAATATGATGTTGGACAAGTAAACCACCCAGAAGCTCATATTAAACTTTTGGAAAACAAATATATTTCGAAAAAACCGTATAGATGTTCGATTCCGGATAAAATTACCTTTTGGACAAAATTACCTTTTGGATAAAATTACCAGTGGACAAAATTACCTTTTGGGTTGAAAATTTCTCCTGCCATTTTCCAACGAGCACTTGCTACAGCAATTCGACGCCACGGACTACAGGATTTTTGCATCAACTACATCCTGATATCCTGATATCCTGATATTTTCAGCGGATTTCGAACAACATTTAAGTCACATCAAGCAATTACTCCATGCGATTAAATTAGAGGGATTTCGCTTGGAGTTGGCAAAATGTAACTTTGCTCAACCCTCAGTTAACTACTTAGGGCATATTCTCGCTTATAATTCAGTCAGGCCACATCATGACAACCTCAGATCAATCAGGGATTTTCCCATACCCAAAAACAAGAAAAATATCCGCCAGTTCTTAGGTAAAGTAAATTTCTATCATACTCGTAAATACATCCCAGATCACACGAGACTATTTGAACCTATCCACAATCTTCTACGTAATAATACGACGTTTCAATGGACCGATGATTGTGATACTACATTCAATAAAATAAAAGAATACCTATGCCAGAGCCCGATTTTATCCATTTTCGATCCTCTAAAACGGACATTTATTTACACTGATGCAAGTGCTCTGGGGATGGGGGCAATTCTTAAACAAGTTCAAGATGATGGTGAATTACATCCAGTTGCATATTTTTCGAAGAAATTTACTCCCTCCCAAGCAAGGAAAAAGGCCATCTATTTGGAGTGCCTGTCTATCAAAGAGGTATTGAGGTATTGGCAACACTGGTTGATAGGCCACAAATTCCAAGTAGTTTCAGATCACAGACCTTTGGAAAGTTTGAAAATAAAAGCTAGAACGGACGAAGAACTGGGTGATTTGATATATTATTTGTCTCAGTATGATTTTACAATTACATATTCACCAGGGAAAACAAATCAAGAGGCTGATGCACTTTGCAGAAATCCCGTCTTGGAATCATTTGAAAATGCAGATGATGTTTTGCAAGTAGTCAACTTGGTCTCAATCCACGATCTTAGGCAGGATCAAGTCCACAATAACAACGAACTATCTCTCGATAATCGGGCTTACAAAAAGGGCGAGCTTCTCTATAAAAAGCTAGGAAACAGAGAACGTATTTTTGTTTCTACAACCTTCGGCTTAGATCTGATTAAAAAAATTCATTCTCACTACGGTCATGTTGGAAGCAGCCACATAGCGGAAAAATTACGACCATTTTATTATTTCAAGAGGATGGATGCACTTATCAAGGAGTTTTGTCATAAATGCGACACCTGCAACAAGAATAAATCAAGAAGAATTCGAGACATTGGTCGTTTGTCTCAATTAGGTCCGGCCAAGGAACCATACGAAATCATGTCGCTGGATACAATTGGAGGGTTTGCAGGAAATCGTTCCCCTAAGCGTTACCTTCATCTCCTGGCTGACCACTTCACAAGATTCGCTTATACCTACGCTTCCAGAGGTCAACAAGCTAAAGATCTCATTACATTCCTACGCCCCATTTTCGAAAAAAAAAAAAAACAAAGTAAAACTTATCCTTGCTGACCAATACGCAAGTATCAACTCCGAGGAATTCAAGTCCTTTCTGCATCGCTATGGTATAACATTGATTTTCACCGCAGTTGATTGTCCGTTCTCGAATGGTTTAAATGAACGACTCAACCAGACGCTCGTTAACCGAATTCGTTGCAAGATCAGTGAACAACCACGTCGGCCATGGTCCGGTCTCGCCGTCGAATGTACTGCGGAATACAACCGAACAACCCATAGTGTGACAAAATTCCCCCCTTTATACCTGGTTACGGGACAAAATTCCTCAATAATACCTCCAACATTAAATCAACCCCAAGATTTGGCGCAAGGTAGATTGACAGCATTTCAAAATTCACAAAACAACTATGAAACCAACAAAAGAAGAGTGGACAAAATGAAAAAAAATTATGAATTTCAAATAGGAGATTTGGTTTATGTGGAAATGGGAAATCGCCTCAACAGGAATAAACTGGATCCGATAAGAAGAGGGCCGTTTGCAGTTTTGAGCAAGCTGTCATCGACCATTTACGAAATTGGCCTTGGCAGTCGTCGTTCTCAGGCAAATTTTGTGCACATTAGCAAACTTTTGCCCTCCAAAGTGGGGGAGATGTAAATAGTGGACACTCGAGCTTGTGTTGTATGGTATCCAAGGCTCCACCATCTGGCATCTGTTAATGTTTTAATTCGTTGCTTCGTTCGTCAGTTTTCCGTTACCTATTTGAATTTTCTGCGTTTTCGGATTTCTACGAAGAAGAGACTATAAAAATCGATTTTTTTCAAAGGTATAGTTTTAATACGCTAAGAACAATTTATTATGATTTCAAGCTTTACATGTTACTAAATTAAATGATTTTTTCAAAGGAGAAACATCGGTTTATGGTCACCTACCTAGAATAACAAGATTACATACGTTTGATGGGATTTTTGATAAATGCTTTTACTTTTGATAAATACTTTTAATTTAGGCTTGCACCTGTTTAATTGAATTTGCTTTATTTTAATCAAAGGCTTTCGATGAATACTTTTAATTTAAATACTTTTGATTCTACTTTGCTGCTGGTTAATTGAAGTTGTTTTATTTTAATTAAATACGTTTGATGGGTTTGTTTATAAATACTTTCGATAAATTCATTTAATTTAAATACTTTTGATTTCACTTTGCTGATGGTTAATTGAAGTTGTTTTATTTTAATTAAATACGTTGGATGGGATTTCATTCCTTGTCGTCATTACATTCTTTCCTCCTCGCTTGCCGGCGGTAACAAACTATTTACAACGAGAACCTTATAGCTGTACGATTGGGTCATGAGAAGGTTGTATTTAACAAGCCAATTTACGTTGGTTTTGCAATTCTTGAGTTGTCAAAAACCCTCATGTACGATTTGCATTACAATCACATGTTAAAAACATTTGGTGGAGGCGCTCTAAAAATGTGTTATCAAGATACTGATTCGTTTGTGTGGGAAATCCGATCGGACAATCTGTATGTAGATTTAAAGCCTCTGTCATATATTTTCGATTTTAGTGATTATCCCTAGCTACATTATCTCCACTCCACCGACAATAGGACAGTTATAGGAAAACTGAAAGATGAGACTAGATCAATCCCAATTTACGAATTCGTGGGGTTAAGGCCCAAATTATATACCTTAAAGTTTGGTGAAGATGTACGAAAAAATGCCAAAGGAGTGGGCAAAGCGGCTGTTGAGGCATTGGAGTTGAAAGATTACTTATATTGTCTTACAACAAGAAAGGATGTATACACAAATTTCAGAAAAATCGAGTCTAAATTACACGATGTTTATACTACAAACAACTTTGACTTTTATGGATGATAAGAGGGTAATTATGGGAAATGGCGTCGACACTAGACCTTATGGTTATGTTCAACATATTTAAATATAATTCCATTCTCACATTCACTTTTGTAACTTGTTGTAATAAGTTATTTTCGATTCAATAATAAATTATCTAATAATAACTAAGCTTTTGGTGTTTACTCGTAAGCTTGCTGCAAGAAAAACTTCGAGTCATGAATCATATAATTAGTTTATAGTTTTACGAAATTTTGAGATAATATAATATTATGGTAATTGTTATGATTTCCCCCAAATCAAACACATTTTCATGAATATGTTCCCCTCCTAGTAAATAAGAAATAGTATGTATACAATTTTATAATAAGTATTGAATAAAGTGAAGGTCACAAGAGAACGGGAAGCATGAAGTCAACGACCTGGGAATTCCCCGAGGTGAGGAAGAAGGGGGCTCAAGGGAGTATATAAACCCTGAGCCCACCTACCTAGAGTACCAGTCTATCCCGCTCTCTCGCCTAGACCTGACCCTACCTCTCAAACCTTGTGTTCTAAAAAAACCTTAAAACCCTCTTTTATTTTTGAGTGAGCTGTTTTCTCCTTCAGAGAAGTACGCGCCCCTCAAAAAACTCTCTCAGTGTAGCTGTGCTCTCCTTCAGAGGGTTACGCGCTCCTGGGAAAACTCTATGGTGTAGCTGTCTTCCTCCTTCAGAGGACTACGCGCTCCCATAGTTTATAAAAAGATAGTGTAGCTGTGCTTAGGATGGGGTACGCGCTCCTGTGAAATTTTGGTGTAGCTGTTTTTCCTCTCGGAAAGTACTTGCTCCCACAATTTCACAGTGTAGCTGTTCTCATACTAGGTTACGCGCTCCTATCAAATTTTATTAATAAAGTGTTCTTCCCCTTCAGGGAATTACTACTTCTATGTAGTGTAGCTGGGCCCTGAGCTATAAGGGTTTCGCGCTCCTACGCCTTGTCCCCTTCAGGGAACCACATTTTACTATCACACCAGTCAAAAATTCATAATTAATATTTTCTAAATTCACTCAACCCAATTTTAAACCAAAGTAGCACTTTTCCAAAAATTATGTAAATTCTAAATTAATCAATGTTTGACAAAAAATCATAACACTGGTGACCTCCGACCTTTGAACACGCTCCTTCCGCCCCTCGTACCGCCTCACGCTCCTACCCGTCATCAAACCAACTCACTCAATCATGACGCAGGACACTCAGGCCGTGGAAGCACCCTCATCCACTACGAGGTTGCCTACCTTCCTCAGCTTCGACACCAAGCTGTGGTTCCTACAGGCGGAAGCAATTTTCACGACCGAGCGAATTTCGTCGCAAACTACGAAATTTAACAGGGTCATCGCAGTTCTACCACCCGAAACATTACGACAAGTTGCCGACCTACTCGCCACACCAGGTCCAGAACCATATGATGCAATCAAGGAAAGGTTAACCGCAACCTACACTCGATCAGAATCAAAAACGCTACAACTATTACTCGAAAATTCACCTATCGAAGATCAACGGCCATCACTACTGCTCAACGAGATGAGATACCTTGCAGGATCTGAAGTACCAGCATCACTATTATGCAAGTTATGGATAAACAGGCTACCACAGTCATGCCGCAGCATCCTCGCCGCATCTACGGAAACCGATCCCTCGAAACTGGCAACCATAGCAGACAGAGTAATGGAAACAGTTGATTCAGCGATCACACCCACCCACAACGACGTACAACATCAAATATCGGAGTTGACAGCACAGATACAGCAACTTTCTATGCGCAATTCACGACCTGAGCCCAGACAACGTTCACGAACTCGTTCACCGACAAGACAACACAGATCGCGCTCGCGTAATCAAGAATTTGACCGCAACCGATCACGATCACGCTCTCGACCTCAAAAAACCTGCTGGTACCACAACAAGTGGGGGAAAAATGCAGTGAAGTGCGAAAAACCGTGTTCATACCGCGCGGAAAACTAATTTACGCAGCCGTATCGGCGGGACGTCCTGCAAGTAATTCAAACCGCCTTCACATCTATTGCCAGAGACAAGGCATACCGTTCCTCATAGACTCCGGAGCTTCAATCTCAGTTCTACCAAACAAGCTAGTAAGAAGACAACAAACTTCAACAAATCCCTTGTACGCCGCAAATGGAACTGTGATATCATCGTATGGCATCCTCACCGCGAAAATCAAGCTCAACAACGCACTGTACAACTGGGACTTCGTTGTTGCAGATATACCAAAAGCTGTGACGTGGAGGTCACTCACAGGACCTGATGAGTTAAAGCCCACTACCCCCCGTACCTACCCCCCCGCGGCCCCTCTCCTTAAGAGAGACTGGAGAGAGCAGTTACGTACGATCGACCTATCGAACAAGTTCCCTCCCGTCCCCCTATTTGAAGTATTACAATTATTCTAATTGTATAAATAAACCCAGTTTCCCCCCTTTACTTTTCGTCATCTTTGACTACACCCGATCATCCAGTACTAAAGGTACGTGAATCGTAATATCCGTATTCACATTATCACATGGTAGCAGAGCGTGGTTTCGATCCACGGACCTCTGGGTTATGGGCCCAGCACGCTTCCACTGCATCATCGGAGCGGATTTCTTATCCTACTACCACCTACTAGTAGATCTTAAACAAAAAAGGCTAATCAACTCGCAAAATGGCGAAATCATCTCCGGACGAATCAGCAGCGTTTCACACGGAAAAATCGCCGCCATCACACACATTCCTCCAAACATCAAATACAGGAAAATATTAGAACAATATATACAGACCACCCAACCCTCTGGGAACCCTGTATATAAAAATATCGGAATTTACCATCACATAGAAACAATAGGACCACCGGTATTCGCAAAAGCCCGCAGACTTCCGCCAGACAAACTACGCCTAGCAAAACAGGAATTCGACAAGCTACAAGGGCTAGGCGTCATACGCCCATCAAAATCACCATGGTCATCCCCACTGCACATCGTCACAAAACCAGACGGGTCCATACGACCGTGCGGAGTCTACAGAACTCTCAACTCAAGAACAGTACCGGATAAATATGCCGTCCCAAACATCCGTGACTGTAACACACTATTAGAAGGTACAACAATCTACAGCACGCTCGACATCACCAAGGCATTTCACCACATCCCCATCGCTCCAGAAGACGTACCAAAAACGGCAGTTATCACACCATTTGGGCTCACACGTATGGGATTCGGCCTACGCAACGGACTTTATTTTCGTTTACCTCGACGATGTACTTATAGCATCGAAAAATGAAAAGGAACACGAAAAACACCTCCACGCCGTACTCGAAAAATTCAAAACACACGGACTACAACTCAACGTAGAAAAATGCGACCTGGGACAACAAAAAGTCACATTTCTCGGGCACACAATATCAAAAGATGGAATCAAACCTCTCGAGTCCAAAGTACGACAGACACGCGCATTTCCGCAGCCAACTAACGTCTCACAACTCCGCAGATTCCTCGGAATGATCAATTTTTACAGGAGAAGTATCAAAAACATCGCAACGGTACAAAAACCACTGAATCTAGGGACGCAGGAGCGTCCCGCCCGCCAAGAAAACCGAAGCCCAGAAAACCGAAGCGACTGAGACACTGATTACGCGACGGAACAAGTTGGGGTTTTCACCCTATCGTAGCTCGGATCCCTGAGTGTCTCGAGAGTTGATTTTTTGTACACCAACTCTCCAGGGGCACGTGAAGACGTAAACCAAATTTCAGCTCTCGGGAACATCAGGTGTCGGGGGTATAACAGTTTTAAAACCACTATTTTTCACGTTTTTCGTGTTCTTCTTCTTCTTCTTCTTGTTGTTCATTGACGGGGCTACAGCCCAGCAGACAAATCGGATCGAGCTGAAATTTTGCACACACGTTTGTTATGCTCTAAGGGAGTGCGTTTTGAACATTTTTTCTCCCTCCCCCCATTTCTCTCCCAATTAGGGGGGAAATAGTAATTTTTAGGAATTTCAAATGGTCATAACCCCTTCAAAATTGAAGCTTTTTCAGATTTTATTTTTTAGTTGTATTCAGCTTTTAAAACTGTTTAATTTGAGACCAAAATGAGCTTACTAAGGGGTAAAACAAAGGAGTTATAGTGATTTTTCTATTTTCAACAATAACTGCCGCCAAAATTGATGGAAATTGGTGCGGTTGGTCTTAAAATGTCCCCTAGGTTGTCTAGTATATGCTCAATAATTTTGAACTAAATCTCAATCGATTCGACTAATCTACAGCCAAAAATACGTGAATAAATTCCACATCTACTGATTTGGCTAATTTCCGAAAACATCAAAGTTGAACGGTGGTCAGAAAAATTGTCGTAGAGTGGCGCCTATCTGAGGATCGATAGGAAATTCTATGGGCTTTCGAATGAGGGTAGCGCACTTTGCCACTTTTCCCAACGGTTCTCGAGTTATTCGCGATTGTTTGTATAAAAACGTGCGATTTACCTTTTGCAAACTTTCTCTTTCCACATTCTCTTCGACACCAATAATTACAATTATTGTAATGATTCTCAACAACAAAAATTTGCACAATCCCCAAGAAAAAAATGCAACAAATTTTCAAAAAATTTCTAATTCAAATTCATTCAAATTTCTAATAATTAGAAATTGTTCCTAGAATTATTCTTTCTATTTTTTTAAATTTAATAATAAGAATAATTGTATTAAATTTTAATAATTGTTTATAATTGTTAATTGATCAAAAACTACTATTTAACCAATTCGCAAAATTTTTAAAACTACTTATTTTTCAAACTCATTTCAGATAACAAACAATAATTTCCAAAAAATAATTATTGTCACAAAAATAAGAAACAAAAAGGCAAATTAGTAGGCGTACTAATTTTTTATACTAAATTTTGACTAGGATAAAACTTCATTTAGGAAAAAATTTACTAGTTACCTCGTAGTACTTTTGTTAAATTGAACCGAATTGTATAAGTACCACTCGAAAACTAGCCATGCAAAAAGATGTGATATCCCCCCAAAAACAACTCCGTTGTAAAAACTGGCCCGCCAAAATCCTCAGCCGCAAAAAGGAATGATATCCATTTTGCCCGCCAGCCACATATATAGGATGCTCGGTGCTTCGCACCTCGCTGTTGAGTGTGCATATAGAAACCTGATCCACCTACCCCTCCTCCACCGTCAATGTTTTCCTGTTCCCTGTCTCCTTCCCACAACCCCCTCTCACCATTAGTCACCCTCGGTTTCACCTAATATGTTTTCTCTGTTACACCAGCAGGGAGCTTTACGCTTCTTTCAATGCTGTTGGCGGGAGCTTTTTGCCAGATGAACAAGCCTGAATTGAAGCATTACTTCATTATAGTTGTACCACCGCTGATTACTCGTGACCTATATATGTGGCTGGCGGGCAAAATGGATATCATTCCTTTTTGCGGCTGAGGATTTTGGCGGGCCAGTGTTTACAACGGAGTTGTTTTTGGGTGGATAAATTCTTACACAACACCAAGAAGAACGATAAAACTCCAGTAAAATGGGATGAAGAGTCAGTAAAATCGTTTAACATGTTAAAAGACATGCTGGCAAACGCTACACTCCTCGCGCATCCTCGACAACATGCAAAACTCATACTCAACTGCGACGCGAGTGACACAGCCATCGGAGGTGCGTTGAGCCAACTACATAACAACAAAATTGAACCACTAGGGTTCTACTTAAAAGGATTATCAGAATCACAAAAAAAATATTCTACGTTCGATAGAGAGCTGTTGGCCATTTTCGAGGCAGTTCGACACTTCAAGGACATCATAGAAGGAAGGCAATTCTCAATCGTCACTGATCACTAACCACTGACTTACGCCATCAACCAACTACCTAAGACAGCATGCCCACGAAGAATACGCCAACTAAATTTCATATCACAATATTCAACGGACATAACATACCAAACAGGAGAGGATAATGTAGTTGCAGACACATGGTCAAGAATAGAAGAAATCACTATCCCGGATAACACGTCATGCATAATACAAGGACAATCAGACGACGACGCCATCACGAATTATTTCAAAAAACACCCAGAAAGACATCCGGACCCCTCATATGCAACAATCAGAACGGAAAAATTCGACCATGTGTATCTACCTCACTCACAGAACGAATATTCAACTCTATTCACAACATAAGTCATCCAAGGATACGAACATCAAGAAAACTCATATCCGAGAGGTACTTCTGGCCAAATATGAACAGACAGATAAGACAAATGGTGTTACTATGCCAATCGTGTCAGAAAAATAAAACATATAAACACACAAGAGCGCCACTCCAAACATTTCCAGAGACAACACCATTTGAACATCTACACATCGACATTGTTGGGCCTTTGCCAAACTGCAGAGGAAAGAAATTCTGCCTCACGTTCATCGATCGATATACCAACTGGATAGAATGCGTCCCAATGGCCGACATCTCAGCAAAATCCGTCACTGAGGCCATCCTGTCTACATGGATCAGCCGCTATGGAGTACCAGCCACAATCACAACGGATCAAGGAAGACAATTCGAGTCTGAAATCTTCACATCTCTCTGCACGTCGCTAGGTATCAAACACAGGCATACCAATGCATACCACCCGCAAAGCAATGGCAAGATAGAACGGTGGCATAGATGTCTGAAAGCAAGTTTGGCAGCCCAAACAAATAAAAATGACTCGAATTGTCTTCCTTGATCCGTTGTGATTGTGGCTGGTACTCCATAGCGGCTGATCCATGTAGACAGGATGGCCTCAGTGACGGATTTTGCTGAGATGTCGGCCATTGGGTTCGCATTAAGACTCCCTGGCGACATATTTTCACCTCAAAAAACAACAACGACAAAATTGCGAAAGGATATACAGAACGTGAGCAAAGCATACCTTCCAAAAAGCATGAAAGAAGCCAAGTTTGTGTATATCAGGGTACCTACATTAGTCACGTCATTAGAGCCACTCTACGAAGGACCCTTTCCCGTTATTACCAACGACGGTAAGACGATTACCGTCGTCATTAACGGTTCTGAGTCTAGGGTCTCAATAGATCGGTGTAAACCGGGATTTGCGTTACCTGCCATCAACGAGGGAACTAATCCGACGGGCGAGCCTCACCCTCACACTCCCAACGGCCAAAACAACCCTTCTGCAAGCAGGTATAACCTAATGGTGCGGTTTCAGCCTTCAACTACCTCACCAACCGCTATAAAAACCCAATGCACCAACCCAGCAGACAATCAGTATCAACATGGACCTCGAACGTGCAAGACTGGACATGTTGAACCTCCGCATAACCCTGGACAACCCCGTCACCCCGATTCGCGACTCGATGATCGAGCTCAAGGAGTTTGTGATGGCACAAATTCAACGGCCGCAACAAACTCGGAGATGCGACGCAGACCAGGGACATCCTACGCCGACGCCACGAGGCAAGGAAAACATCGCTCCAGTGAAAGAATATTTCACCAGCGACTTTCTACACAAACAGAAAGAAGCACGGCGATTCGACATGAAGAGACAAGCAATTCACAACGCCTACAACAAGTGCGTTCTGACACCTCAAGATCCTCGGCAAAAGCCCCCAGCCAACAAAGAAGAGAAGAAAGACATCCCTCTTCCTCCATGGGCCAACAAAAAATCAAGCCACGGCCCGACTCGCCACATCCGGCGAAGAGGGCGAAAGCACAGAGGACCCCTAGAAAAATAAAATAAATTTTTTAACACCTTTAGAATATTGTATTGCCTTCAGCAAATAGTAATTTTGTAATTTTAGAATATTGTATTGCCTTCAGCAAATAGTAATTTTGTAATTTTAGAATAGTTTTGCCTTCAGCAAATAATAATTTTGTAATTTTAGAATATTTACTGTAGGGAAACACATTGGGGGAGGTATGTTATGATTTCCCCCAAATCAAACACATTTTCATGAATATGTTCCCCTCCTAGTAAATAAGAAATAGTATGTATACAATTTTATAATAAGTATTGAATAAAGTGAAGGTCACAAGAGAACGGGAAGCATGAAGTCAACGACCTGGGAATTCCCCGAGGTGAGGAAGAAGGGGGCTCAAGGGAGTATATAAACCCTGAGCCCACCTACCTAGAGTACCAGTCTATCCCGCTCTCTCGCCTAGACCTGACCCTACCTCTCAAACCTTGTGTTCTAAAAAAACCTTAAAACCCTCTTTTATTTTTGAGTGAGCTGTTTTCTCCTTCAGAGAAGTACGCGCCCCTCAAAAAACTCTCTCAGTGTAGCTGTGCTCTCCTTCAGAGGGTTACGCGCTCCTGGGAAAACTCTATGGTGTAGCTGTCTTCCTCCTTCAGAGGACTACGCGCTCCCATAGTTTATAAAAAGATAGTGTAGCTGTGCTTAGGATGGGGTACGCGCTCCTGTGAAATTTTGGTGTAGCTGTTTTTCCTCTCGGAAAGTACTTGCTCCCACAATTTCACAGTGTAGCTGTTCTCATACTAGGTTACGCGCTCCTATCAAATTTTATTAATAAAGTGTTCTTCCCCTTCAGGGAATTACTACTTCTATGTAGTGTAGCTGGGCCCTGAGCTATAAGGGTTTCGCGCTCCTACGCCTTGTCCCCTTCAGGGAACCACATTTTACTATCACACCAGTCAAAAATTCATAATTAATATTTTCTAAATTCACTCAACCCAATTTTAAACCAAAGTAGCACTTTTCCAAAAATTATGTAAATTCTAAATTAATCAATGTTTGACAAAAAATCATAACACTGGTGACCTCCGACCTTTGAACACGCTCCTTCCGCCCCTCGTACCGCCTCACGCTCCTACCCGTCATCAAACCAACTCACTCAATCATGACGCAGGACACTCAGGCCGTGGAAGCACCCTCATCCACTACGAGGTTGCCTACCTTCCTCAGCTTCGACACCAAGCTGTGGTTCCTACAGGCGGAAGCAATTTTCACGACCGAGCGAATTTCGTCGCAAACTACGAAATTTAACAGGGTCATCGCAATTCTACCACCCGAAACATTACGACAAGTTGCCGACCTACTCGCCACACCAGGTCCAGAACCATATGATGCAATCAAGGAAAGGTTAACCGCAACCTACACTCGATCAGAATCAAAAACGCTACAACTATTACTCGAAAATTCACCTATCGGAGATCAACGGCCATCACTACTGCTCAACGAGATGAGATACCTTGCAGGATCTGAAGTACCAGCATCACTATTATGCAAGTTATGGATAAACAGGCTACCACAGTCATGCCGCAGCATCCTCGCCGCATCTACGGAAACCGATCCCTCGAAACTGGCAACCATAGCAGACAGAGTAATGGAAACAGTTGATTCAGCGATCACACCCACCCACAACGACGTACAACATCAAATATCGGAGTTGACAGCACAGATACAGCAACTTTCTATGCGCAATTCACGACCTGAGCCCAGACAACGTTCACGAACTCGTTCACCGACAAGACAACACAGATCGCGCTCGCGTAATCAAGAATTTGACCGCAACCGATCACGATCACGCTCTCGACCTCAAAAAACCTGCTGGTACCACAACAAGTGGGGGAAAAATGCAGTGAAGTGCGAAAAACCGTGTTCATACCGCGCGGAAAACTAATTTACGCAGCCGTATCGGCGGGACGTCCTGCAAGTAATTCAAACCGCCTTCACATCTATTGCCAGAGACAAGGCATACCGTTCCTCATAGACTCCGGAGCTTCAATCTCAGTTCTACCAAACAAGCTAGTAAGAAGACAACAAACTTCAACAAATCCCTTGTACGCCGCAAATGGAACTGTGATATCATCGTATGGCATCCTCACCGCGAAAATCAAGCTCAACAACGCACTGTACAACTGGGACTTCGTTGTTGCAGATATACCAAAAGCTATCATCGGAGCGGATTTCTTATCCTACTACCACCTACTAGTAGATCTTAAACAAAAAAGGCTAATCAACTCGCAAAATGGCGAAATCATCTCCGGACGAATCAGCAGCGTTTCACACGGAAAAATCGCCGCCATCACACACATTCCTCCAAACATCAAATACAGGAAAATATTAGAACAATATATACAGACCACCCAACCCTCTGGGAACCCTGTATATAAAAATATCGGAATTTACCATCACATAGAAACAATAGGACCACCGGTATTCGCAAAAGCCCGCAGACTTCCGCCAGACAAACTACGCCTAGCAAAACAGGAATTCGACAAGCTACAAGGGCTAGGCGTCATACGCCCATCAAAATCACCATGGTCATCCCCACTGCACATCGTCACAAAACCAGACGGGTCCATACGACCGTGCGGAGTCTACAGAACTCTCAACTCAAGAACAGTACCGGATAAATATGCCGTCCCAAACATCCGTGACTGTAACACACTATTAGAAGGTACAACAATCTACAGCACGCTCGACATCACCAAGGCATTTCACCACATCCCCATCGCTCCAGAAGACGTACCAAAAACGGCAGTTATCACACCATTTGGGCTCACACGTATGGGATTCGGCCTACGCAACGGACTTTATTTTCGTTTACCTCGACGATGTACTTATAGCATCGAAAAATGAAAAGGAACACGAAAAACACCTCCACGCCGTACTCGAAAAATTCAAAACACACGGACTACAACTCAACGTAGAAAAATGCGACCTGGGACAACAAAAAGTCACATTTCTCGGGCACACAATATCAAAAGATGGAATCAAACCTCTCGAGTCCAAAGTACGACAGACACGCGCATTTCCGCAGCCAACTAACGTCTCACAACTCCGCAGATTCCTCGGAATGATCAATTTTTACAGGAGAAGTATCAAAAACATCGCAACGGTACAAAAACCACTGAATCTAGGGACGCAGGAGCGTCCCGCCCGCCAAGAAAACCGAAGCCCAGAAAACCGAAGCGACTGAGACACTGATTACGCGACGGAACAAGTTGGGGTTTTCACCCTATCGTAGCTCGGATCCCTGAGTGTCTCGAGAGTTGATTTTTTGTACACCAACTCTCCAGGGGCACGTGAAGACGTAAACCAAATTTCAGCTCTCGGGAACATCAGGTGTCGGGGGTATAACAGTTTTAAAACCACTATTTTTCACGTTTTTCGTGTTCTTCTTCTTCTTCTTCTTGTTGTTCATTGACGGGGCTACAGCCCAGCAGACAAATCGGATCGAGCTGAAATTTTGCACACACGTTTGTTATGCTCTAAGGGAGTGCGTTTTGAACATTTTTTCTCCCTCCCCCCATTTCTCTCCCAATTAGGGGGGAAATAGTAATTTTTAGGAATTTCAAATGGTCATAACCCCTTCAAAATTGAAGCTTTTTCAGATTTTATTTTTTAGTTGTATTCAGCTTCTAAAACTGTTTAATTTGAGACCAAAATGAGCTTACTAAGGGGTAAAACAAAGGAGTTATAGTGATTTTTCTATTTTCAACAATAACTGCCGCCAAAATTGATGGAAATTGGTGCGGTTGGTCTTAAAATGTCCCCTAGGTTGTCTAGTATATGCTCAATAATTTTGAACTAAATCTCAATCGATTCGACTAATCTACAGCCAAAAATACGTGAATAAATTCCACATCTACTGATTTGGCTAATTTCCGAAAACATCAAAGTTGAACGGTGGTCAGAAAAATTGTCGTAGAGTGGCGCCTATCTGAGGATCGATAGGAAATTCTATGGGCTTTCGAATGAGGGTAGCGCACTTTGCCACTTTTCCCAACGGTTCTCGAGTTATTCGCGATTGTTTGTATAAAAACGTGCGATTTACCTTTTGCAAACTTTCTCTTTCCACATTCTCTTCGACACCAATAATTACAATTATTGTAATGATTCTCAACAACAAAAATTTGCACAATCCCCAAGAAAAAAATGCAACAAATTTTCAAAAAATTTCTAATTCAAATTCATTCAAATTTCTAATAATTAGAAATTGTTCCTAGAATTATTCTTTCTATTTTTTTAAATTTAATAATAAGAATAATTGTATTAAATTTTAATAATTGTTTATAATTGTTAATTGATCAAAAACTACTATTTAACCAATTCGCAAAATTTTTAAAACTACTTATTTTTCAAACTCATTTCAGATAACAAACAATAATTTCCAAAAAATAATTATTGTCACAAAAATAAGAAACAAAAAGGCAAATTAGTAGGCGTACTAATTTTTTATACTAAATTTTGACTAGGATAAAACTTCATTTAGGAAAAAATTTACTAGTTACCTCGTAGTACTTTTGTTAAATTGAACCGAATTGTATAAGTACCACTCGAAAACTAGCCATGCAAAAAGATGTGATATCCCCCCAAAAACAACTCCGTTGTAAAAACTGGCCCGCCAAAATCCTCAGCCGCAAAAAGGAATGATATCCATTTTGCCCGCCAGCCACATATATAGGATGCTCGGTGCTTCGCACCTCGCTGTTGAGTGTGCATATAGAAACCTGATCCACCTACCCCTCCTCCACCGTCAATGTTTTCCTGTTCCCTGTCTCCTTCCCACAACCCCCTCTCACCATTAGTCACCCTCGGTTTCACCTAATATGTTTTCTCTGTTACACCAGCAGGGAGCTTTACGCTTCTTTCAATGCTGTTGGCGGGAGCTTTTTGCCAGATGAACAAGCCTGAATTGAAGCATTACTTCATTATAGTTGTACCACCGCTGATTACTCGTGACCTATATATGTGGCTGGCGGGCAAAATGGATATCATTCCTTTTTGCGGCTGAGGATTTTGGCGGGCCAGTGTTTACAACGGAGTTGTTTTTGGGTGGATAAATTCTTACACAACACCAAGAAGAACGATAAAACTCCAGTAAAATGGGATGAAGAGTCAGTAAAATCGTTTAACATGTTAAAAGACATGCTGGCAAACGCTACACTCCTCGCGCATCCTCGACAACATGCAAAACTCATACTCAACTGCGACGCGAGTGACACAGCCATCGGAGGTGCGTTGAGCCAACTACATAACAACAAAATTGAACCACTAGGGTTCTACTTAAAAGGATTATCAGAATCACAAAAAAAATATTCTACGTTCGATAGAGAGCTGTTGGCCATTTTCGAGGCAGTTCGACACTTCAAGGACATCATAGAAGGAAGGCAATTCTCAATCGTCACTGATCACTAACCACTGACTTACGCCATCAACCAACTACCTAAGACAGCATGCCCACGAAGAATACGCCAACTAAATTTCATATCACAATATTCAACGGACATAACATACCAAACAGGAGAGGATAATGTAGTTGCAGACACATGGTCAAGAATAGAAGAAATCACTATCCCGGATAACACGTCATGCATAATACAAGGACAATCAGACGACGACGCCATCACGAATTATTTCAACAAACACCCAGAAAGACATCCGGACCCCTCATATGCAACAATCAGAACGGAAAAATTCGACCATGTGTATCTACCTCACTCACAGAACGAATATTCAACTCTATTCACAACATAAGTCATCCAAGGATACGAACATCAAGAAAACTCATATCCGAGAGGTACTTCTGGCCAAATATGAACAGACAGATAAGACAAATGGTGTTACTATGCCAATCGTGTCAGAAAAATAAAACATATAAACACACAAGAGCGCCACTCCAAACATTTCCAGAGACAACACCATTTGAACATCTACACATCGACATTGTTGGGCCTTTGCCAAACTGCAGAGGAAAGAAATTCTGCCTCACGTTCATCGATCGATATACCAACTGGATAGAATGCGTCCCAATGGCCGACATCTCAGCAAAATCCGTCACTGAGGCCATCCTGTCTACATGGATCAGCCGCTATGGAGTACCAGCCACAATCACAACGGATCAAGGAAGACAATTCGAGTCTGAAATCTTCACATCTCTCTGCACGTCGCTAGGTATCAAACACAGGCATACCAATGCATACCACCCGCAAAGCAATGGCAAGATAGAACGGTGGCATAGATGTCTGAAAGCAAGTTTGGCAGCCCAAACAAATAAAAATGACTCGAATTGTCTTCCTTGATCCGTTGTGATTGTGGCTGGTACTCCATAGCGGCTGATCCATGTAGACAGGATGGCCTCAGTGACGGATTTTGCTGAGATGTCGGCCATTGGGTTCGCATTAAGACTCCCTGGCGACATATTTTCACCTCAAAAAACAACAACGACAAAATTGCGAAAGGATATACAGAACGTGAGCAAAGCATACCTTCCAAAAAGCATGAAAGAAGCCAAGTTTGTGTATATCAGGGTACCTACATTAGTCACGTCATTAGAGCCACTCTACGAAGGACCCTTTCCCGTTATTACCAACGACGGTAAGACGATTACCGTCGTCATTAACGGTTCTGAGTCTAGGGTCTCAATAGATCGGTGTAAACCGGGATTTGCGTTACCTGCCATCAACGAGGGAACTAATCCGACGGGCGAGCCTCACCCTCACACTCCCAACGGCCAAAACAACCCTTCTGCAAGCAGGTATAACCTAATGGTGCGGTTTCAGCCTTCAACTACCTCACCAACCGCTATAAAAACCCAATGCACCAACCCAGCAGACAATCAGTATCAACATGGACCTCGAACGTGCAAGACTGGACATGTTGAACCTCCGCATAACCCTGGACAACCCCGTCACCCCGATTCGCGACTCGATGATCGAGCTCAAGGAGTTTGTGATGGCACAAATTCAACGGCCGCAACAAACTCGGAGATGCGACGCAGACCAGGGACATCCTACGCCGACGCCACGAGGCAAGGAAAACATCGCTCCAGTGAAAGAATATTTCACCAGCGACTTTCTACACAAACAGAAAGAAGCACGGCGATTCGACATGAAGAGACAAGCAATTCACAACGCCTACAACAAGTGCGTTCTGACACCTCAAGATCCTCGGCAAAAGCCCCCAGCCAACAAAGAAGAGAAGAAAGACATCCCTCTTCCTCCATGGGCCAACAAAAAATCAAGCCACGGCCCGACTCGCCACATCCGGCGAAGAGGGCGAAAGCACAGAGGACCCCTAGAAAAATAAAATAAATTTTTTAACACCTTTAGAATATTGTATTGCCTTCAGCAAATAGTAATTTTGTAATTTTAGAATATTGTATTGCCTTCAGCAAATAGTAATTTTGTAATTTTAGAATAGTTTTGCCTTCAGCAAATAATAATTTTGTAATTTTAGAATATTTACTGTAGGGAAACACATTGGGGGAGGTATGTTATGATTTCCCCCAAATCAAACACAACTTCATGAATATGTTCCCCTCCTAGTAAATAAGAAATAGTATGTATACAATTTTATAATAAGTATTGAATAAAGTGAAGGTCACAAGAGAACGGGAAGCATGAAGTCAACGACCTGGGAATTCCCCGAGGTGAGGAAGAAGGGGGCTCAAGGGAGTATATAAACCCTGAGCCCACCTACCTAGAGTACCAGTCTATCCCGCTCTCTTGCCTAGACCTGACCCTACCTCTCAAACCTTGTGTTCTAAAAAAACCTTAAAACCCTCTTTTATTTTTGAGTGAGCTGTTTTCTCCTTCAGAGAAGTACGCGCCCCTCAAAAAACTCTCTCAGTGTAGCTGTGCTCTCCTTCAGAGGGTTACGCGCTCCTGGGAAAACTCTATGGTGTAGCTGTCTTCCTCCTTCAGAGGACTACGCGCTCCCATAGTTTATAAAAAGATAGTGTAGCTGTGCTTAGGATGGGGTACGCGCTCCTGTGAAATTTTGGTGTAGCTGGTTTTCCTCTCGGAAAGTACTTGCTCCCACAATTTCACAGTGTAGCTGTTCTCATACTAGGTTACGCGCTCCTATCAAATTTTATTAATAAAGTGTTCTTCCCCTTCAGGGAATTACTACTTCTATGTAGTGTAGCTGGGCCCTGAGCTATAAGGGTTTCGCGCTCCTACGCCTTGTCTCCTTCAGGGAACCACATTTTACTATCACACCAGTCGAAAATTCATAATTAATATTTTCTAAATTCACTCAACCCAATTTTAAACCAAAGTAGCACTTTTCCAAAAATTATGTAAATTCTAAATTAATCAATGTTTGATAAAAAATCATAACAGTAATGTTAAGGGAATTGTTCTTACATCACTTTAATGGTATGATTTAGGCCCCATCTGCTGTACACCACCCTCCTACATCCCCCCCTGTAAACCGAAAACGCCGTCCCTGGAAAACGGAAACTTTCACTTTATCTATGGAACCATCTTTCATCTTAAATGCATACATACCTATTACTTACCTATTCAATCTGTTCAATTTAATGCCCAATTTTATTTTATTATTTAAAATAATAATAATGCTTGTGTTGTTTGCTCGAAAGCTTGCTGCATGGGAAGTTCCTCAGCTTCTATAATTTATTGAATTTTCCTTTTAATAGTTTTTCGATGTAAAATAATAAATTGCTGAATCTAAATGAATTTGTTTTATTTCGTAAAACCCATTGTGATGTATATCATCCTCTACATCAATAAACATCTCTGAGCTTGAACAACTAAAAAGTGAGGACGGATCCTTGTGGAGGAAAACAAAGAAGCTGACCAAAAGAAAAGATAACATTGCTCCACTCAAAATGGGTAGTAGGCTACATGTAGGCTACTAAATTAGGCTACCTACGCGGCTAATAACACCGGAACAAAAAGTGGAAGCCTTCGCTAGCAGTTTGTTCAATCAATTCTCTCCTCATCCTCAAAACGATGCAGCATTTTGACAAACGGTAGAAGAAGGTTTGAACGAAGCTCTCCAACTGTCACCTCTCCCCCAACTGTTTCAGCCCTCACAAGTTCGCGAGGCAATTTCCCGTTCTCCCACAAAGAAAGCACCAGGAGAAGATCAAATCATATAACCTCTTCTACAAGCACTCCCCAGGAAAGCAGTAGTTCTACTCACCCAGATCTACAATGCCATCATCCGCCTAGCCCATTTCCCGTCAAGCTGGAAACATGCAATGATCATGATGATCCCTTAGCCAAATAAGAATCACAGTCATGTTTGCCGACTTAGCCATGTTTGCAGACGATGTAGCCGTACTTGCTCGGAGCGAATCTTGCGAAGAATCGAGTAGAATGTTGCAAGAACACATTAATTCAATAGAAGAATGGTCTCGTAAATGGCGCGTCAAGGTCAATCCCTCAAAATCTACTTTAGTCAAGTTCACCTACCGCCGGAACGTAACCCGTCATCAAATTTTTCTGAATGAAACAAATGTTCATTAGGCAGACCATGTGAGGTATCTGGGATTGATCCCCGACAAAAATCTCATCTGGCACGAGCATCTGAGAGAGAGAGAGAGAGAGAGAGAGAGAGAGAGAGAGAGAGAGAGAGAGATTGATTGATTGATTGATTGTAATACTTTATTTATCCACCAGGGAAAGGTTAGGGCCTAGTGGCCCTCTCTTCCACCTTCCCTGGATCCAATAATTACAAATACAGTAAAATATCCTCTTACAATCGTTTGAAATATAAATAAGAAATAAACAAACATAAATTCAGTATTCTTCTAAAACTTCTTCTCTAAACTAAACTAAGAAACTTTAAACTTAGAAATAAACAAACATAAATTCAGTATTCTTCTAAAAACTTCTTCTTTAAACTAAACCTAAACGTTTCAGTTCGCTGCTCTAGTTTGAAATAGTCATTGAGTTCATTGAAAATCTTCGTACCCTGTACAACAAAACTTCTTTCAAAAATTACTGTCCTGTGTGGCGGGATTTGAAAAATATTCTCCCTGTTCCTTCGTCACATGGCCGTGACCTGACTATCCCAAGAGAGTGTACTCGTCATTAAAATGCCTAAGTTCTTCGCTTCAGTGGCATATTCTAAGGGTACACCATCATAATGGAGCTTAGGCACAGAACTAATATTTATTTTGTTAAGTATTTTTGTATACCCCAGTATCATGCCTTTTGTCTTTCTTTCATTTACTTTCATTCCATGGGATAAGCACCAGTTTTTTTTAGAGAGAGAGAGAGAATTTTTTTATTTGTCATCCACACAAACAGTGCATAAACAAACGTCAACAATAGAAATAAGTAGGTAGCTGGCGTCAATTTTACAATATTAATGTCAGGCTGATAAAGAAAATATTACCTAAAAAAAACTAACATATTAGATTTACATCATATAAATAAATATTATTTACACTTTACACATAACGGTAGTAGGAAACAGCCTCAATCGAACAAATAAATACAAATAAATACAATTAAAATTCAACAACACAATAAAAACCAGGTAAACAAGAATAACAAAGTAAAATAGATGCTAGCTCGAAGTACTGGTACAAAATTTCCTCGGCTTGCAAAAGAGACTACCTACTTAATAATAATAACTCTCACAACAATAGACTCCTATCCAATTCGCACTATAATTAGAAAAAACTAACTAAAATTTATTTTTTCTAATTATAGTGCGAATTGGATACCTCCACCATCAAGAGAGCCTGTACACGAATGCACATTTTAATGCCCCTTCTATCCAGCCCTGCTCTAGCCCTCCACACCAAACGATTGCTGTATATCTCTCTTATCCGGCCTATCTGGCAATATGGATGCCAGATGGGATCAGCCTCAAACAGTCAAATCAAAAAGGTTCAAATATTGCAAAATAGAATCCTTCGAATTATTACAAAGGCACCGTGGTACATTCGAAACACAACCCTCCACACCGACCTTAATATGCCCACTGTCATCGAAGTCCTCAAAGAAACGGGTCGCCGTCACTTCGAAACCATCCGGTCGCACGAAAACGTGGAACTCCAACTAGGTACTATCAGACAGCCAACCACCCGCTCGTGACCTAAGAAGGCTAAAGAGAAAAAGAACAATTGATTTGATAACCTGTTCTGTGACTACGTGTGATATTTCTATTACTATTGTTGAAAATTATGTGTAACTAAATTATTATTTATTCATTAATTGTTAGGAATGTTAACTCTACTTATTTATTTATAACTAGCTGTGTACCCGCGCTTCACAACGGTAGAACAGACACCCCCTTTAAGACAGGCCCCACTCATTACAGATACTACCTCAGGATTGACAAAGAGTGGTTGTTTGCTACCGTAAGCCACGGTTCAAGGGTGCGTCCCAAGTGAAAATTATGGTTTGAGTAATAATTGGTTATTGTTTCCCTGAATTGAATCCCTGAAACACCCCCCCCCCCCCTCACAACTTACTAAGGACTCTCCCTACCTGGTCAGAAACCTTCCCCAATGTTCACACAACACAATTTCAAAGTTTCACTCCATCGTGTGATATGGGAATACCATACACGTACCTTAGGTACTGGACGATGGGGTGAAGTCAAAGACTACGACGAGATAAAGGGGGGGAGGGATATATTTTTACAATTAAGAAATCTAAGAAGTTTATAACTCAGATACTTGATCAGTGGGCGGGCGGGGACGAAGTGGCGTCTTGAGGGGAGAATGGCAAATTAAAGTATATGGGGCCATTGGAAATAATGACCAGCCCTGCCTGGTTGTTCATTGTTGGTGTTGGTCGGTTGGGAATTTGTAGTGGCGGGTTTCGTGGGCGATGAGAAAAGGGTTGTCTTGGGGGAGTTCTGCGTCGCGGGTTCCGCGAGGGGGGGTTTTGGCGTGGGTGAGTGTTGCGGCGGATGTTGTGTGGGGGGGGGGGTCTTCGAGGGGGGTTATAGTGGCAATTCCTTCACGCAGGGGGAGTTGGGTGGTTTCTGTTTCTGGGCTGACGCTGGTGGGGGTGTTGGGGAGGTCTGCGAAAATAATGTCGGCGCCATGGGTTTTGTGTTGTATTGTGGGTGGCATCATTTTCCAATTTGCGTAATCACTTTCCGCACACTCCGCATCATACGACGAGCAACACCCTGGGCAAAAAACGGGATTATCCATTTCCTCTTCTGGAATAGGTTCCCTACACTGACCACATTTGAAAATGTGTCTTGAATTCCCAGGTTTTGACATCTTGCTCAATCAAAAATTCAATATAAGTAAAAAAAAAAAAATAATAATAATAAAACTAAGGTAAAAAGGGGGTACCAACGCCGATGCCCTCTCTCGCATCGAACTCCTAATCAACAATGAAGAAACCCCAATCCAAATAGAAAAAGCGGATGAAGCTGTCGATAGTTATTTTAATGCACTGACTCCAAATACCCTCCAAAAATTAATAGACGAAGCAATACCTATGGAAACTCCTGAATCCCTAATAGTCAACTTCGACTCCGAGGCAGAAACGGAATCGAATGATCTTCAATCAAATCCCTCCAGTACTGTACATTCAAACGCCCTAGGGCAAAGCATAGTAGCCATCCCAATTAAAGAAGAACCAGTAAATAATTGCATTCACCAAATCGTAATTAAAGTAGTCAAAATTCCAGTCGCCAAACCGATAAAAATAGAAAAAAATATTTGTAACCAAAACTAGAATCATTGCCTCCCTTTCCAAGCAAAATCTCGAGCAGGATATAATTAGCCTAGTTAAAGAGTACGTCTTCCCGAAAATTAAATACGGAATCTTTTTCGAGGATGATATTTACGAACAGTTCGTAAATATCATGACGAAAAATTTTACCTTCTCCGAAATAAGCATGACAAAATACACTAAAAGACTAGAGGATGTATTCGAAGAAAACAAACAGTTAAGTCTAATCCGAAACTATCACGAAGGAGTTAACAACCACCGTGGAATCGAAGAAACTTACCAACAATTAAAACGTATTTATACTACTTACGTATATTTATACTACTAAATACGTATTTATAAACTACTGGCCGAACATGAAGGAAGTAATTCAGAAAGTGATTAACAAATGCGACATTTGTACAAGATGCAAGAATGATCGCGCCCCATTTAAAGTAAAATATAACATCTAGGGACGCGGGAGCGTCCCGCCCGCCAAGAAAACCGAAGCCCTGAAAACCGAAGCGACTGAGACACTGATTACGCGACGGAACAAGTTGGGGTTTCCACCATACCGTAGCTCGGTCCCCTGAGTGTCTCGAGAGTTGATTTTGGTTTATTATCTTCGATAATGAACCATTGGAATCGCCCAAAGAAAAAATTTTTTTAACCCCCCCTCAAAATTTGTTGGTTTACGTTTCAAGATACGTAGATTCAGAAAATCGAATAAAAAAAAATCCGTCCGTCACCCGTACGCCGTCCCCCGTACGCCGTCCCCCGTACGCCATACGCCGTCCGCCGTCCCCCGTCCGCCGTCCGTGCCACTTTGCCCAGTTAGCGTTGAGCTAAAATTACAAAATTTGGTTTCTGGGTTTGGACCAGCCCCACAATGATCCTCGAAACTTTTCATAACCCTAGGTCATGGGGAAGGGGTTCAAAACGAACTTTGAAATTTCGACAATGTCATATCTCTACAAATTCTCATGAAACGGTGTAATTTTTAGTTCACTTTTGAATGACCTGAAAAATTACGAATGTTTTAAGACCAATTGGATCTTTTTGCGACCAGCCGTTCGTTCACAGTGACCGCGCAAAGGTTTAGGAAAAACACAAAACTTTCGCGTCGAAAACGGCCGTTATGTGACCCAACCCCCAGACGCCCAGAATAAAACTACCTTTTTTCATCTTCCCGGTAAACTACAGTCTAGAAATTTTAACCGTGAGTCGGGGATAGACCACATTACAATATTCACTCGGTTTCTCATCTGTAAAATTGTTTAAATAATACCTTTTTGTAATAATACAAATTAAATTTTGATGATGAGCTATTGACTTGAAATTTTAAAAAAAGGTCAGAACTGGATCACAATGCAATATTCACTCGGTTTCTTGTCTGTAAAATTGTTTAAATAATACCTATTTGTTTAAACAAATTAAATTTTGATGATGAGCTAGATACTTGAAATTTTAAATATAAGTCAGAAATGGATGACATTTCAATATTCACTCGGTTTGTATGACATGGTATGAGTATGTTATGGTATATTATTGTATGTATGATTTGGTATAATACAGTATGGTATGATAGGAAAGAAATTCGTATGGTATGGTATGAGTACGGTGAGAATATGTTATGGTGCCGATTTGCAATACAGTCTGGTATAGACAGAAGGGTGATCTGCACAAGGAAGATAATAAACCGTTGTGTCAAGAATTTGCAGAGTTTTTTGTACAGCAACTCTCCAGGGGCACGTGAGGACGTAAACCGAATTTCAGCTCTTGGGAAAATCAGGTCAGGGGGTATAACAGTTTTAAAACCACTATTTTTCACGTTTTTCGTGTTCTTCTTCTTCTTCTTCTTCTTCTTGTTGTTCATTGACGGGGCTACAGCCCAGAAGACAAATCGGATCGAGCTGAAATTTTGCACACACGTTTGTTATGCTCCAAGGGAGTGCCTTTTGAACCTTTTTTCTCCCTCCCCCCATTTCCCTCCCAATCAGGGGGGAAATAGTAATTTTTAGGAATTTCAAATGGTCATAACTCCTTCAAAATTGAAGCTTTTTCAGATTTTCTTTTTTAGTTGTATTCAGCTTTTAAAACTGTTTAATTTGAGATCAAAATGAGCTTCTTAAGGGGTGAAATAAAGGAGTTATGGTGATTTTTCTATTTTCAACAATAACTGCCGCCAAAATTGATGGAAATTAGTGCGGTTGGTCTTAAAATGTCCGCTAGGTTGTCTAGTATATGCTCAATAATTTTGAACTAAATCTCAATCGATTCGACCAATATACAGCCAAAAATATGTGAATAAATTCCACATATACTGATTTGGCTAATTTCCGAAAACATCAAAGTTGAACGGTGGTCAGAAAAATTGTCGTAGAGTGGCGCCTGTCTAAGGATCGATAGGAAATTCTATGGGCTTTCGAATGAGGGTAGCGCACTTTGCCACTTTTCCCAATGGTTCTCGAGTTATTCGCGATTTTTGGTATAAAAACGTGCGTTTTACCTTTTGCAAACTTTCTCTTTCCACTTTCTCTTCGACACCAATAATTACAATTATTGTAATGATTCTCAACAACAAAAATGTACACAATCCCCAAGAAAAAATGCAACAAATTTTCAAACAATTTCTAATTCAAATTCATTCAAATGTCTAATTCTTTCTATTTTTTTAAATTTAATAATAAGAATAATTGTTTTAAATTTTAATAATTTTTTCTAAATTGTTAATTGTTTTAATTAATCGAAAATTTTAAAACTACTTATTTTTCAAACACATTTCAGATAACAAACAATAATTTCCAAAAAATAATTATTCTTGTCACAAAAAGAAGAAACAAAACTCTGCAAATTCTTGACACAACGGTTTATTATCTTCCTTGTACAGATCACCCTTCTGTCTATACCAGACTGTATTGCAAATCGGCACCATACCATATTCTCACCGTACTCATACCATACCATACGAATTTCTTTCCTATCATACCATACTGTATTATACCAAATCATACATACAATAATATACCATACCATACTCATACCATGTCATACAAACCGAGTGAATATTGAAATGTCATCCATTTCTGACCTATATTTAAAATTTCAAGTATCTAGCTCATCATCAAAATTTAATTTATTTAAACAAATAGGTATTATTTAAACAATTTCACAGACAAGAAACCGAGTGAATATTGCATTGTGATCCAGTTCTGACCTATTTTTAAAATTTCAAGTCAATAGCTCATCATCAAAATTTAATTTGTATTATTACAAAAAGGTATTATTTAAACAATTTTACAGATGAGAAACCGAGTGAATATTGCAATGTGGTCTATCCCCGACTCACGGTTAAAATTTCTAGATTGTAGTTTACCGGGAAGATGTAAAAAGGTAGTTTTATTCTGGGCGTCTGGGGGTTGGGTCACATAACGGCCGTTTTCGACGCGAAAGTTTAGGGTTTTTCCTAAAACTTTGCGCGGTTACTGTGAACGAACAGATGGTCGCACAAAAATCCAATTGGTCTTAAAAGATTCGTAATTTTTCAGGTCATTCAAAGGTGAACTAAACTTCACACGGTTCAGTTAAATATTTGGAGATAAGACATCGTCGAAATTTTAAATTTCGTTTTGAACCCCTTCCCCTTGACCTAGGGTTATGAAAAGTTTCGAGGATCATTGTGGGGCTGGTCCAAACCCAGAAACCAAATTTCGTAATTTTAGCTCAACGCTAACTGGGCAAAATGCCACGGACGGCGGACGGCGGACGGGGGACGGCGGACGGCGGACGGGGGACGGCGTACGGCGGACGGACGGATTTTTTTTTATTCGATTTTCTGAATCTACGTATCTTGAAACGTAAACCAACAAATTTTGAGGGGGGGTTAAAAAATTTTTTTCTTTGGGCGATTCCAATGGTTCATTATCGAAGATAATAAACCAAAAAGGCAAATTAGTAGGCGTACCTACTAAGTTTTTACTAAATTTTGACTAGGATAAAACTTCATTTAGGAGAAAATTTACTAGATACCTCGTAGGTACTTTTGTTAAATTGAACCGTATTCTATAAGTACCACTCGAAAACTAGCCATGCAAAAAGATGTGATATCCCCCCAAAAACAACTCCGTTGTAAAAACTGGCCCGCCAAAAACCTCAGCCGCAAAAAGGAATGATATCCATTCTGCCCGCCAGCCACATATATAGGATGCTCGGTGCTTCGCACCTCGCTGTTGAGTGTGCATATAGAAACCTGATCCTCCTACCCCTAACCTCCACCGTCAATGTTTTCCTGTTCCCCGTCTCCTTCCCACAACCCCCTCTCACCCTTAGTCACCCTCGGTTTCACCTAATATGTTTCCTCTGTTACACCAGCAGGGAGCTTTACGCTTCTTTCAATGCTGTTGGCGGGAGCTTTTTGCCAGATGAACAAGCCTGAATTGAAGCATTACTATATTATAAGTATTACTGGTGGTCACGAGTAATCAGTGGTGGTACAACTATATCATCTGGCAAAAAGCTCCCGCCAACAGCATTGAAAGAAGCGTAAAGCTCCCTGCTGGTGTAACAGAGGAAACATTTTAGGTGAAACCGAGGGTGACTAAGGGTGAGAGGGGGTTGTGGGAAGGAGACGGGGAACAGGAAAACATTGACGGGGAACAGGAAAACATTGACGGTGGAGGTTAGGGGTAGGAGGATCAGGTTTCGATATGCACACTCAACAGCGAGGTGCGAAGCACCGAGCATCCTATATATGTGGCTGGCGGGCAAAATGGATATCATTCCTTTTTGCGGCTGAGGTTTTTGGCGGGCCAGTTTTTACAATTACTCCAACCATATCCAAACCGTTAGAGACACTCCATATCGACGAAATAACATTAGAAAATTTAAAATTCCTTACACTTATCGACACTTTCAGTCGATTTGCCCAAGCATACCCGCTAATTTCATCCAATACCATCGAAATCGTCGAAGCCTTAATTAAAAATTTCTCCCATCACGGAACACCAAATAATATATTCAAGTTTCGTATCGTAGTTAACAGAACCACTTTTTAAAAAAGGTTCATTTGAATTAACAGGGAATATTTACAGACTGTGTTTGAAGAAGGCTGGACGAGAACTGAAGGGCTCGCAGGCTCTCTTTATAAGTTTTGCAACTGCTGATTAGGCTAACTATGCGCGTGGGAATATTATTTTGCATAATTGAAATTTAATGAATATGTAACTCGTTCCCCCTCTAGACGAAATTTTATGAGGGAAATTATGAATTTAACATACCTACATGTGATACTAGTGACATAAAAGTGAATAATGGGTACTGTAATAGAGTAGAGACATAGTTAATCTATATGTTATAGCTCGTCCAATGGCTTATCAATTAAGTAACAAGATGTTAATTAGAGTACAATAATAAATGAGTACAATGATAATATAAAACATGAAAGATTACAATCATGACAATAAAAATAGTATAATGATAATATAAACATGAAAGATTACAATCACGACGATAAAAAGAGTATAGTGGTAATGATAGTAACAATGGTTGATGGAAGTGAAGATGGTAACTGTACAATTTACGGTGACTCGGAGCAATTTTGTTTTCGTTTATGACGGTAATATTTAATCATCGTATAAGAAATTAGGAAGATTACGGCAAGGTACATAATTATCGTCCAAAGGCTAGGGGTTAAATAATTATTAATGTTTAATGGTTCAAACAGTGAGACATGATTTCATTTTACTTCCTTTAAATAATTTAAAGGAAGTAAAATGAAATCATGTCTCAATTATTGAGTTCCTTGAGTGTTAAGGACATTTGCGACTCTTTAATGTTGAAGTTCAAATTAGTGAGCAGTTTAGGTTGGCATACTGTTTCACTTTCGGAGTGTAACGGTTGGTCTTTAAAATACACTTCACTATCAAGTTCAGAAATTAAGTAAATGCCTAAGTACATGCAGGACCAAGGTCGGGAAGTTATTGAAGGATATCTCGGGCTGTGATTGACTTAGAGTTTTGAAATAAATTTCTAAATTCACTATATTAGTAGGAAATTACCCCTTCGATGTCCGATTTTTGAAATTCAGAAAATAAATTTTTAAATACATTTTTAAATTGTGTCTAAATATTTTTATTAAAAAAACGAAACGTAGGGGTTTTTTTGGAAGGCTAATATACCCCAAAATGTAAACATCGCAGTTAAAACATGTTTATTTTGACGAAAATTCTTGTCTTCAAGGGAGCTCTGGTTCCGATCGCTACCTAGCGGGAGTTTTGGAACTAGTGCCACCCGGCCACCTTCCTCTTTCGTCGCACCCTCTACCCCCTCCTTTCGACCATCGCCTTTCTTCCGGCCTTCCCCACCGCACCTCGCCCATGTCCTTCTCCAACAGCTGCGTTGCCGGATCGTCTCAACTTCCACGTATTTTATATGTCCCCCTGTCGCTCTTCAATTTCGGAAGGCAACGTTGCGCTGTCTTCTACCTAGGGCTGATTCAAAGCTCGTTCCACTTCCACATCCAAATCATGATCTAATATCGAAGACGATGATATGTTGACATAATATTATTGGGTACTGGGTACCTAGTATTATTGAGACGTTGTGTACAATTGACTAGGGAGGATTATTGTTCCCGATACATTAATTTATTGTCTGACTATACCTAATGAGTAAGTTGGCCAGTGAAATTTGATTAAAAAACTGTAAATTTTGACAAGGAATTGAGATAAAAAGTTCAAATTTGCACAAAAAATCTGTCTTTGAAATCGAAAGGCTAAGTTCGTAGATGGGCAGAATTGGGCCATTCTAAGGGGGGTTTTGGGGAGTTTTCAGGGGGGGAGGAGGGAAATTACCCATAAATCCCAAAAATGAAGCAGTCTGACATGTGATACCTCATTTTGAAGGGGTTTTTTACGCTGAACATGATGGTGAAGTCTGAATTGCAATATTTCATTCCGTTTTCAAACTGGAACACTGAGAAGAAGAAGAAACATGGTTGTTACTTAAGATGTTACTCACGGCTCATCTGCTCTAACTTGTAACAGATCATCTCAATAATGAACCATTGGAATCGACCAAAGAAAACGTTTTTACCCCCCCCCCCCCCTGAAAAAATTTGTTGGTTTACGTTTCAGGATACGTAGATTCAGAAAATCGAATAAAAACAAAATCCGAATATTTCTGCCGTACTTTGCCCACTTAGCGTTGTGCTAGAATTACGAAATTTGGTTTAGAAGTTCTGACCAAACCCACAATGATCCTCGAAGCTTTTCATAACCCTTGGTCAAGGGGAAGAGGTTCAAAATGAATTTTGAAATTTTGAAAATTTCATATCTCAAAAAATTCAAATAGAACGGTATAGTTTTTAGCTCACATTTACATAGAGTTTATGTTTTAGAATTTTTTAAGACCATCTGCAGCTCATCATTCAGCTTCGTCATTTTTAATAAATCACAATAAGTAATAAAATATGTTAGTGATTAATAATAACGAATTAATTATTGCCGACGTTGGTAGGTGGAAATGAAAAACCAAGAATTATATTGGTACAAATTATTTGTAATTAATTCATCATCTCTATCAGCCTCTCATCTATCATCGAGTTGAGAACGTTCGTTTTAGGCCCTTTAAACCGACGAAAAATGGCGGCCAAAGGGTTTCATAGTTACGAATAGGTATGTACGAATACAGCGCCGCGGCGTACGTCCGACGGTCACGAGGCCACCGCGACATTCCCCAACTCATTAATTTACATATCTCGTTCGCTTCGCAATAGTTCAAGCGCCGCATTCCTTCAATATAAAGAGAAAAAAACCGAAGATCGAATTGAACGCACGACCTATAGTATCTGAGTCGAGATGTAGATAAATATGCAATTAATGCTCCAATGCAACGCTCAATTCCGTCGTAATCTAGGGACGCAGGAGCGTCCCGCCCGCCAAGCAAACCGAAGCCCTGAAAACCGAAGCGACTGAGACACTGATTACGCGACGGAACAAGTTGGGGTTTTCACCATCCCGTAGCTCGGTCCCCTGAGTGTCTCGAGAGTTGATTTTTTGTACACCAACTCTCCAGGGGCACGTGAGGACGTAAACCAAATTTCAGCTCTCGGGAACATCGGGTGTCAGGGGTTATAACAGTTTTAAAACCACTATTTTTCACGTTCTTCGTGTTCTTCTTCTTGTTGTTGTTCATTGACAGCAGACAAAATCGGATCGAGCTGAAATTTTGCACACACGTTTGTTATGCTCCAAGGGAGTGCCTTTTGACCATTTTTTCTCCCTCCCCCCATTTCCCCCCCAATTAGGGGGGAAATAGTAATTCTCATGAAACGGTGTAATTTTCAGTTAACTTTTGAATGACCTGAAAAATTACGAATCTTTTAAGACCAATTGGATTTTTGTGCGACTAGCCGTTCGTTCACAGTGAGCGCGCAAAGGTTTAGGAAAAACACTAAACTTTCGCGTCGAAAACGGCCGTATGTGACCCAACCCCCCGACGCCCAGAATAAAACTACCTTTTTTCATCTTCCCGGTAAACTACAGTGTAGAAATTTTAACCGTGAGTCGGGGATAGACCACATTGCAATATTCACTCGGTTTCTCATCTGTAAAATTGTTTAAATAATACCTTTTTGTAATAATACAAATTAAATTTTGATGATGAGCTATTGACATGAAATTTTAAAAATAGGTCAGAACTGGATCACAATGCAATATTCACTCGGTTTCTTGTCTGTAAAATTGTTTAAATAATACCTATTTGTTTAAACAAATGATATTTTGATGATGAGCTAGGGACTTGAAATTTTAAATATAGGTCAGAAATGGATGACATTTCAATATTCACTCGGTTTGTATGACATTGTATGAGTATGGTATGGTATATTATGGTATGTATGATTTGGTATAGTACAGTATGGTATGATAGGAAAGAAATTCGTATGGTATGGTATGAGTACGGTGAGAATATGGTATGGTGCCGATTTGCAACACAGTCTGGTATAGACAGAAGGGTGATCTGCACAAGGAAGATAATAAACCGTTGTGTCAAGAATTTGCAGAGTTTTTTGTACACCAACCCTCCAGGGGCACGTGAGGACGTAAACCAAAATTCAGCTCTCGGGAACATCAGGTGTCGGGGGTATAACAGTTTTAAAACCGCTATTTTTCACGTTTTTCGTGTTCTTCTTCTTCTTCTCGTTGTTGTTGTTCATTGACGGGGCTACAGCCCAGCAGACAAATCGGATCGAGCTGAAATTTTGCACACACGTTTGTTATGCTCCAAGGGTGTGCCTTTTGAACATTTTTTCTCCCTCCCCCCATTTCCCCCCCCCAATTAGGGGGGAAATAGTAATTTTTAGGAATTTCAAATGGTCATAACTCCTTCAAAATTGAAGCTTTTTCAGATTTTCTTTTTTAGTTTCATTCAGCTTTAAAAATGTTTAATTTGAGATCAAAAAATGCTTCCTAAGGGGGAAAATAAAGGAGTTATGGTGATTTTTCTATTTTCAACAATAACTGCCGCAAATATTGATGAAAATTGGTGCGGTTGGTCTTAAAATGTCCGCTAGGTTGTCTAGAATATGCTCAATAATTTTGAACTAAATCTCAATCGATTTGACTAATCCACAGCCAAAAATACGTGAATAAATTCCACATCTACTGATTTGGCTAATTTCCGAAAACATCAAAGTTGAACGGTGGTCAGAAAAATTGTCGTAGAGTGGCGCCTGTTTAAAGATCGATAGGAAATGGAACCGTATTGTATAAGTACCACTCAAAAACTAGCCATGCAAAAAGATGTGATATCCCCCCAAAAACAACTCCGTTGTAAAAACTGGCCCGCCAAAAAACCTCAGCCGCAAAAAGGAATGATATCCATTTTGCCCGCCAGCCACATATATAGGATGCTCCGTGCTTCGCACCTCGCTGTTGAGTATGCATATAGAAACCTGATCCTCCTACCCCTAACCTCCACCGTCAATGTTTTCCTGTTCCCTGTCTCCTTCCCACAACCCCCTCTCACCCTTAGTCACCCTCGGTTTCACCTAATATGTTTCCTCTGTTACACCAGCAGGGAGCTTTACGCTTCTTTCAATGCTGTTGGCGGGAGCTTTTTGTCACATAAACAAGCCTGAATTGAAGCATTACTTCATTATAGGTGTACCACTACTGATTACTCGTGACCACCAGTAATACTTATAATATAGTAATGCTTCAATTCAGGCTTGTTCATCTGGCAAAAAGCTCCCGCCAACAGCATTGAAAGAAGCGTAAAGCTCCCTGCTGGTGTAACAGAGGAAACATATTAGGTGAAACCGAGGGTGACTAAGGGTGAGAGGGGGTTGTGGGAAGGAGACAGGGAACAGGAAAACATTGACGGTGGAGGTTAGGGGTAGGAGGATCAGGTTTCTATATGCATACTCAACAGCGAGGTGCGAAGCACCGAGCATCCTATATATGTGGCTGGCGGGCAAAATGGATATCATTCCTTTTTGCGGCTGAGGTTTTTTGGCGGGCCAGTTTTTACAACGGAGTTGTTTTTGGGGGGATTTACATCACCAGTTCAATTTACATAACTTATATCAAAGGACGTTGTAGTTCTAAATGATAGGAAGACAGCGGAGTGGTGATTGTCGACACATACCACCTCGAGCTCACGAGGCTACCGTGACCTTCCCCGACCACATTTCCCATCTATATAGGTATACAGCAACGACTACGGAGTTTATTCAGTTCAACTTATTCGTTCAACTACACATCATCATGCGGCCAACCTCAGCTATCAAAGGAAACATCGTTCATGTCCGTTATTCAGATACCGTACCATCGACCGAAGGCAGTGCGGCAGCAGATGTGGTAACGTTACTCTCCTTTTCAAAACCTAGAATTCAGGCTGAATCAAAAGGTGAAGGCAATGCGCTGGTGAAGGAAATAGTTACGACAGAATTGAGCGTTGCATTGGACAAACTGATAATTGAAAAGAAAATAGTCGTTAGTAAGGCTAATGTCGTCGATTTTGACGGTAAACGACTCATTAACATCAAATCTGGTCAAAATCCAAACGATGCGTTGACGTTAGCTAACTTGCCTTATGTAAAAAATGACAGATCTCGCACTCTCCATTTTGGATCGTATAGAGTCTATACTATAGACTTATGACTACGGGAGAGCCAACTGCTCCGCAAGATTTTATTACAATGACGTATGCTAACAAACACTACCAACCGAAATAAAAAGTGGGATGAGAGGGGGTACCTACTCCTCTATAACACAACGAATACGTAAGCAAGCAATCAGTAGTGGTCGTGATGGAATCATTAATGCTTACCAGTTCGTTCGTCATAGACAAAAGCAGAAACATACAGTTGGTGATAGGTCTTTCAAATATCACCACAACGGTGGTAGTGATTCGAAAATTGCGAGGTGCACCCTTCTACATTACTTCGGATGATTGGGAACTGTTCAGCAATCAACTCCTACACTTGAAACGTAAACAAGATTGTACATTTTTCCATGGAACCTACATGTCTGCCAGTACTACACCTCAGCAACATTTGATATTGAGTTATTACCCGAGTTGGTTGGATAGATTGTTGCATAATGAGGCAACCAATATCACCTTAAATGCAAAGACAACGTCAAATCTAATTGATTTACTTCCAACGGTTAACGCAGTTTTGGATAAGATGAAGGTTATGACAGCGGTGGGTGGAGCCGATGATTTGCTGCTGTTCAACGATGAAAGCGCCTCTCCACTCACAGGGTTTTATGAGGAGAATCACGCATAGAAACATCTCATTCACTGTGCAAGCATGGTAAGCGACACACCTACGGATGAACATCCGATTGAATTGCTAATTGATGGTGTCAGTCATTTGAAGACTGGTGTTCCTGTTGACCTTCTTTCGACCTTCATTGGTAAAAACGCAACCTTTCTTCTTCCATGTGAATGTATAACGCATACTACGAGTATAATCCTGACTTTACCGCTGCTCTCGTCGCTGCTCCTGGGTTCAGTGTGGTCAAAATGGTGAAGCTTGTGATGTAGTGGACACCTGCGTGTGTATGCGGATTCGTTATATGACGGAACATTGTATCGATTTATTGTACGCTATGGGACTGAATAAAACGGATGATTGATTGTTTACTTATATATATAGCGTATGAGACTTGATGAACTAACACAGTTTTTCTTCGACACTCAACCAGTAAACATGTGCTCCGCCGATCCTCAGTCCTATTTCACTTCCAAGAATGAGCAATCAACACAAACGATGACATCTGATGCTGCTGCCGCTGCTGCTGCTATTGCTCAAGGAGTGAATAACTATGATGGACGATTGAAGACGTTTAAAAGATGGCCAAAAATCTTCCTTCACCTAGTGTCTGACCTGTGCAGTTCTGGATTCTTTTACTATGAAATTGGAGATGAGGTGCGGTGTTATGAATGTGGTGGACGCATTATCGATTGGGAACTGAATGATTGTCCTTGGGAGGAGCATGCGAGATATTATCCCCACTGTGCTCATGTTATCAATGTAAAGGGATCTTCCTTTATAAAAAATGTAATAATTACGAATGAATGGAACTAATAAAATTCTATAATTGATCAAATGTTTTCTTTCTTCCTTTCTATCTTTAAGTTTGTAAAGGGTGTTTAAATATAGAAATAATACAAGCCTCAGTTTATATGGATCTATAGATCTTTTTATTATAATCATACAGCGCGTCTCCTCCTCTTGGATGTTGGGATCACTTCGTCGACCACCTCCTCCTCCTCCTCTTCCTCCTCCACACCTTCTCGTGTTACGAAGACAAGATTAAACGCTTTGTCTAGGAGCCCTTTGAAGATTAGCGAGATATCACCTGAAAATAATGTAGGTAGGTATATGAGTTAAGGGGACATTGATTTGTTCAAGTAAGAGAAAATTTTTATTATAACTGCTCACCCGCTTTATACGAAGCAATGTCACCATCGGTCAGTACGTCGTGATATCGTCTTGGCAACGATAACGTCCGGAGATCTTTCTCACCATGGAAATTGATATCGACCTCGACGTTGTCACCGAAGTTTCTGTTCACCTTCCTGAACGTCTGTATAGGATAAGATGTTCCTACAGTTAATTCATTCATACGAATGAATTTCGTCAGAGCTCCTTCTCTGTTGAGACGTTCTGCGAGTGAAGCCATCTGTAAGAAGATCATTCATGTACAAATGACTTATCAGTATCAATATCGTCGGTCAACTCAAAACGGTCACTATCTGCAACAAATTTTATTAAAAAAATCTCTTTGAACTCACTAGATGTGTGTATGAAGATCGCTGTTGAAAATTATAATTCCACTATCAGTGATATCCTCTACAAGACAACTAATTGTGCAAATCTCCTTTATTTGAAAAAACAAAAAGTTGTATAAGAAAATCAAATTATACCTCCATTTCGGATTCGGCATCCGACAGCGCTTCAAGAACGTTGTCGGGATGCAAGAATTCAAAAAGTGGTTGAAATACGCAATTTACGCACCAATTCCTCCTATGAAAAAAAAAAATTGTTTCCAATCGTTGGCAAATAACGTTTTAAGCTCACCTTGAACGAAATTCATGTGTTCAAAGCGTGCTAATTTTATTGTTTCCATTACATTGAAGTAGCAAAATTTACAATATCGCTCTTTGTCTCTACATATTGAGAATATATTGCCTTTGGTGTAAAAAGTTCTTTTGATGATTGTAAACCGTCCATCTTTAACCACGTCGTTGAAAAATGGAGGGATATATAGCATTTTCCAGTTGAATTAAACCTTTTCCCGATACAATTAAACTTTTTCCAAAATAATTAAACCTTTTTCCAAAATAATTAAACCTCTTGCATGTAGGTATATGAATGGCGAAACAGTTTAATCATGAATTGGGAATTGCAGAAAAGTGAACAACAAAGCTGTGAACGAATAACAAATAAGGAAGGGTCAATGAATAATGAAGCTAGTACTTGTTGCTACTGTACTTGTTGCAATTACCTACTTAAGAATGTGCTCTTCTCGGCGTTCTAATATCTTGCTGCTAACTTGATTTTTGAAAAAGCCTTTTCCACCGGATTTAGCATCGGCGAGTATCGTGGTAAAAACTTTATGGTCATTTACGCAGCAGAAAGTGGTATGCGGCTAGGAGAAACTGTGGTCAAACGACGTTGGGTCATAGGAGGAATAGACGACGCATACCTACGAAGGAATCCCTTCCAAGTGATATCACTCGGAAGGGAGTCACCAGTGGTGTCAACTTTATGCTGACCGATGTTTCACTGGTTGTTACGTCGTTCATTTATTTTCTATTACATCCCCTTCATTTGGGAGGTTTAATTATTTTGGAAAAAAGTTTAATTGTATTGGGAAAAGGTTTAATTCAATTGGGAAATGGTTTAATTCAATTTGGAAAAGGTTTAATTCAACTGGAAAATGCTATAACCTTATTATATAGTGTAAATATTATTTAGTGTAGAGTAGGAAGAAATAATCGGGTGTTTGAATACAATTTAGGTCTATGGTCTCATCGTTATATGTGTTATACCATGATTAGTAAATTGTTTTATGCATGTAACGTGGCCATATCTCTTTTACGAATCGTAATACAGTTTGAGGTAGGTTCAAAGAATGAAGCTGATGCCGATATTCAATGTGGCGTGAAACAACAATAGCAGACAGTTTCATCAATGAAAAAGGTTCGTGTTTTTGCGTTTGCCTATCGAGTGAATAATAACGCACATTATTGAGGAGAAGATGCATGGTGATGGAAAAAATTAGTTTTCCTTTTTTGTTTTTTCAAGATATTACGAGCATTTACAGAACTAGGTGTAAGAATATGTTTGAGATATCAATGTACTGTTCGCTTACCAAGAATACGGATGCCACTGGTTTGACTTACTCGATCAAATAGCTCCAGTACTTATAGCTCGTATCCACCCTCCTCCTTCTCACCCCACTCGTAGGGAAGTAATAAAGGATATCACTAAGGTTAGCGAGTTGAAAGTGAAGCAAAATTTGTCATCATCATAGATTAATAACTGAATAATTGGCGAAGGAAATAATTACGACGGAATTGAGCGTTGCATTGGAGCATTAATTGCATATTTATCTACATCTCGACTCAGATACTATAGGTCGTGCGTTCAATTCGATCTTCGGTTTTTTCTTTTTATATTGAAGGAATGCGGCGCTTGAACTATTGCGAAGCGAACGAGATATGTGAATTAATGAGTTGGGGAATGTCGCGGTGGCCTTGTGACCGTCGGAAGTACGCCGCGACGCTGTATTCGTACATACCTATTCGTAACTATGAAACCCTTCGGCCGCCATTTTTCGTCGGTTTAAAGGGCCTAAAACGAACGTTCTCAACTCGATCCAATTCTTGCATTCCCATATATGGAATATGGCCGCTATGCCTCCAGTATATATACTGGAGGCATAGCGGCCATATTCCGTTCATATTTTAAGGGCTCTCCACCATTCCCCACCCTTCAACTCATTACCTATGGGCCCTACGAACTCGAATTTCATCCGCGATCTATTCCCTTAACGCTCCCTATCATATCCCCCACTCCCCTTTTCTTAACTACCCTTCCTTCCCTATTACACCCAATTTCTCATAATTTAAAGCCCTTCCTAGCAGTGGCGGCTCGTCCATAAGGCCACCTTGGCCCTTGCCCCACCCAAAAATTTGCAAAGGAAAATAGAAAAAACATAGAACAAGGAGAAACAAATTTTACCTACTACTACCCACTTCCATGGAAAAAACTCTTAACCTATTTTAAAACGCAAGGTCTTGCAGGCGGGCGGCTATTTCGTCTGACTTCGATAGCAGTACACTGTGTCACAGTGACTGTGATAAAAGTCTTGTCCTCAACGCATTTTGTTTCGATTTATCGATTAAAAAAATCGATTATCGGAACGATCCAACGTGCCCTAGTCTCAATGTTGAAGGGATAGGCGCGTCCTGGGGTGGGGGAAGGCAACCAGTGTTCCACAAATGGAGCCGTTCCGGGCGGTGGCCAAAATATCGAATCAACTTGAATGCCAAAAACAATTGATCGTTGAATCGTTTCTTGTCAAGGAAGAAGGGAGTTTCATTCTTCCATGGTTCCTTGCTTTCTTCCATGTTCGATAAGAATGATATCAAAACGTTGCCTGACGTTATATTTTGAATGCATTGACTGGTGGTTTTTAGCTTCGTATTTACTCATCATAGTAAAAGTGAATTATTGTCTCCATAATATTAATCAACTAAACATTGAAATTTAATATCTCACGTGCAACGCGTGAACGCTTTGCTAGTCGTCAAGACTGAAGTGGATCGCTATTCGCCCAAGGGAATCTCATTTGTTGATTTCTACATTCTGTAAGTTAATAACAGTTAATAACAGTAATAACGAAAGCCATGTGTGGTGGAATACGACGGGTATCATAATATTATTATGCGTTTAGGATTGATACTATCTAGCGGGCTATTTCTGGCCCTTCGTGAAAACGGATTATTTAGCATCCATTTAATTGAAACGCAATTTCGATAAGTTATCTCCTTGGATATCACTGGGTATAATTAGCTCTACTCAGAAAACGGATGAAATTGTGAGTAGATTTCAAAACGGACCCTAACCATCCGCAGAACGTACTTTCGGAAATAGCGTGACATGTTGAAAACTGATTAGAATAGCGGAACAAAAATATTATTCTGCTAAATTAGATTCGGCAAATGGTGACTTGAGAAAAATTTGGAACGTGTCGAATGAGGTTTTAAATAGACAGAAAAGAACAGGAATAATTATGAATTTTTAGATGTTCATGTAAGAAAAGCAAATGTATTGAATGAAATAGGGGGTAGTGAGACTTGCTCGTCCGTGGATGGACACATATTTCGCCAGTATTGGGAAAGAATTAGCAGAAAAAAATAGTCCGTAAATCCACGGACGAATAATATTATAGGAATAATAATATATAATATATATATTATATTTATATATATAATATATATATTATGTACGTAAACCCCCGCTAGAGGCGCCTTTTCAAAACGTATTGACGGGCCACTGGCGCCCGCCGCGGGCGCCTCTACCGGTAGCTTGTACACGACATTTAGATGTATCCCCGCGGCAGTGGCTCCCGAGCTGGTAGCCTCTAGCGGGTGCTCCTACGGGTTTGAAGGGGCTAATAGAAGATAATAAACCAAAAACTCTGCAAATTCTTGACACAACGGTTTATTATCTTCCTTGTGCAGATCACCCTTCTGTCTATACCAGACTATATTGCAAATCGGCACCATACCATATTCTCACCGTACTCATACCATACCATTCGTATTTCTTTCCTATCTTACCATACTGTATTATACCAAATCATACCATACTGTATTATACCAAATCATACAGGCTAAAAGCGATTGATCAGACCATCAAAACATAACAATAACTTAGAAACTCTAGGCCACTAGTCGCGGATCTTGGGACTTAGGCCGGTCCTACATTGGAAGCGGAATTTCTCCAGAACAGACGGTCTGGGCGGGTCTGGTCTGGTCTGGAGAAAACAAACGCACGCCGCGCCGTGTCCCCTCCTACACTGGCGCCAGTTATCGTTCCGGAAGGTCGGACCGAGTCGGGACTGGTCTGACAAGAACCAAACAGGTTTGTTTTCCTCCAGACCAGACCAGTTGAACGGAAGCTTTTGTGAGTGAAACATCGCACGTTTGGCTTATCACACAGAAGTGACTCTTGACTGGTTCGTCTGCTCCGTTGAAAACTAGCTGCAGTGTAGGAGTACCGAGTCTGGACGGCACAGTAATAACATAGAAACTCCAGGCCACTAGTCCGCAGAGCTGGGAACCACTCCCAGCTATACCTATACGACATTATAGTATTTAACAAAAGTAGATGATAACAATAAAATAAAATAATTATTATTATGATAATAATAAAAACCGATCAAACATGAGAAAGCATAGGTAGGTATATATTTGAATTAGTAGGTAATTTATCACATTTTTCTGAGAACACACGAACGAAGGACACTAATTTTTTAGTGGAACTTATGTGACTGTTTACGTACCTACATTTATATTTAGAAAAAAACTGTAGAAGAAATAGGATCTCTTTAACATTATTTTATTTTCAGTCATAACGCACAATCAGTTGAGATTACTTTTTCAACAGTAATGTGGGAATCCCGCAGCGGGAGTAATAGTTCAAAAAGGGATGGCCTGACTAACAACGAGAGCCCCGGTCACTTTCTGAATAGGTTTGCGTCCAAAAATTATTAACCAAAATTCTCGACTAGGTAGGTAGCGAATCTTGAAATCCTGAATATGGGGCTATGATTGTGCCGAAACTGGTTCAAAAAGGGATGGCCTGACTAACAACGAGAGCCCCGGTCACATTCTGAATAGGTTTGCGTCCAAAAATTATTAACCAAAATTCTCGACTAGGTAGGTAGCGAATCTTGAAATCCTGAATATGGGGCTATGATTGAGCCGAAACTGGTTCAAAAAGGGATGGCCTGACTAACAACGAGAGCCCCGGTCACTTTCTGAATAGGTTTGCGTCCAAAAATTATTAACCAAAATTCTCGACTAGGTAGGTAGCGAATCTTGAAATCCTGAATATGGGGCTATGATTGTGCCGAAACTGGTTCAAAAAGGGATGGCCTGACTAACAACGAGAGCCCCGGTCACATTCTGAATAGGTTTGCGTCCAAAAATTATTAACCAAAATTCTCGACTAGGTAGGTAGCGAATCTTGAAATCCTGAATATGGGGCTATGATTGTGCCGAAACTGGTTCAAAAAGGGATGGCCTGACTAACAACGACAGCCCCGGTCACATTCTGAATTGGTTTGCGTCCAAAAATTATTAACCAAAATTCTCGACTAGGTAGGTAGCGAATCTTGAAATCCTGAATATGGGGCTATGATTGTGCCGAAACTGGTTCAAAAAGGGATGGCCTGACTAACAACGAGAGCCCCGGTCACTTTCTGAATAGGTTTGCTTCCAAAAATTATTAACAAAAATTCTCGACTAGGTAGGTAGCGAATCTTGAAATCCTGAATATGGGGCTATGATTGAGCCGAAACTGGTTCAAAAAGGGATGGCCTGACTAACAACGAGAGCCCCGGTCACTTTCTGAATAGGTTTGCTTCCAAAAATTATTAACCAAAATTCTCGACTAGGTAGGTAGCGAATCTTGAAATCCTGAATATGGGGCTATGATTGTGCCGAAACTGGTTCAAAAAGGGATGGCCTGACTAACAACGAGAGCCCCGGTCACTCTCTGAATAGGTTTGCTTCCAAAAATTATTAACCAAAATTCTCGACTAGGTAGGTAGCGAATCTTGAAATCCTGAATATGGGGCTATGATTGAGCCGAAACTGGTTCAAAAAGGGATGGCCTGACTAACAACGAGAGCCCTGGTCACTTTCTGAATAGGTTTGCTTCCAAAAATTATTAACCAAAATTCTCGACTAGGTAGGTAGCGAATCTTGAAATCCTGAATATGGGGCTATGATTGTGCCGAAACTGGTTCAAAAAGGGATGGCCTGACTAACAACGAGAGCCCCGGTCACTCTCTGAATAGGTTTGCTTCCAAAAATTATTAACCAAAATTCTCGACTAGGTAGGTAGCGAATCTTGAAATCCTGAATATGGGGCTATGATTGAGCCGAAACTGGTTCAAAAAGGGATGGCCTGACTAACAACGAGAGCCCTGGTCACTTTCTGAATAGGTTTGCTTCCAAAAATTATTAACCAAAATTCTCGACTAGGTAGGTAGCGAATCTTGAAATCCTGAATATGGGGCTATGATTGTGCCGAAACTGGTTCAAAAAGGGATGGCCTGACTAACAACGAGAGCCCCGGTCACTCTCTGAATAGGTTTGCTTCCAAAAATTATTAACCAAAATTCTCGATTAGGTAGGTAGCGAATCTTGAAATCCTGAATATGGGGCTATGATTGAGCCGAAACTGGTTCAAAAATGGATGGCCTGACTAACAACGAGAGCCCTGGTCACTTTCTGAATAGGTTTGCTTCCAAAAATTATTAACCAAAATTCTCGACTAGGTAGGTAGCGAATCATGAAATCCTGAATATGGGGCTATGATTGAGCCGAAACTGGTTCAAAAAGCGATGGCCTGACTAACAACAAGAGCCCCGGTCACTTTCTGAATAGGTTTGCTTCCAAAAATTATTTTCTAAAATTCTCGAGGAGGTAGGTAGCGAATCTTGAAATTCTGAATATGGGGCTATGGTTAAGCCGAAACGGGTTCAAAAACTCTGCGAATTCTTGACACAACATTTCTTTATCTTCTTTGTACAGATCACCCTTCTGTTTAGATCATTAGGTCTAAATGTCTTGATCCTAAATGTTAGATTTATTGTTAATATGAATTATCACTAATTATTAATAATTTTATCAAGAACCTAGTGAAAATTTTTATAATTTATTGTTAGGTATTAATCATTTGTATTTATTATTAATAATTACAGTGACCATACTTCCCCTTGATCCCCACAACCCGCCCTTGAGGTACATATATATTGTGAAATAAATTGATTGATTGATTATTATTATTATTAATTATGATTAATTAATACGATATAAATCTGAGGTTTTTAATACTACGTCGGTAATAATTTTTCTATAAAAGAAGTACCTACCAACAAACATTCGAAATTACCTTCATTTCCGTAGCACGAAACGCACCTCAGAACAAGAAACTCGACATCACTTAAGCCATATGATGTTCCAAAGAGCATGTTAATATGAAAATGGACCTGTATTTCAACAGTTGTGAAAGAATGACGGCTCAAAGGTTGAATCAAACACGAATCAAACGTTGAAAGTGATGTCGAGTTTTTTGTTCTGAGGTGCGTTTCGTGCTACGGAAATGAAGGTAATTTCGAATGTTTGTTGGTAGGTACTTCTTTTATAGAAAAATTATTACCGACGTACGAGTAGTATTAAAAACCCCAGAATTACATTGTATTAATTAATCATAATTAATAATAATTATTATTAATAATAAATTCAAATGATTAATACCTAACAATAAAGTATAATAATTTTTACTAGGTACTTGATGAAATTGTTAATAATTAGTGATAATTGATAATAATAATTGATCTAACATTTAGGATCTAGACATTTAGACCTAGTGATCTAGACAGAAGGGTGATCTGTACAAAGAAGATAATGAACCGTTGTGTCAAGAATTTGCAGAGTTTATGAACTTAATGTAAACAGAAGAGAGTGACGCGCGATTCAGTCCTCCCGCCCGTGATAGGTCTCTTGTGCGAAATGGTGGGTGTGCTCTTGCTCGCGTATCCGGGGGAGCAATTATCTATACTATATAATAAAATCGTCTCTGTCTGTCTGTTTTTCTGTCTGTCTGTTTGCCTCATCATCAATTGAGAACGGCTGAACGTAGAATGTTGCGGCTGGTACCATTTGACGCAGAATTTATCTGGGAAGGTTTATGAAAAATCCGCGTTTAAATCTGTCCATCCGTTGAAACGCTATGAATGAAATACTACCTACTAAAAAACGTGTTATAATCACTTCTATGAGGACGTTTATGCTTATAACTTTTGAACGGTTGAACGTAAATCCGATTGTAAGTAGTCTCTGGATTCAGCTCGGCGAGTAGGTACTTTCAAGTGGTACTTCAATCAGGATGTTAGTGGTGGTGGGGAGAGGGGGAGGGGTGTCTACAGGCATTCAAAACTACTTGACCACTTGGAGTGCAACATTGGGAATTTCCGGAGAATTGTTCACACCCAAAAGTTTCAGTCATAAATTTACGAAACGCTAACCCCTCTTCAGAACGCAAGTCAATGTTGAAATCTCCACACAGTACAACCGGTAAGTCGTATAGCTTGAGCTCGTCGATGAACAGAAACAAACCCTTGAGTTTGATCGAGTACGGTAGTAGATATCGCTCGAAGAACTTGATTTTATCGTTCAGTGTTGTCCCATTTGAAAGATACGTCGCCACGAATAGTACACGCTTTGTCAGTTGTGTTCAGAAGTCCCTCAAGGGCCCACATACCAAATCTCAGAATCGTGGGATCATTAGGGAAAAAACAGGATTTTAGAGCCACTCAGCTGATCTGGGATCGGTCAGTTGTGTTCAGAAGTCCCTCAAGGGCCTACATACCAAATCTCAGAATCGTGGGATCATTAGGGAAAAAACTGGATTCTAGAGCCACTCAGCTGATCTGGGATCGGTCAGTTGTGTTCAGAAGTCCCTCAAGGGCCTACATACCAAATCTCAGAATCATGGGATCATTAGGGAAAAAACTGGATTCTAGAGCCACTCAGCTGATCTGGGATCGGTCAGTTGTGTTCAGAAGTCCCTCAAGGGCCTACATACCAAATCTCAGAATCGTGGGATCATTAGGGAAAAAACTGGATTCTAGAGCCACTCAGCTGATCTGGGATCGGTCAGTTGTGTTCAGAAGTCCCTCAAAGGCCCACATACCAAATCTCAGAATCGTGGGATCATTAGGGAAAAAACTGGATTCTAGAGCCACTCAGCTGATCTGGGATCGGTCAGTTGTGTTCAGAAGTCCCTCAAGGGCCCACATACCAAATCTCAGAATCATGGGATCATTAGGGAAAAAACAGGATTTTAGAGCCACTCAGCTGATCTGGGATCGGTCAGTTGTGTTCAGAAGTCCCTCAAGGGCCTACATACCAAATCTCAGAATCGTGGGATCATTAGGGAAAAAGGGGTACGGTGCTTGTGAAGTGGTTAAGCTTTTCATTATACTTAGCTCCTTAATGAGGAAAAGGGCGGGCGGGGAAAGTGGATATCATAACTTTTTCCGGCCTCTGAAGAATGATATTTGCGAGGCGGGGTGATTTTTACACGGAGTGTTTTTTGGGGGGATAGGTATCTTCTTGTAGACAAGACACATCAAAATTCACATCAAAGTTGGTGGGGGGTATTGGTTGAAATCATCACAGATAGCTATTTCAATTATTTTACATGAAAGAAACAATAAATGAACGGCTAACACTTCTGTGGGTAAGTCCAGTAGAATAATAAACCCATGTGACTAGGACTTTGCAGCGTTTTTACATACTAATATTGTTTTACAACAAAATTTGTGAGTAATTAGGTAATTTGCGGATTGATAATAAAATAAATAATCCCCAGGGCCAGAGGCTCCCAAGCTCCATACTAACCTGCAAGACAGGAACGAAAAGCTGAGTAGTCTACATTTCACCCATCTAAAAAATTGCCGGTAGCCTCTAGCCGCCGGGTGCCTCTGGCCGGGCAATACGTATATATATATATATATTATATTATAATATGTATAATAATTAAGGATGGGTCGGTTTCGGTTTTCGGTTGTCGGTTTTACCGGTTTTTGGGAAAAAACCGAAACCGAGAACCGATCGTCCAAAGTCGGTTTTTTCGGTTTTCGGTTTTTTGTCCGATCGACATTAATAAATTTATCTTTATTGATTGTCTACGTTGTAAATCAAAGCACACAATTAGTTATAACTAACGGTTTCAGATGTTATTCCTTTCTGCTTTTAACATTTACAGTTCAATTCATGAGATTCACAGGTTTTAGTAATAATTTTTGTTTTTACAAATACTCGGCATCAGCATCGAGTGTTGCATTACGATTACAACACAATGAAAGAAGAGGATCAAATCAACTACTAAACCACCGCCACTAACATCGACAAAGAATGCTGAATAAGAAATACAAACAAATAAAAATGAGTATTAATTACCCCTGTCCTATGTTTTTAGTATTTCTGCACATGTATTTCATGTTTTTTGGATTTCTCTTTATTCTTTATTATGGTAATTTTTTTCATGATTTATCTTATTAAATGTATGCTGTTGGATGTATTTTATAGTAAACAATATTCAATAAATTTTGTGATTTTTTTATTACCTACTTGACTTAGTAATTTTTTGTATTTTATTTTATTAATTGTATACTAATTGAAGTTCCAATTAGAGTCGCTTTGGCCCAAAAACCGGTTCTAAGCGCAACTGTAAAAAAAAACCGAAAAAACCGAGAACCGAGAACCGATTTTTAAAAAAACCGAACCGAAACCGAACCGGTAAAAAGTGCAACCGACCCATCCCTAATAATAATATACTCGTACATAATATTATGTAGCTCAGCCAACCGTTGAGAATACTGATTTATTTGTTATCCCTGAAACTGATGGTGACTTTGTTGACTCGAGCTTTGTTTGAGCTAACCAACGAACTCTAAAAGCTAGTTGAAATCAATCTTGCTGTTCTGTGATCGTTCAAAATGTTTTGATACGATTGGATAAGAAAACGTATGTGCAATCTGGGCATAAGAGGACATTTTTAGAGGGGGTTTTCAAGGTACCACTCGGCTAGGAAGCAGATGGTCGCGATTGCTGATTTTTAAAAACCTGTGTAATGTAAATAATGTACTCTTTGAATAGTACTCGTACAGTCACAATTTCTCTTTCATTCTTCCTATCATTTTGAAGATAATTATTTGGGTGGGTAGGTGGGATTGCCTTGCAGCCACCTCCTCGTCGGTAATCCTGGATACTGGTCAGTAACCTTCCCTCTCCTCAAGAGAACTCTTTGGAGAACGATGTTTCCTGACTTGCTAAGAGCTGCATACCACTAATTATGAAGCAGTTTAGCTGTAAGGGTAGTTTGAGTTTAGTTTCTATAGTGAGTACCTAATAAGTAGGTATGCACCTAAATATTGCCCTGGTGCCCCACCAGATTCTGAGCCCACGAGCCGCCCCTACTTCCTAGGGCTTCCTAGTTATTGGACATTCTCCAAACTTCGGCTACACAGACAAAGAAGGACCTTATCTACCACCTCCCCGATTTTCAGCCCTTTTCGAGCCCTTGAAGGGCGATTGGCGCCGTACCCTCGTAAATCTACTACTTGTATTCGTTTAGTTTACAGTATTCGTCTGTTTCTTTGATTTGATAGTTGTTCAGTTTGGTTTTTTCCAATAGTTTTTCGTATTGTAAAGTCAGTTGGTGAAAGTTATCGATTAGTAAATCTATTTTGTAGTGGTGGATCAGGGTGTGTTGGGAAGTGATCAGTTTCGCTGGTCCCAGTAGTATTGGTAATATCCCTTGATTGTTGGTCACGTTTTTTATTTTGGCTCCGAGTGCAACGGAGACGAGCATCAGAAGGGTTATTCTGAAATGTATTATATTTTATATTAGTTTCGAGTTGAGAATTTCGAAACACATGGTCTTGCGAATATCGTGAATTTTATCGGTATTAATTTGGAGTGGTTTTTTTGGTCCCTATTGCTTTTGCGAAAAAACACATGAAAACTCCACAGTCATCGCTGTTGGTTTGTTGTGGAACTGAGATGGATTTTATTTTCCAGTTCGCGAAGTCAAAGGGCAGGCCCTTTTGGTTTATTATCTTCGATAATGAACCATTGGAATCGCCCAAATGAACCATTGGCGTCCCCCGTACGCCGTCCGTACTGCTGTGCGCTCTTCTATGGTACATTGTATCTAGGCCATGGGGCCCATGACAATGTTTTCAGGCTCTTAGGCTTTGGCAGACTTGTTTTTGGCATTTTCAATGCCAAGCACAGCAGCAGGTCCCCCTTTTTCTGCCCCCTCCGGTCTTAGTCATGCATAGGCATGTCCAGACGGACCACGTGGAGGTGCCGGGTTTTGTACGGGATGTTTTAGGGGCAGAGGGGTAGATCCCTTTCTGAGATCTATTTTCTTATCAGCTTGGCCTCAGTACTCCCCACCTCTTCTTATATTTTGTGGTTCTTCCATCATTGGCAGGCTTTTCTCTTATATATAAATATATGTTGCTCGGCCTCATTACTCGCCGCCTCTTCTTATGGCTTGCGGCTCTTCAATCACTGGCAGGCTCATACTGTACAGGGGTGTGACGGGTGAGTACTCCTATAAAATTCCTCCCGTCCTTATTCTACACTAGCCTAGGTTATCACAATAAAGTTTATACAGGAACGCCGTTATCACAGTCGGGTTTCTTTTATGTAATACATTCACTCATTAATAATTTACATTCTCGCCAATAAAATCTCATTCACAGTTGGTAACATTCACACAATAGACCGAGGGATTGGAGGAGTCCCTAGCATAGGTTAGGATTAGCGGTGGGAGGAAATGTATACAAGTACTCGCCATAGTAGATTAGATTTGTGTGATACTAGATTAGTGAAACACTCTGTGATAAATATATGTTAGATTAGGATATTTTTATTTATTTTAAATTGTGTGTGTGCGGATTGATTGAGTGGTGGAAGTGCCTACCGGTCTTGGGGGGCAGCAAACTGGTAGGTCATTACAATTTTGCCTTTGTTAATTTCCTTCTTTTGTTCTTTTATTTTCATTTTGTTAATTTACCCTAGGGCTGTTCGGCCTCCTGCAAGAAAGCTCTGTCACAACGAGTGCCAGTAGGCCATTTAGGAAGGGTGGGCCAGGGACCGGTGGGACTCCCCCGTCCACCGACCGTGGCACTTTGCCCAGTTAGCGTTGAGCTAAAATTACGAAATTTGGTTTCTGGGTTTGGACCAGCCCCACAATGATCCTCGAAACTTTTCATAACCCTAGGTCAAGGGGAAGGGGTTCAAAACGAAATTTAAAATTTCGACGATGTCATATCTCCAAATATTCAACTGAACCGTATAATTTTTAGTTCACTTTTGAATGACCTGAAAAATTACGAATCTTTTAAGACCAATTGGATTTTTGTGCGACCAGCCGTTCGTTCACAGTGAGCGCGCAAAGGTTTAGGAAAAACACTAAACTTTCGCGTCGAAAACGGCCGTCATGTGACCCAACCTCCAGACGCCCAGAATAAAACTACGTTTTTCATCTTCCAGGTAAACTACAGTCTAGAAATTTTAACCGTCAGTCGGGGATAGACCACATTGCAATATTCACTCGGTTTCTCATCTGTAAAATTGTTTAAATAATACCTTTTTGTAATAATACAAATTAAATTTTGATGATGAGCTATTGACTTGAAATTTTAAAAATAGTTCAGAACTGGATCACAATGCAATATTCACTCGGTTTCTTGTCTGTAAAATTGTTTAAATAATACCTATTTGATTAAACAAATTAAATTTTGATGATGAGCTAGATACTTGAAATTTTAAATATAGGTCAGAAATAGATGACATTTCAATATTCACTCGGTGTGTATGACATGGTATAAGTATGGTATGGTATATTATTGTATGTATGATTTGGTATAGTACAGTATGGTATGATAGGAAAGAAATTCGAATAGTATGGTATGAGTACGGTGAGAATATGGTATGGTGCCGATTTGCAACACAGTCTGGTATAGACAGAAGGGTGATCTGCACAAAGAAGATAATAAACCGTTGTGTCAAGAATTTGAAGAGTTTTTCGTCATGTGTTCTTCTGCTAGGTAATTTTTACAGGTTTCTAATATATCTGTTCCGTCTTGGTTCAAGTAATCTAGACCCCCCAAAAAACACTCCGTGTAAAAATCACCCCGCCTCGCAAATATCATTCTTCAGAGGCCGGAAAAAGTTATGATATCCACTTTCCCCGCCCGCCCTTTTCCTCATTAAGGAGCTAAGTATAATGAAAAGCACCAGTATAATGAAAGCACTTCACAAGCACCGTACCCCTTTCGAAATCTCCCCTTGGCGCTATTGCGAGACGTTTTTATTACTTCCACAAGCAACTAATACTTGATGGTGGTTAACGTTTTATACAAGTATTAGTTGCTTGTGGAAGTAATAAAAACGTCTCGCAATAGCGCCAAGGGGAGATTTCGAAAGGGGTACGGTGCTTGTGAAGTGGTTAAGCTTTTCATTGTACTTAGCTCCTTAATGAGGAAAAGGGCGGGCGGGGAAAGTGGATATCATAACTTTTTCCGGCCTCTGAAGAATGATATTTACGAGGCGGGGTGATTTTTACACGGAGTGTTTTTTGGGGGGATATCACATCTTTTTGTTGTTGAAGTGGGTCATGTTATGAAGAAGGTCTATGCGAAATTTCAAGTCGATTGGTCCTTTTACCCAGGCTGTAGACTCGTCAAAATTGCCAAAATTAGCCTAAATTTCAGGTTTTTTGTTTCTAAAAGTTTTTTGGGTTGAGATAATGGGTTAAACTTTCAAAAGGCACTGGCTGATGTTGAAACGAAGCTCTGTGCAAAATTTCAAGTCAATCCGTGAAGGTGGAAAGGCCTAACTGATTAAGGAGAAGAAGAACAGGTAAGGGTGAAAAACCGGGTTTTTGAAGTTATATAACTCGGCTCCCTTTAAAGATATCGACTTGAATCTTTCAAAAGGCACTTGCTACACTTGAAACGAAGCTCCGTGCAAAATTTCAAGTCAATCGGCGAAGGTGGAGAGGCTGTAGCCTTGACCGACTGAAAAAAGTAGAAAAACATGGTAATTGGTTTTTGAAGTTATATAACCCGGCTCCCTTCAGACGTAGCGACTTGAAACTTTCAGAGCTTTCTCTTATCCACACCAAAAAGATCCAAACCAAATTTCAAGTTGATCGGTCAACTAGGAGCCGAGATATGGCCAAAATTAGCCTAAATTACCCTAAATTTTAGTTTTTTGTCCCTAATTTTTTTTTTGGTTGAGATAATGGGTTATTTCGTTCAAATGGCACTGAGACATGCTATAAAGAAGGTATGTAAAAAAATTCAAGTCGATTGGTCCTTTTACCCAGGCTGTAGACTCGTCAAAGTGGACAGAATTTTCCTAAAGTTTCTGGTTTTTTGTTTCTAAAACTTTTTTGGGTTGAGATAATGGGTCAAATCTTATATAAGGCTCTGTCTCAAGGTTAAATGAAGCTCTGTGCAAAATTTCAAGTCAATCGGTCAACGTGGAGAGGCTCCAGCCTTGCCTGTCTGAACAAGGAGAAGAAGAAGGAGAAGAAGGAGAAGAAGGAGAAGGAGAAGAACAATCTAAGGCCGTAAAACCGGGTTTTTGAAGTTATGTAGCTCGGCTCCCTTTAGACCTATCGATTTGAAACTTTCAGGGGTTTCTAATATACACTCAAAGAAGACCCACACCAAATTTCAAGTTGATCGGTCAAATAGGAGCCGAGATATGGATACCTCGAAAACGCGTTTCGTGACGTCCGGTAAACATGGACTCGGCATCGTTCGTTTTCTCAACTTCTTTGCTTGGCGGGGCGGAACGCTACCGCGTTCCTAGATAAAATATTTCTTTAGTGAGTAGGTTAATGGTTACAAGCCGCCAATGGGATAATTTGAAAATGGGAATGATTATTAGGTCTTTGGAAAATAGATCTGTTCGTCGAGTATAGTTTTTTACTCGATCGTAACCTCCGTTTGTCAAGAGATACGTATAGGAAACTGTTGAAACAATGAGTTTTTGGGAATTTATTATCTTCTTTGGTTCTCTGATCGATTAGTTCCATGTAGAAGTTGACAACATTATCATTTAACCACTGACGGTCTTTAAGGGTTAACAAGTCTTAACGGGTGATTTTAATTCCAAATTGTTGGTTTAGTATTTTTGTTTTATCTAATTTTTCGTTCCATGCGTTTTCAACTACGTCGGTGAATTTCTTTGGTCTTTTGATATTTTCAAAATGAATTTTTTCTTTGGTGTTGTGGTGTCAAGGGACAATTTTAGCTGTTTTTACAAAGATTTCCTTTGGGATTTCTGGAGGGTCTTCTCGGGTTTTGTTTCGATTTTCAATGACTTTTACTTTAACGATATGGAATTTTTCTTTTAGGAGTTCGTACAATGTGTTCATTTTTTCTTTATGTTGGTTTATATAATTCGTGGTGAGAATTTGATCCAAGTTTGTTTCGAGAGGGCTGTCACGTTTGAGGTGTCCATAAAGTATTTCGAAAGGGGTAAATTTAGACGACGAGTGAATTGAATTATTATATGCAAGTATGGCGTGTCGTGTTTTAGATTGGATGGGGTCATTTTTGTACTCCGGTCTTTCGTTAAGAATTCTCAGACGTTCTCAGTGTAGAATGGAAACATTCTACGGGGGCGTTTGAATCTGGATGTTGGGATGATATGAAGTGAAGGTTAATATTATGAAGTGCCATAAATTCTCTGATTATTGTATTTTGGAATTCTGGACCGTTGTCCCCCCAAATCCGCGCAGCGGACCAAGTTAGAGCGTTTAAAGCAATCTTGCCAATATTTCCAATTTTTCCGAGGCCTCGGAAATATTTCCAATTTTCCCGGAAATATTTCCGACCGTCAGCAACTTGCATAATCATCGCTGGTTTTAGTTCAATACGTAGGAATAGATACTGTCAAGGGAGTGGAAGGAGTCGAGTAGGCTCGACATGGTGATGTTATTGCATTTCAAATCCGCATCAATCACCCTTCGCAAACCCCCTTCGGATCCTCTTCAAATTCCTTTCAATGGGGGATTGGAGTACAAGCTATACGACGCGATCTCGAGTCTCGGGGAGAACCTCGAAGCTAATTTGTCTAGAAGAATCAAATGAGACGGGAGCTATGAGGTAATTTAGGAAGGCGGAACAAGAAGTATTGGTATATATCTCCGAGAAACCAACAGGTTGGCGTTACAAGGATCCGCCCCCCACGATTAAGGCTAAAAAGCTCCGCCCCAATACGCTCCGTGGCATTGTGGTGGGGGCGGGGAGGGAGGGGTGCTCAACTCACTTCCTGTAGGTCAGTGCCAGTCGACCTGCGGCACCCGAGCATCTTCCTTCCATCCCTGGGCCCAGGCCTCACTCGCGTCTCGTCAGCGTAAGTATACGATACATTATCCAGTTTTCCTCCCCTTTCAAATTAATTTTCCTTTGCAATGAATTAAAACTGAATCCTCGATTGCAACAAACCCTACCTACTTTGTAAACTTCAAAAATATTTTTCGAAAAAATATTCCAAAAATAAGATTATTTCGAAAAAATCTTTTTCTTACATAAATATGAATATCACCTAAAGGCCATTCACGACCATATATCACAGCATGACAACTCTTGTAACATTATAAACGTCATAATTTGTTTACGTTTTTTTCGAAATTTCACAAAAACACTTCATTCTTCAAAAGTTGTTAAAAAAAAAAAATAATAATAAAATTAAATAAATAAATTATAAAAAAAATAACCGGGGGATTTTAAATTGAATTATAATTGAAAATCCTCGCTAGTTCCCTAGTGTTATAATATAAATAATAATATAAATATTATTATAATATAAATATTGTTATAATATAAATATTAAATATATTATATTTAATATTTACGAAGGAATTAGCGGGTGATAAATTCTCATGATTCGATTCTCAATATGAAGTGTTTATTCTCTCCGTTCCCCGGCATTTTCTGCCCAGGGCTTTTTATGGTGGACTTAGTTATTGCCCAATACATGACATTTTCCCACCCTTAATAATAAATCAACTACCGGCGTAGAATTACACGCATATCACAACAAAAAAATTAAATTCACTGTTACATAAAAATTAATAATATCTCTCTTTAATTATTTTACATGTAGAATCATAAAATTACTTATGCTTAACAGAAGAAAAAAAAATTAACAACTATGAGGGAGTATATCTATCTGGGGCTTTACGGCTCCTTTGAGGCCGGGAACTTGCAAATGTTTCTACAGGAGAAGTTTGGGTTACTGGTGGCTCTAAAGACTTCCTAAGCAGACTAGTAATATTGTTTGACGTTTTGTCTATTGAATGTGGTACAAATATCCAGGTGCCGTTTCCACTGCAAACCAGCGTCGGTCACCACTCTGTACAATTTAGATCCCACAACCCCTGTTGACCCACTTATGGGTGCCTCGGTAATCACAAATTAGTATTTGGTCCCCAACATTAAACGTTGTTACCCTTTTCCCTTTGTAATTCCTACACTGGTTGAGCTGGTTGTTCACAACAATCTCTTGGATTTTTGGGCGCATTTGTGAGAAAATAGTTTCATTTGTGGTTGAATGAATATTGCTTCTATAAGAAAAGTAAAAAATTGTTTAGCGCATCGGCGAGTGGGCCCGTCCTTTTATCATACTTCTTTACAAAACATTCTACAACTCGATATGGCTATGGCATAAGCTAATGCCAAGTGAATTTATTAAAAAAAAAAAAAACCACTCTGACGGCACTCTCGGCTGCGCCACTCGTTTGAGGACGGTATGGTGCCCCTACGAAGTGTTGTATCTCCAACGATTCCAAAACTTTTCCCCCAAATTGAGAACTTGTGAAGCAGGTGGCACCGTCTGAGGTTATTGAACTAGGAAAACCAAATCGACTGAAACAATTTCCTAGTAGTTCTACAACCTCTTCGGTAGATGTGTTTTTAGCAAGAAAACATTCAATCCACTTAGAATGGGCGTCCATTATCACGAAGGAATGTTGTTGGTTCCAAGGACCAAAGAAATCAACGTGCAGCCTAGTCCATGGCTTAGTTGGCCATGGCCAAGGTGTCAACAATGACTTGGGAGGTTCTTTCCTGAAGTTTAAACAGACATCACAGTTTACCAGGACGGAGCACTATTACGACCTGACCTCTCTCGAAATAGACATATTTTTGTCTTCTTTATTGCTGGACACTCAACGATGAAATATCGGAACTAAAAGATACGTTGAAAGGAACTTCATAAAAATGTTGCGCTCATAAAACAATGATAGTCCAAGGTACGAGTCCCACAAGCCCACACAAATGTTCAAACATCAATTAAATGCGCCATATGAATGTGAGAAATCTTCATATAAAGAACTCATTCATACGTGCATATGATAATTATATCGAGGGTTTCACGGCATCACCCCACATCGTCACTATTGGCTGAAATGATTTATGCATACCATTTGAAGCGTCTTTTCCCGGCGGATCGATCTAACTAAGTATAAGTTAGTTAGGTACCTAAGTTAGGTAACACTTGGTAAATTCCACGAATTATTTTACTTAATCAGTCAGTAAAAGTAGTAATTGGCAGATGGTTTTTTGGCTCTGCTGAAACATTGGCAAAATGACATTGAGGGGAGTTGCCGTGAGACCCTCGATATGCACGTATGACTGAATTCTTTATATGAAGATTTCTCACATTCATGTGGCGCATTTAATTATTGGTTTATACTTCGAACAGATCAATCAGAATTTAAACTCTGTGGATTTTGAATGATAACAGCGTTTGTAGTGGATACGATTATTTGGCCCGCAGATTTATTCATAATTTAAATCTATGTTCGAACCGAACCCAATGAATTGTCGGCATGGAGATGAGTCACGGTTTGGAGTCCGTAGTGAACATTATTTTTCTAGCGACATATTCCACTCGACATGTTTGCTGGCATTCGAAGGAAGAAACGAAAATTAATTCATCAGTTGAAAGAACTGCAAAATCCAATAATACGACACAAACCCCGTACTCGTGGACGCACCATTGCGGCATAGGTGAGATTATTAACATTGTCTAGTGTATTTGAGCGGTGTAAAGAGAGGAAGAGGGAACATTTTTCAGGGAAGAGGGAAAATCCAACTCTTTTAGGAAAACCGTAGGTCAAGTGAGTGGGCAGTATATCTTTTCACATTATGATATAGACGATTATAAAATTTATTAAATTGAATGCACCCATTAGGTTCTTGTAATCGTCCATATCATGATGTGAAAAGATATACTGCCCCCCCCCCACCACTTGACCTACTCAATAATATTTAATATGATTGAAATAATGTATACATTACAGGAAAGGTCCACATGACGCAGGAGATCAAACAAGTTGTAAATACAATCCCCCCAAAAACAACTCCGTTGTAAAAACTGGCCCGCCAAAAAACCTCAGCCGCAAAAAGGAATGATATCCATTTTGCCCGCCAGCCACATATATAGGATGCTCAGTGCTTCGCACCTCGCTGTTGAGTGTGCATATAGAAACCTGATCCTCCTACCCCTAACCTCCACCGTCAATGTTTTCCTGTTCCCTGTCACCTTCCCACAACCCCCTCTCACCCTTAGTCACCCTCGGTTTCACCTTATATGTTTCCTCTGTTACACCAGCAGGGAGCTTTACGCTTCTTTCAATGCTGTTGGCGGGAGCTTTTTGCCAGATGAACAAGCCTGAATTGAAGCATTACTTCATTACAGTTGTACCACCGCTGATTACTCGTGACCACCAGTAATACTTATGTTAGCTTGTTCATCTGGCAAAAAGCTCCCGCCAACAGCATTGAAAGAAGCGTAAAGCTCCCTGCTGGTGTAACAGAGGAAACATATTAGGTGAAACCGAGGGTGACTAAGGGTGAGATGGGGTTGTGGGAAGGTGATAGGGAACAGGAAAACATTGACGGTGGAGGTTAGGGGTAGGAGGATCAGGTTTCTATATGCACACTCAACAGCGAGGTGCGAAGCACTGAGCATCCTATATATGTGGCTGGCGGGCAAAATGGATATCATTCCTTTTTGCGGCTGAGGTTTTTTGGCGGGCCAGTTTTTACAACGGAGTTGTTTTTGGGGGGATATCACATCTTTTTGCATGGCTAGTTTTCGAGTGGTACTTATACAATACGGTTCAACAACTTATACAATACAAAAGTACCTACGAGGTAACTAGTAAATGTTTTCCTAAATGAAGTTTTATCCTAGTCAAAATTTAGTAAAACTCGGCGCTTCGCGCCTCGCCAGGGGGGCAAGCCCCCCTGGACCCCCCGGATCTTTTCTCTTCTATACTTTGTATAGAACGAGGTATTTGCTATGCAAAACATGAATAATGTTTTTGCGTCCCGTTTCCCCTTTTCCTTATCTCTTTTCTTTGTCTGTATGGAAAATATTAAGAAATGTGCGGAAAATTTATTAGTTTTTTTATTTACTCAGGGCTGTATCTCAGCTTCTTCGATATTTACAGTGATTTTGGCAGTATATAATTTATGCATAAATTAAAGGCTTTCCAACGAATGGAGAACGATTTTTGTCCGTTGAAAACTAAAGAAGTTTCATTTCCCTAGAAACGGCTCGGTTGTACGTGAAAATCATTAAAAATCTTCGTGACATAATTTCGTGACTTAAACTTCGTTACGCTTTTCAACTCTGGTAGGCCACCGCAAAAACATTATTCATGTTAAAATTAGTACGCCTACTAATTTGCCTTTTTGTTTCTTGTTTTTGTGACAAGAATAATTATTTTTTGGAAATTATTGTTTGTTATCTGAAATGTGTTTGAAAAATAAGTAGTTTTAAAATTTTTGCGAATTGGTTAAATATTAGTTTTAAAATTTTCGATTAATTAAAACAATCAACAATTTAAAAACAATTATTAAAATTTAATACAATTATTCTTATTATTAAATTTAAAAAATAGAAAGAATTAGAAATTTGAATAAATTTGAATTAGAAATTTTTTGAAAATTGGTTGCATTTTTTCTTGGGGATTGTGCAAATTTTTGTTGTTGAGAATCATTACAATAATTGTAATTATTGGTGTCGAAGAGAAAGAGGAAAGAGAAAGTTTGCAACTGGTAAAACGCACGTTTTTATACCACAAATCGCGAATAACTCGAGAACCGTTGGGAAAAGTGCCAAAGTGCGCTACCCTCATTCGAAAGCCCATAAAATTTCCTATCGATCCTTAAACAGGCGCCACTCTACGACAATTTTTCTGACCACCGTTCAACTTTGATGTTTTCGGAAATTAGCCAAATCAGTAGATGTGGAATTTATTCACGTATTTTTGGCTGTGGATTAGTCAAATCGATTGAGATTTAGTTCAAAATTATTGAGCATATTCTAGACAACCTAGCGGACATTTTAAGACCAACCGCACCAATTTTCATCAATATTTGCGGCAGTTGTTGTTGAAAATAGAAAAATCACCATAACTCCTTTATTTTTCCTCTTAGGAAGCATTTTTTGATCTCAAATTAAACAGTTTGAAAAGCTGAACACAACTAAAAAAGAAAATCTGAAAAAGCTTCAATTTTGAAGGAGTTATGACCATTTGAAATTCCTAAAAAACACTATTTCCCCCCTAATTGGGGGGGAAATGGGGGGAGGGAGAAAAAATGGTCTAAAGGCACTCCCTTGGAGCATAGCAAACGTGTGTGCAAAATTTCAGCTCGATCCGATTTGTCTGCTGGGCTGTAGCCCCGTCAATGAACAACAACAACAACGAGAAGAAGAAGAACACGAAAAACGTGAAAAATAGTGGTTTTAAAATTGTTATACCCCCGACACCTGATGTTCCCAAGAGCTGAAATTTGTTTTACGTCCTCACGTGCCCCTGGAGAGTTGGTGTACAAAAAATCAACTCTCGAGACACTCAGGGGACCGAGCTATGGTAGGGTGAAAACCCCAACTAGTTCCGTCGCGTAATCAGTGTCTCAGTCGCTTCGGTTTTCAGGGCTTCGGGTTTCTTGGCGGGCGGGACGCTCCCGCGTCCCTAGATGAAATGTTTACTTCCATTGAGTCAACTGACTAAAATCATTATGGAGATGGGTATATTTCGTGAACCCGTCTACCAGAAAATGAAATATTCCGGAGGTCCCGCCGATCCGTTCAACCTGCCAGTAACATCAATGTGTACTGTCTCAAACGGAATCGGAGCTTCCGGGATTTGGAAAGCAATTTGTTGAGCTCCCGAAGGTGCTTTATTTAATTTGCAAGTTACGCAGTGTTTTATGTACTTTTTAACAAATTTATTCATTCCGGCGAACCAAAAATGCTCCAAAAGTTTCTCCATTGTCTTAGGAAGTCCTAAGTGTAGAATCGATTCATGAACTGAATTTACTACTATCCATCTATAGGCCCGGGGAACAATAGGATTTGTTCTAGTTTTTTTGTGGTGCTGGAACTTTCTAAAAAGTACCCCACCCCTTATCTCGTAAGTATTGGCTATTTCAGGTGATAATGTGTCATTTTCAATATGATCTTTCATACATTTGATTTCGGGGTCTTGCTGTTGGGCGATCAGTAGCCAAACCCCTGTAAGCTCCACCAAGTGAACGCTCTTTTGTGTTGTACCTATTGTGTCAGTATTACGGGGCAAATTGCTTAAAATAGCTTTAAGACTGTGTGAACTGTGTGTCGGAGGATAGTCACTTACAAGAGCCTCAAATATACTTACTTCTTCCGGATATCTGGACAAAATATCAACGGTCTGCATTTTGGAGCCTGGTCTGTATGTGATAGTAAAAGTAAAATTTTGTAAGTAGGCCCACCAACGGTGAACTCGCGCATTCAACGTCTGTTTTACGTAACTTGCTTGGAAAGACCTACAATCGGTAACCAGCGTGAAGTCATTAACAGTAATATGTTCTCCCAGAATTTAAATGCCTTCACACTTGCTAAGGTCTCTCATTCGAACGGTTGATATGCTGATTCAGCCTCAGTAGTTTTCCTCGAAAAATACCCGATAACCTTACGTTCTTTGTTAATTACGTTAAAAGCAATAGCACCGAATCCTGCAGAACTAGCGTCACACCATACCTCTATCGGGTACGCTGGATCGAAAATGGTGAGTATAGGTTCCTTAGTAAGCAGACCAATGATTTTCTGCCTAATCTCCTCATATTCCGGCGTCCAATCTAGGGACGCGGGAGCGTCCCGCCCGCCAAGAAAACCGAAGCCCTGAAAACCGAAGCGACTGAGACACTGATTACGCCACGGAACAAGTTGGGATTTTCACCATACCGTAGCTCGGTCCCCTGCGTGTCTCGAGAGTTGATTTTTTGTACAGCAACTCTCCAGGGGCACGTGAGGACGTAAACCGAATTTCAGCTCTTGGGAAAATCAGGTGTCGGGGGTATAACAGTTTTAAAACCACTATTTTTCACGTTTTTCGTGTTCTTCTCGTTGTCGTTGTTGTTGTTGTTCATTGACGGGGCTACAGCCCAGCAGACAAATCGGATCGAGCTGAAATTTTGCACACACGTTTCTTATGCTCCAAGGGAGTGCCTTTCGAACATTTTTTCTCCCTCCCCCCATTTCCCTCCCAATTAGGGGGGAAATAGTAATTTTTAGGAATTTCAAATGGTCATAACTCCTTCAAAATTGAAGCTTTTTCAGATTTTCTTTTTTAGTTGTATTCAGCTTTTAAAACTGTTTAATTTGAAATCAAAATGAGCTTCCTAAGGGGTAAAATGAAGGAGTTATGGTGATTTTTATATTTTCAACAATAACTGCCGCCAAAATTGATGGAAATTAGTGCGGTTGGTCTTAAAATGTCCGCTAGGTGGTCTAGTATATGCTCGATAATTTTGAACTAAATCCCAATCGATTCGACTAATCTACAGCCAAAAATACGTGAATAAATTCCACATCTACTGATTTGGCTAATTTCCGAAAACATCAAAGTTGAACGGTGGTCAGAAAAATTGTCGTAGAGTGGCGCCTATTTAAGGATCGATAGGAAATTTTATGGGCTTTCGAATGAGGGTAGCGCACTTTGTCACTTTTCCCAACGGTTCTCGAGTTATTCGCTATTTTAGGTATAAAAACGTGCGTTTTACCTTTTGCAAACTTTCTCTTTCCACTTTCTCTTCGACAACAATAATTACAATTATTGTAATGATTCTCAACAACAAAAATTTGCACAATCCCCAAGAAAAAATGCAACAAATTTTCAAAAAATTTCTAATTCAAATTCATTAACATTTCTAATTGTTTCTATTTTTTTAAATTTAATAATAAGAATAATTGTTTTGAATTTTAATACTTTTTTAAAATTGTTAATTTTTTTCATTAATCGAAAATTTTAAAACTACTATTTAGCCAATTCGCAAAAATTTTAAAACTACTTATTTTTCAAACACATTTCAGATAACAAACAATAATTTCCAAAAATTAATTATTCATGTCACAAAGAGAAGAAAAAAAAAGGCAAATTAGTAGGCGTACTAATTTTTCACTAAATTTTGACTAGGATAAAACTTCATTTAGGAAAAAATTTTCTAGTTACCTCGTAGGTACTTTTGTTAAATTGAACCGTATTGTATAAGTACCACTCGAAAACTAGCCATGCAAAAAGATGTGATATCCCCCCAAAAACAACTCCGTTGTAAAAACTGGCCCGCCAAAAAACCTCAGCCGCAAAAAGGAATGATATCCATTTTGCCCGCCAGCCACATATATAGGATGCTCGGTGCTTCGCACCTCGCTGTTGAGTGTGCATATCCTCCTACCCCTAACCTCCACGGTCAATGTTTTCCTGTTCCCTGTCTCCTTCCCACAACCCCCTCTCACCCTTAGTCACCCTCGGTTTCACCTAATATGTTTCCTCTGTTACACCATCAGGGAGCTTTACGCTTCTTTCAATGCTGTTGGCGGGAGCTTTTTGCCAGATGAACAAGCCTGAATTGAAGCATTACTATATTATAAGTATTACTGGCGGTCACGAGTAATCAGTGGTGGTACACCTATAATGAAGTAATGCTTCAATTCAGGCTTGTTCATCTGGCAAAAAGCTCCCGCCAACAGCATTGAAAGAAGCGTAAAGCTCCCTGATGGTGTAACAGAGGAAACATATTAGGTGAAACCGAGCGTGACTAAGGGTGAGAGGGGGTTGTGGGAAGGAGACAGGGAACAGGAAAACATTGACCGTGGAGGTTAGGGGTAGGAGGATCAGGTTTCTATATGCACACTCAACAGCGAGGTGCGAAGCACCGAGCATCCTATATATGTGGCTGGCGGGCAAAATGGATATCATTCCTTTTTGCGGCTGAGGTTTTTTGGCGGGCCAGTTTTTACAACGGAGTTGTTTTTGGGGGGTTGAAGTTGACCGTGTGAGACGTCAATTCATAAAGAGGCGCACAGATTATAGCAAAATCTTTGATGAAGTTCCTGAAATAACTACATAATTCTAAAAATGAACGAAGGCCAGTGACAATTTTAGGAGGGGGTAATTCGGTAAGGGCCCTAATTTTTTCATTATGAGGTTTTATAGTTCCTTGTTGGACCTCATATCCAAGATACACAACTTTTTCTTTCATAAAAGAACACTTGTCAGGGTTAAAAGAAAATCCTGATTTTGTCAATACATCCAATACCTTTTCTAATCTCCTGAACCCATCTTCTTTATTAACACTTAGGTAACACAAGTAAGTCGTCTATGTAAGCAAGGCACCACGAATTGACTAAACTTCCTAATGTTGTTGTTATCGCTTTTTGATATACACAAGGTGCATTCCTTAATCCCATCGGCAACCTTGCCCATTGATAATGACCATCGGGAGTACTAAAAGCTGTAACAGGTGGTGATTCCGCGTCTACCTCTATGCTATAAAATCCGCTCGCGGCGTCGAGCGTTGTGAACCAACATTGTTCGGCTAATCTGTTTATTTGATCCTTTATTAATGGAATAGGAAATCTTTCCTGAGCTGTATTTGAATTTAATTCGCGAAAATCTTAGCATAGACGCAATTTAGCATTTTTCTTTGGAACAAGCAATATAGGTGACGAATATGGAGAAGAAGAAGGTTCTATGATTCCGGAATCTAATAAATCCGTAATATAGTCCCTTACAGCTAACCTTTCTTTTGGGTGCAGTGGATAGGGTCTTCCATAAACAATTCGCTCTGGATTAAAAAGATTAATATGACATTTTGCGGTAGTAATTGGCCTTCTAGGTAAACCTCTTGTGAAACTATCTGAATATTTATTTAAAATATTTTTCAACCGATCCATATCATCGTGGGAAATTAGGTCAATGGGTTGTAAAGTTCGTTTCCTAAATTCCCATAGGTTGATCCCTGTAGTTCGCGTTGGGGTGCTGTAGCGGGACTTTCTACGGCGGAGAGACTTTCCACTTGCAAGTCAATGGATCTATGTAAACATGGGGTTGCCCGGACCTCCTTTACTAGTTCACTCTTATCAAAATTATTGTCATCCGATTTATTGTTCCGCCTGCTCATTAAATATTTCTCTTTACGTTCTCGCGCCTTTTCCTTATCAGGAGAATTTGTTGCGACCTCATATCGGTCTTTTAAAACCGTAATGGTAATACTGGTTTGTAGGATATCTCGTCCTAACAATATTTCATGGGTTGACGTGCCTACCGGAACAATTAAAAGTACAACTGGTACGTCAATTCCTTCCAAAGTCAACATTACCGAAATTTGTTTATGTACCAGAATTTTACCAAAACCTATTCCTGTTAGGTTGATGGGATTATTAAAAATTTGACCAGAAAATTGAGGCAATAAATTTTCAGATAATAAGGAAACTTCACTTCCACTATCAAAAACATAAGTAAATGTTTTACCTTGATGAACGAAGTTCCCAGCGGGGTTTGCCGAACATTGGTGGACTTTTCTGTCTGGCCCCTTATGGTGCGGACCCCTTTTGCTTCCCAGCTTGGCCGGCTTCGTTTCCTGGGTGCTGATTCTGCGGAGGTGCATTTGGTTGACGAAGAGGATTCCGGTAGCTTCAATCTCGTCTGAGGCTGTGGAGAAGGAGCCCACTGCAGAATAGCTCTTTCGAGAACATCCCTCAAAAGTGCCATCGGATCTTCGGGCTTATCGGGAACCGTCGGTGTCGGCGTCTCTTCCTCCGAGCTCGCACAAGTGGTGACTTTCCAGTCGCTCATACTGTCTATTTCCAACACACGCGAACGCGATAGTAACGAAAGACTTAATAGAAATGGAAGATTAGCCGGAGAAATTTGAGACGTAGAAATTATTGAAATATAGTAAGAGGATAAAGAAATCTAAGAGGTAAATAAAAGAGAATAAAGAAAGATAAGAATAAAATAAAAATAGAGGGGTAGATTAGATCCCACTTCTGATATCGGATTTGATCCTTTATGCAGATTAGGGAGAAAGTAAAATGAAATGAGAACAAGACTATTAGAGCAGAGCGATTGTAAGGGTTGGTATATTGAACAAACTGCAGTTAGTATTCATAGACGGAGAGCCAATGAACATTTTTAGGAAGTGATTTTACAACGAATATTTCCCACGTTGAAATACTCTACTGGGTGGGTTAGTAAAGAATCCGTGAGTCTGCCTGTCCGCCCGCTTCACATAGATGGTTATATTCGACCATACATATGGTTTAAAAAAGTGATTGAGGAAGTCATTTTACAACGATTAATTTTTGCGTGGTTCGAAGCCTATAGTTATGTAGTACTCACAAAAAAAAAGGCAGATGATTTGGACGTGACGAAGGGGGGGGGGGGGGGCCAGACGCATTCAAAGTCGTAGGTACGCATATTCAATTATGCTCGATTACTCGCAAAACATATTCAAATTTCACGTTTTTCCACTCGTTGAACGCCAAATTGAACGCTCTTTAATTTTGAACAGAGCGGTGTTTTCGATAGGAGGCGCCGTTTTGAAGTTATGAACAAAAATAACTGAAAAAATCGAAATTTTCTCCATTATTTTTGCTTGAAAATCTCAGCAAAGCATAATATTATTCGGAAAAGGAAGGCCCTCGACGGGAGCGCTACCTGTGAAGTTAAGAGAAACCACCTGGCATGGAGGAAGGCATGTTTCTAGACGCTGTCTGATCATGGAAGGATCAGACAAATACTACGCAGTACTTTAGAGCAGAATTATTATCAAATCATTTCTTCTTCAATTGAAAAATTTCTCTGCAAGTATTTTGAAGTCCTTTTTAAACGCTTACTAATTGCATGTAAACGTCCGTGTACCATGGCTTCAATTGCAGAAATGCCTATTACACGACTTCTCAGCTACTTTTCTTTGTGCAAATGGGATTGATGGTAAATAATTGCCGACAGAGCAACCAAATGTGTCAAGTGCCCTTAAAGTGTCGGTAAAGTGCTTGTAGTTTACTATTAAGACGTGCGAAATTACTCAAGGAAGGATTCGCATTGAACGATCGTCAAAATCTCAATGAAGTGTCAAGAATTGCTGGAGGGACGTGGCATGGAAGGGTTTAATTAGGGTCGTCATTTGAAGGTTAGAAAATTAGTCATCGAAGTGTTTTAAATTATGTGCGGCAAGTGTTAGGGAAGTGTTGCGGAAGTGTCAAAATCGCGAAGTGTCGGGGAAGTGTTATGCAAGTGTCGAGACTTCAGAGCCGCAGCACTTCGTTTCGCCCTTCAACACTTCGTTGCACTTCCCCGACACTTCCCTCGACACTTCATTTTTACCAGGGATATCCCCTATGAACTTGAGGCTTTGGGAGTTCTCCTTGCTCTGGAGAAATTTAGAATTTACCTCGAGCATCAGGGATTTTATCACTATACCGATCATCAAGCATTGATCGCCATCACGGACATGGCCAGAAACGGGGGACGTCTCGCCAGATGGGTTTGCACCTTTATGAGATTCCGCTATACACCAAAGCACATCAAAGGCGTGAATGATACCATCACTGACATGATGAGTAGAAATCCGGACGACCCCCCGGACCTAGATTCGGAACCGCCGAGACAAATCACGGTCCTCCAACATTTCCCAGAATTTTTTTCGGATTTCAATCAGGCTTCAACGAGATGACCCTACACTGAAAACCATAATTGAGAACATCCGTGATTACCCTAAATTCGTCATTTTGACGGGACGTCTGATGTTCAAATACGATAAGAACAACCGAAAAGCAGTGGTGCCAACTGCCTTGATCGATGTGATTTTTCGGTATTACCATGACTCACACCTGGGTGCCCACTGGGGTATCAAACGCACGGTGGAAGCCATCAAGAGGAATTTTTATTGGCCACAAATGTACGAGGACATCAAACATCGAATCCAAAAATGCCATACCTGTATGGTAACCAAGAGAGAGAGAGAGGGCCCCACCGAAATGAAAATTATCCTCAAAACTCGATGAAAGGGTGCACCAAACTCTGTATTTGGACACAGCTGGACCTCTCCCTTCGTCGAATGGATATTGCCACATTTTGATCGCCGTAGACGGATTTTCAAGATACACGTTCCTGATTCCCCTCGTCAAGACGACTTCTACCACGATCATCAATGCCCTGCAGAATCACGTCATCAAATAAATTGCCAAGTCAAATGTTTGTGAACCATCGCCATCTCAAATTCGAATGTTTGTTGGTAGGTACATCTTTTATAGAAACTAAATGCTTGCATACGAGTCTGCAACACATTGGGACATTTTATGTCAATATTGTACTACAGACGTCTATTTCCTCAAGTCCTATTTTCTCTTTGTTTATACGAATCAAAGGACGGTATTCTGTGGCTGATGGCTAAATCAAAACTAACAATAACAAAACAACGAATCCCAGTTTCCTATACGACCAATTTTGTTTGGATGTAGTATTATTTTAATGAAAATAGAAATGTAGGTAACCTCAACCTCAAGCAATTGATCACAAAACAAGCGGCAGTGTTCACTATATCTATTTATAACATAAAAATATATGTAAGTCTGACATAAATAACAAGAACAAATACGCAAGAAATGCGTTATAATTCAAGAGCTTTCGATCGAATGGAGAACGATTTTTATCCGATGAAAACTACAAAAGTTTCATTTCCCCAGCAACGGCTTGGTTGTAAGTGAAAACTATCGTAAAATGTAGGTAACGCTTTTCGAGGAAACTTTTTCGTGACAGTTTTTTATTTTAATGTGCCAAAGCAAAGACATAAAATGTCAAAACTTCGGGTTTTGGGAACGAGTGGTGTGTGACAATGCGTCCGTTTTCACCTCACAACAGTTTCGGGATTTTCTCCACAATTCTGGCGTGAAACAGCAGCTGATAATCCCTCATCAACCAGACTTCAACAAGGCTGAAAGAATGATCCAGAATTTAAAATCCGCCATCCGTTCGAGGAGTAGATAGAAAAGGAGAGTATGACGACGCAATTTGACCCCCCAGTTTCTTCTTTTCCAGGGTAGCTTGGTATTTTTGGGGGGGAATCGGATGTCATGGGAGAACTCTTGGGGCCTGATTAGTTTCAGGAGCGCCCAAGAGACAGCGCGGGCTGTGCTCTTTGGGCATCAGTTTCCTCGTGTTGGCACAATCTTTCCTGGACAACTCCATCCTCTCGGACCTCCTTTTTCCAGATCAGCTTGGTTGACTGTCGAGAGATTGCACCGCAGACCTTCAAAACAGCTAAGCTTTGAAATTTCATTTTATTGTCTCAATTTTTATTTTTTGTTTTATGAAAATTGTGTTCCTCACATTTAAAATTGGTTAAGTACCCCCACATTTTCGATCCTACTCAAATTTTGAGTTATCTCTGATTTACAGAATTTATCACGACTTTTCAAAATTCCTCGTCCAACTAAAAGGTATCTCCACGGTATTAAGACAATTGATCCTCTATCCACAATTCTGGAAACCCCAAAAATTTCACATCCTTCTAAATTTCTAGAGTTCATAGCTAGAAGAATCATGAGCATGTCAGACCCCAGCCACAACACACTTCCTCACGAAGAAGGTGCTGTTGGAGGAGCTTCAAGTATGAACGATTTACTACGATTAATCAAACACCAACAAGAACAAATCACACAATTGCAACAATCACTAAACAATGTATCACTTAACCAAACTCTACAAACTTCAATCCAGACCCTATCACGAAACCGCGAGCGACTACAAGCACACCATGTAGCAATTCTTCCACAATTCTCAGGAAATGTGGAACAATTGAGCGAGTTCCTTAAAGTGTCACAAACACTTTATTATCATTTTTACGACTCGTTGATCCCCAATTGCTTCCAAAATTATGAGTTACTAGCACTCATAAAGAGTAAAATTGTACCGCCTGCTAGCCATCAAATTTTGACCTCTTCCATTAGTTCATATGCCGAACTAAGAAACGAAATGATCAAGCAATAATACTTGGTTTTAGAACTTGCACAAATTAGACAAGGAGTAACTGAATCGCCGTTCCAGTTCCACGATCGTGTGATTAAGTTACAAAATCTCTTAATAGCGTATGTCCAAAATCACTATGTTGACGAAGACACGGAGCAGATTATCAAAAACCACAAAGCCCTCGCTTTGCCGTGTTTCGTACTACAACTTAAAGAACCCCTTGGATCAGTCCTCAGAACACGTCAACCTAGAGATCTTGGAGAAGCATTAGCTTGGATAACGAATGATTACCAGACCTTAAATTCATTTCATAAGAATAGTGTCCAGTTACAACATAAAGTTCCACAAAACCCGCAGAATCATTATCAGAAAAACCCACCAAACACTAACTTCCGAAGGTCAAATCCACCAAGATTCCCTACTCCTAATTTCCAAAACAAAACCTTTCATAATCCACAACAGTTTCAACAACAAAGACTTCCACAGAATCAAAGTAGACCTCAACACTTTCAACAAAGATTTCAACAGCAGAGCTCAAACAAACCATTTCAAACACCCATAAAACACGTTCACAAACCTACCCAACATTTCTCCAAAACCTACTCCTTCGTCACACAAAACAAACCTACCCCTATGAGTTGGCAGTACACCAATCCCACGGCAAATTACCACAATTTAGAAACAACTGACCAACCTGAAGACGAAGAAAGTCAAACTATGACGAATTACTGCACAAATTGTCAACAACAAGAAACAGAGATTGAGACCGCCGTCACTTCCGAAGAAGCAGACAGTGAAAAGGCTTTTTTAGAGATGATGGGCCTCAATCCTGGCCCGAATACGAATTAAATGCAATTGATCGTAAGACGATCAACGAACTCCCCTACATCATTTTTTCACAAAATAATTCAACAATTCTGATAGATACAGGCTCGACAAAATCCTACATAAACCCATTAATTGCTGAACAATTTTATTCTGATAAATTCAAAATTGAACCGTTCATGGTCAAAACCGCGCATGGTTCTACGAAAGGTGAATACTCTACCCTAGTACCATGCGGCGAATTGTTCAAAACCTGTAACTTGTATTTACAATTTAACGTTTTCCAATTTCATTCGAAATTTGACCTCCTTCTAGGCCTTGGCAATTTGAAAATAATTAAAGCTTCAGTTAATTTAGCGAACAATTCAATTCAGAACCCTAAGGTCACAATTCCCCTCCAATAATTGAATTCTCAATGTGCAGATTTGAACGTGATTGAACCTAGGACTGTCCAACAAATTCGCCTTAGAGTGAAAAACATCGAGAATGGCGAAACTGTCATCCCTTACATGAGAATAGGAGACATAGAAATACCTGAATGTCTGGTTAGTGTCAAAAACTACGAAACTCACGTAAACGTGCTAAATCCTAGAGAAATCCCGTTGAAATTCTCACAGTTGCCCCTCTTTCTGTAGAAGAAGTTGATGGTACCCCCAACGTCAACTTACAACTTGAAAATTTCAATAACTATTATGATGAACAATTTGACAAACAATTTGATATCTCCCGTCTCCGCCTCAATCACATGAATGAGGAAGAGAAAGTAGCAATCACAAATCTGGTCAAGAAATATTCTGAATTATTCCATGTTGGAATAATTATATTAATATTCTGAATTATTCCCTGTCGTGCGCCACCGGCGTAAAACACTCCATTCGCACTACTAGCGAAGTCCCTATTTATGCTAGAAACTATCGATTCCCTGAAATTTACAAGAAAGAAGTAGACAAACAAATCGAAGAAATGTTGTCTCAAGGAATCGTCAGACATAGTGAAATGCACCGATCTGGATTGTTCCCAAAAAGAGTTATGCTAGCGGAGTACCAAAATTTCGCATTGTGATTGATTACCGTCGATTAAATGACGTAACGATTGAAGATAAATACCCCCTTCCACAAATTTCAGACGTTTTGGACAAACTTGGAAAGTGTCAGTATTCACAACGGTTCATTACCTTCATTGTACAGATCACCCTTCCGTCTAGATCACTAGGTCTAAATGTCTGGATCCTAAATGTTGGATTATTTATTATTATGAATTATCACTAATTATTAATAATTTTATCAAGTACGTAATTTTAACTCAACGCTAACTGGGCAAAGTGCAGCGTACGGCGCACAGTGGTCCGAATCGCGAATCCAGCTGATCAAAAATCGTAGCTAATACAACGATCTCCCAACTTACAATGTATATAGGTTTTCATATAGATTTTTAAACGACAAACACGATGGTGAAACCCGATTTGAGCTAAATTTTTTATTTTAAAAGATATTGTAGGTTATTCCACACAAAAAAGAGGTGTTTTGAGAACTGCGCTGGTACATACATATCTTATTAATGTTTAACATTAATTTAAACATTAATGACATTTAACAGCATTTTAATAATTTAACAAAAGATAAACCATCCATTTATTATTGTAAACAATAAAATTTCATGACTATGAGATATCATTTAGATGCGTATCGAGATGCGTATAGTTCTCGTCATCACAGTCGCTGCTGTCACTCGAAATTGTAGGAGCATCAGTGAAAAGTTGTTGAACCTCGCTCCAATTGATCCAGGTCTTTAGTAGTAGGTAGAGGTCTAAAACTCGTTATGAGGGGATCACAGGAGACAAGTAAAATGTGCATGCAAAATGTCACTATTCGTATTAGCCCATTGAATCGCTGATCACTGTCTCTGTTTCGGATGGATAACAATCTTTTTTGGCGTTTAGTACCACGTGATATGACGGATACTTAGGGATTTTCTTGGCATTTACACCTTTGCGAAGTAGTAGGTATTGATGTTTGGTGAGTTGAACTCCAACGATTAATGCCAGTGCTTCCTGAGGAGAATATAACGTGGAATCCATTTCAATTCGTTTTTTGTATTTTTTTAAAATGTTTGTTGCTCTTGCTGGTGAAGCCAGCATATCACCCTACAAATATGCTGCGTCTTTTTTCCATTATGCCGCAAATTCAACTTTAAGGCAGAGCACAGTTCAGTGAAGAAAGTGTTTCAACGATGTTCCTAATTTTTCGCCGTTTTGTTACTTAGCTGCAGGTACTGAAGTTTTTGGACGGCCTCCCCCCGACCCATGACTGGTACCAGGTGTAGGAGTACTTGGGCTAAAAGGTTTTAGGGTACCTTGTATATTTAGTACAGAAACGATTTGTATTCCTGTAGCATTTTGCCTAGAAGCGTTTAAAAACTTTCAAAAAGTTGCTGACTTCAGAAATAATTTCTGCTTTTTTCTCCTCTATGTAGCTTTGAATTATACCATATTTGTTTGAAATATGTGCAAAAATAATTTCATTACCTTATGCAAAATCAAAATTGCTAGCCTTTAACACATCAAATAACTCCAAGCGGTTAATGACAACTTCTGACCCAAAAAATTGAATAATTTTTAGAAACGCAAGTGGACGCAGCTGATTGTTATTTTATTTCAAAGTATAATAGTTAGGTAACCTGTATTTGAAACTATTTTCCGGTTCTCATTGGTTCCCTAAAATTAAGAGTATTTTCAAGATGAATACTTTAGTCATTATTTCTTCTTTTTTTAAAGTCATCATTCAAATCGCTAAAAAATTTTTTTTTTTAGGAAACCTTTCAAATAGTGTTTTTCTTACCTTAATTAGAGAAGTCCATTTTGAAAAATTGGCGATAACCGTTGTATAACGACTGTGTCTACACGTGAAGGAAGCACTGAAATAACTGGTTCAGAAGCGATCCTCACTACTTGTCTGTTTACATCTCGCTCTGACACTTTGTTTTCTTTTACAGCCGTCTTTGTCCTTTTGTTCTGCTATCAGGAACATGTTACCACTTGATCGTAATACCTTTCATTCGGATTTGAAGGGGTCAACTTTTTTATTTTTGATCAGCTAGATTCGTAATTCGGACCACTGTGCGGCGTACGGCGGACGGACGAATTTTTTTTTATTCGATTTTATGAATCCACGTATCTTGAAACGTAAACCAACAAATTTTGAGGGGGGGTTAAAAAAATTTTTTCTTTGGGCGATTCCAGTGGTTCATTATCGAAGATAATAAACCAAAATCAGCCTTTTCAACTCCCCAGCACCACTTAGAATTTCGTCGTCTCCCTTTTGGCCTTAAAAATTCTCCCAGTACTTTCTAACGTCTGATGGACAACGTACTTCGTGGCATTGCCAACGAATTTTGCTGTGTCTATTTAGACGACCTAATTATTTTTAGTACTTCTCTTCAGGAACACATCCAAAGATTAGAAGCTGTATTTAAAAGGCTTAGAAAAGCCAATCTCAAAATTCAATTAGATAAAACAGAATTTTTAAGAACCGAAGTAGCATTCCTTGGATATTAAACCTATACCTAGATATTAAACCTATTCCACATGCAATTGCAATTTTGTTCACTTACACTTACGTACAATACCGAAAGCACGTGTATAACGTAAATAATTGTTCTGTGTAATTTGTTTACCATTTCACTACTATAATAGTAGAGAAATGGTAAACAAATTACACAGAACAATTATTTACGTTATACACGTTATACACAATAATTGTACAACATACTTATGTTTTGACATGTCATGTACCTACTATCTTTTATGTACTATTTGTGATTAACCAATTTTCACTGTTGTACCCCAATTTTCATTCTCAGAGGGGGCGAGTTATGCCTACCCTCTTGCAATCATATCACATGTCGACTCAGCTTTAGCAGAGTCTATATAAGGACCGCGCGAGCCTTCAGCCGGCAGTCACGGTGTTCCCCCTACGTTGCACGTCTATACTCTCACTCTGTAATTTGTGTTTAAATCAAATAAAATCTTTTTTTAAAACCCTTTCGTGTGAACCCGAAAGTTATTTTATATCTATACAGATCTATATAACTATATTTATATTTTAAATTTTAGATAGAAATAAAATAACAAAAAGGGGTTACAAGACTCACTTGAGACGCGTTTCGTGTTTACGTTATCAATCAAATGATTCCTCCTGGTCATGGTGGTGGTGAGCATGACAGCAAGCGGCAGGTAAGCTAACATTCTCTCAGTTCTTGACTTCATACATGGAGGAAGTTGAGAGTCTCAGGAGGTAGGTAGGTACAGATACAGGTATAGGGATTTTGGTTGGGGATTGAAGGAGGAAAATAGGTGATAGTTGGGTTGAATGGCAGAAAATAAAAAATAAAGATAAAATAGGAACAAAAAATAAAAAACCAAAGATACAAATAAAAATAGGCAAATAATAATTAAAAAAATAGCAAACAACGGAAAAGAAATTGATGAAGTGAACGTGGAAAGAAGAAAAAAAAAAAAAAAAAAAAAAAAAAAGTGTTTGTGGAGAGGGCCAGTCAGGTGTTGTAGATGTTCAGGCCTGGTGGGTGTAGGGCCCCCAGAACCCATATATGGGCCTGTTCAGTTAGATGCAGTTTGATTGGTGATGTTTTGTCCGGTAACTTGTTAAGAACCTTTAGCCGGTAGCATTGGTTGAATTGAAGGTTATGAACTGCTGCATGTTCGGCAACAGACTGACCCTCTCCACGACTCGTTGCACTGCGATTTTTTATAAATTTTTATAAATTTTTTATAAATTTTTATTAAATATGCACTGCTATATTTATACAGATATAATATATCTGTATAAATATAGCAGTGCATATTTAATAAAAATTTATAAAAAATTTATAAAAATTTATAAAAAATCGCAGTGCAACGAGTCGTGGAGATTATATTATATTATATTATAATATATACCTGTTCCTAGTATATACCATGTGTATAGATATATTATATCTGTATGATATATTATATGATATATTCAAGTTTATTCCGAGCGTGCAGTGAAATAATCCAGTCGCAACCAAGAAGGGGGAAAACAGTAGCAAAAATGTCATCATAGGAACGTTCGAGAGAACAAATGCTCGAGTGAAATCGCTCGTTGCCACATTCGTGAAGCCTTTCTGTACTCAAGCCATTAATGTGGCCAAACGTATCTTGTATTTTAATAATGAAAACTGCACGCAATTCGTGGGTATGAGGTATAATGTAAAGGTTAGAGAAATATGTGTCTACCATGCGTCAAGTATTATAAATTGATTTAGGGAGGCATAATTGTTATTGAATATGCAGAGGTTGACATTGGTAATTGGTAGGGAATTCTACCCACCGACCAAACAAGTTCAGAACTGTTGCGATATTCGCTTAAATTCGTAACATTATATTACCTCAGTAATGATGTACTTACGGATCCTGAAGAAATCAAGTACACAACACTTTACTTCACTAGAACTTATTTAATCTGATATGAGAGTAGGTATATAAACTTGGTATAAGATGTGACTCGTAACAAGGTCGTAAACAGAAAGAAAAAGAGATGGCGGTCTTGTTGAGGAGCCCTTCAGAGAGCGCAGGCTGGCCATGACGTCACTGTTGTAGTGAGGTTGTTTTTCAACACCCCCTCCCAACCGCAACATGCAGAGAGTGCAGCAACCAAGACGAGATGATGCTGCCGGAGTTGATGTCTGCATTACAGTGTAGACGTCAAAGGCACCGGTGGAGGCGTAAAGTGGATGACTGCTAGCAGCTTCCACTGGATGTATTGTGACAGAAGAGCTGGAGCTCTTCTCCCATAATGGGCCGTATTCCGTATTATTGCAATTCCGTTTTTCATTGCCATTCCGTATTCACAATGCCGTTTTAATTTGTTAATCCATTTGGATTACCGTATTACATAGCAATAAACATTAATTAAGTCGATCTGAAATCAAAAGAGCGTAATTAATTCATATTCAATCAATTATTGAGAGCATAATGTCTCTAAATTTAATAAACTTGTTTTTCACAAGATTTTTTGTAAAAGTGTCAGCCAGTTGGTTATTGGTTTCAATCCAGGCGATTTTCAGATTTCCATTTTTGAACTGTTCCCGAACATATAAATAACATAGCCTCACCAAGTGTTTCATAGCGTGATTCGTCTATTTCTGCTAACCTAATCGCAGGTTAACAATCCTCAAACATCGTGGGTATAATGTCAAGATTAAGAATGATTTGACACATATTCCTAATACTTGCTAGTTCCCTAGCTGCATGACTCATGGCAACAAACTCACTTTCAGAGAAGCTTAGTGCCACGTGAGTCTGTTTCTTGGTTTTCCAAGATATTGGGTCGTTGAAGAGGGTAACAATGTAACCAGATGTGGAATGGCCATCAACATCTTTGAGTCCCAAAGACGCATCCACAAAGCAGTTCAAATCATTGGAATTTCTCCTGAAAGTGATACTTAAGTCAATTGATCCCCTTAAGTATCTCATTATTCGAATTATTGCATCCCAGTCCATTTGTGTAAATTTGGATTGTCTCCTACTCAACCAGTTTATAGAGAAGGATATGTCCGGCCGAGTACCATTTTGAATATATAAAAGTGATCCTATAGCCTGTCTATATGGAATTGAGGGATCTACAGGTTTTGACGTGTTATTGAGGGCGACATTGTCTATATCTGGTATCATGGGAGTGGAGGCGGTCTTCTTACTTTTAGGGTCGAATCGGTTCAGCATTGATTCAATATGTTTCCTTTGACTGATTGTTATCGTTTTATTCTTTCTATTTCGTTGTATGTCCATACCCAAGAATTTGTTAGGACTGCCGAGATCAGTTATATCAAATTCCCGTTTCAATGATTCCCGCACATCATCAATTTTGTCCTTAGAATTAGACGCTAACAATACATCATCTACATATATTAACATCACAGCAATTTTGTCATTTTCTTTCCAAATGAATAAACAGGGTTGATACTCATACTGTTTAAATTCAAGTTTGAGAATTACTTCTTGAAACCGAACATACCATCGCCTAGGAGACACTTTCAAGCCATACAGCACTTTGTGCACTTCGCACACATTACTTTGTTGGAAATGCTCATCCTCACCAAGATATTCAGTATAGCCGTCAGGAATTTCCAAGAAGACAGTTTTGTCCAGACTCCCGTTTAGAAATGCCGTTTTTATATCAAACTGAGCAAGGTCTAGATTGAATTTGGCTGCAACAATGAGAATAAACCTAACATCCGGAAGTCTGGCTACTGGTGCATAAAGTTCAGATAAGTCGTATTTATTAGTGTCCGCAAACCCCTTAGCTACAAGACGACTTCTAAATCTAATGTTGCCATTTGACTCGTATTTACGGTTATGTACCCAACGTGCTTTTATAACTTTTGAATTGTTAGGAACATTTGCTTTAGGAACAATTTTCCAAGTGTTGCATTTTTCTATTGCTTTAAATTCCTGGTTGATTGCATCTATCCAGTATTCAGCATCAGCTGAATTTATGGCCTCTAGGTAAGTGTGTGGCTCTAAATCTAATTGTTCATAAGCTTCACTAGCAAGACAAATTAAACTGACCTCATCTTCATAAAACTCATACTCATTTGTACCACCTAAAATTTTGACATTTTTACTAGCACATTGACTAATTTCATTCAGAGTTTGCTGACCACTCTTGGTCGCTTCATCAATCAGAATTGGGGTTTCGTCAACTCTTTGTTTCTTAACATGTGGTCCACCTTGTTCAATTATATAAGAATCTGATTCGAATGTTGAATCATTAGATGGGACATCAGAGTCAACTGTGAAATTTGACTCCAATTCCTGCTGGGTAAATGACTGATTAGTTAGGGATTCATTTTGGTAATCTGAAAATACTCTATTTTCTATGAATTCGACATGTTTTGATCGAACAACCGTCTTTGTATGTGTATTGAACAGTGTGTATCCTGTATCCCCACATTCAAGGAGGAAACTCAGTTCAGACCTAGGAGCCCACTTTGATTTCGACTTCAAGTGATTGTCGAGGACATAAGCCTCACAGCCGAATCTCCGAATATATTTCAGAGTAGGAATAGAACCCATGGCCATTTCAAAAGGCGTTCTAAAATCTAATGAGGCATTTGGGGTTCTATTATGGATATACACTACATGCTTGAGAGCGAAGGCCCAAAAATAGTTTGGCATTCCTGATGATATAAGATTAACTCGAATCTTTTCTGCTCTCTATTTAACCTCTCAGCAACAGCATTATGCTGAGGAGTGGAGGGTTCACATACTGTTATTGCAATATTCTCCCTAGCCAAAATACTTTTCATTTCAGTAGTCTTAAACTCTGTGCCCCCGTCTGTCCTTATTTCTCCTATTCTGTAGTCTGGCCCCTTCAGTTTTCTAATTTCTTCCAGACATTTTAATAAAGCTAAATTTACGTTGGTTTTATTACAAATGTCAAATGCCATTGCGTATCTCGTTGCATCATCAGTAAATGTTATTATGTATTTGCATTGAGAACGGTAGGAGGGTGGTTTAATCGGTCCCATCAGATCACAATGCACCCTGTGAAATGGGGTTAGTGTTCTATGTCTAACTTCTTTACACGCTTTCCTAGTGGATTTCGCAATTTTGCAATCAGCACAATCCAAAATCTCTGTAGAGAACTGTACATTTTTCAGTTCAGGAAAGTGTCTTTTAGCTATTTCCAAATATCCCTTAGAACAATGACTCAACCTAAGATGCCACTTATATCCGGGATTGTCTCTAGTGTTCGGTTTAATTGCCCCTGCAAGCGTTTTGATGGCATCAGTTCTTTTGACCGAGGATCCCTTGCCCCCTCCCATTCCTGACGTTACTAAATTAGTGGAAACTACTTCTTTAGTCATGAGTATTTCATTAATTTCAAGCATTATTGTTTTTTTTTGTTTTTTTTTTTTTTTATCAGGGGTGGCCTTGGCAAGAGGAAGTTCAAAAGATATCCACCAAAAACGACCGTCGAAAGCCCCAGATTTTATAACTTCATGAGAGCAGTCATCCTCGAATGTTACTGTTTGATTATTGAACCTAGCAGAAATATCATTCTTGATGAGTTTACGGATGGAAAACAAGTTCTCTAAGAGTTCAGGAGCGTACAAAACGTCTTTTAGAAGGCTTAGCTTGTTAGTTTCTGACTGTTCATGGAGGTATGAAGCGCCCTTTCAGAGGCGAAACTTCCGTCATCTCTTCGAATACTTTCTTTAAGGAACCCATTTTCCTGCAGCATTTCATCGTGAATATCTTTGATCGTCATTTGAGGTTTGTCGAGTGCATGGTCTTTAATTTTAGGGCAAGCTTCGCCAATGGCCGTGATAAGACCGTGACGAACAAGGAAATCGTCGAATTTGGCATTTGGGACTTTCCTGATTGTCTCAACTAAGTCGTCAAATCGGGTGAGGAATTCCAACACAGACTCCTTCGTTGGATCAAATCGAATATTAACAAATTGATCTAAATATCCAAACACATTGTATCCAGTAGTTGGTTGTTTGAGCATATCGAGCGTGTCTACCATCTGTTTGGGATTTTCACATCTTTTAACCAAACGTTGGTTATCTTCTGGCAGATTTGAACAAATATACGACATGACTGCGTTGTTCATCCTCAGAAGTTCTCGTGGAGAGTATTCCTCTGCAGGTGGGATAGAGGGGTCCAGTAGGAACATACAATCTTTTGCTTTCAGCTCAAGCTCCAACCGTCCTTTCCATAAAGCATAGTCTGCATCCGCACTCAATTTATTGTCGCCATTCAAGAAGCGTAGATGAATTTCTCTCCTCACTACAGGTTCGACATTAGGCGTCCGTCCTGATGAAGAGGTGCTCTCAGTTTCTGCAGATATCGGCTTGCTTGTGTTCGGTGTGCATCTGGATTCACCATTTCGAGAATTCGGGTCACCTTCGTTGGAACAGTTTCCGGGTTGATTTCCAATGGGAATTGGACGAACGAGAGAATCGAGGAGTAGCTCTTGATCACAGTCGGCTTCATATTCATTAATAGCACTTTGATACTTCAAAGTGAGTGCGTCGATCTTGAAACAGAACTCCTGTGCCATGGAATTGATGCTTTCCTTGATATCTTGCGCTTCACTCAAGAAGGAAATCGTCAATCTGCGGCGAAACTGAGTTTCGCGCCGTTTCACCTCTTCTATGATGCGTTTTTCAAGATCGAGGTCCATGATGCCGTATGTCCGTGTTCTCGTCCGTATTCAAACTTTCGTTACAAGACCTTATTATTATAAACCGTATTGATCGAGGTGTTCCTGAAACACATAAATCAAGCTTAAACGACATATTAATGCAACTTTGTATAACGGGCAGGTAGCTGAGAGTATAGTACAGACGTCCATTATTTCACTTTGAAATAACTAAGATGTATAAATCAGGCATTTAACTTTAAGTACTCTCATGACTTAACATTCTACTCTCATGGTTTAACTTTACCATGATCGTATTTTAAAGTGTAGGCTTCCGTATTGGGTTTAACTTATCGCTATGAGTTTGAAAAGGGCGAGCAGTAGGTATTGGAGAACCTCGGTTTTTAATGTGCTGAAACGGGGCGGAAAAACACACTGAGTTCGCCTCGCTGGTTTCACGTTCCCTATTTGTAGGTACTTGTATACGAACTGCGCTTTACGAATCGAATGTGCCACCCGTTCACGACGCACCATCACCTTGTCAATAAATGAGCGGAAGCAATGAAAACCAAGAAGGAACTCCAACCGTATTTCCAAAACATTCCTCTCATTGAGGAATCCGTATTTTCAACTCATTCCTCATCGAGGAATCCGTATTCCGTATTTTCGACTTATTCCTCATCGAGGAATCCGTATTCCGTATTTTCGACTTATTCCTCATCGAGGAATCCGTATTCCGTATTTTCGACTTATTCCTCATCGAGGAATCCGTATTCCGTATTTTCGACTTATTCCTCATCGAGGAAACCGTATTCCGTATTTTCGACTTATTCCTCATCGAGGAAACCGTATTCCGTATTTTCAACTCATTCCTCTTAACGAGGAATCCGTATTTAGAGTTGACCGTATTTGAATTGCTTGAAACAATTCACCGTATTAGTCAGTATACCTACTCGCCCAATTCAAGAAAAACGCTGCTTGTATCCAGGCAGCTCCTAGTTCTCATAAAATCGTTTACTGTTTGGATCAACCAAATTGCAAAATTGAAACCTTGTTGGTCTCAGTTTGTCACTACCGCGAAACATCCACCCAGCATGGATGCTCCACAACTGGAGCAACCTAGTATCCATAGACTTCCCTGGCATGGCACAAGACAAAGAAAAAACACACACACTGTGTCCCCGTTTGTCTGTCTCCTGAGACCATAATCCAATTCTACGGATCACATAGGTTAAACTCCGTGAGGTCCTCCCGTATTCCGTATTATTTCTCATGCATTTTTCGAGATTGAGGACCTCACAACATCCAAAAATTCTGTCAGACCACCGTATTATTGCATGAGACCTTATTCCTTACTCCGTATTCATTATTCCGTTTTCCTTATTTCATACTCCGTATTCCTTACTCCGTATTATTGTGGGACTTTCTGCGACCATGGATTTATGCAGCCCGTATTTCCGTATTCCGTATTACCTGAACGGAAGCCCGCGACTATGGGGTAACCGTATTATGTTGACTCCGTATTTTCCGTTCAGGAAGGTCTGACAGATCAATCAAGTCAACTCGTAATTCAGAACCGTTTTTTTTGGTACGTGACAACTGAAACCAACCCGTACTTATTGAACAAAGAACCAGAAGCATACCTGGGCTTGCCTTCCGCTAGCAAGCCAAGCTGAGCTCATGTTGCGATATTCGCTTAAATTCGTAACATTATATTACCTCAGTAATGATGTACTTACGGATCCTGAAGAAATCAAGTACACAACACTTTACTTCACTAGAACTTATTTAATCTGATATGAGAGTAGGTATATAAACTTGGTATAAGATGTGACTCGTAACAAGGTCGTAAACAGAAAGAAAAAGAGATGGCGGTCTTGTTGAGGAGCCCTTCAGAGAGCGCAGGCTGGCCATGACGTCACTGTTGTAGTGAGGTTGTTTTTCAACAAGAACTGATGAGTTTATAACTCTGTAATGATCCTGAACAAAGACTTCCGTCGAAATAGACCATTGGAATCGACAGAGAAAAAAAAATCTCAATTCCCCTCGCAAAACTGGTGGGTTTACGTCGCATGAAATAGGAAACTGAATAAACAGCCGTCCGCCGCCGCACGCGGGACTTCACAAAATAATTGAAACCCAGAACACCCAGACCTATACGTACGTACCTTTACTCGTCAAGTGTCTCAGAGTCGAAACTCAATATCTCAAACGTGTAGTTTGATCCAACTGTTTGCTGGTATGGAAATTGGCTCTACCGTTTGATCCTCACCCGTGATAACTTTTCTCGCCCCCATTGTGATCGTGAAGCCTTCCAGTTTATGAAAAATTCACTGAAAAAATGTTCAAAGCCTATTTCACTCACCTTTCTGCAGACCTACAACGTTTTAGCGAATTTTCGAAGAGAATGTACCTAGCTATTGTTCTCGGTCCAAAATGTTTGAAACTCGAATTTTCGAAAAAATTTCATACCAAAATCCGTTTCAGACCATCCTGAATCCACTGCCAAAAGACACCAAAAATTATATGTATATATATAAGTGATAGGATCAATCCTAACCTACTCTTCAATTTAATTGCAAACGTTGCATTTATCACCCCTTACCGAGACTGCCCCTCGCTAGAACTATCACCTTGCTCGTGGCAGTCAGTCACCAGTCGTAGAACCAGTAACTTGTTTATTTGTAATCGTTGTAACGTGTAATTTCAGTGGAATAAATAAGATTTGTTTTTTAAAAACTCTTCGAGCAAGTCTCCGACTTCATTTGGCGCAGTCATATCAGATCTCCGAATTGGATTTGGGAACCAACCGACCATCCACGAAAATCTGGACCACACTCTCGAGATAACCAACCACTCGACCACACCACGAAGAAACACGCTACTACACAACGAGCCATATTCGGATAATTTCTCCAAAATTATTATCCAAGAAGAAGGAACTTCTATCGAAGACGTGCGGCTCACCCCGCAAGAGGACCCTGCTCAGCAGATCAGCAGAGCAGGAGACCAGACGGAGTGTCGTTCCTCGGCAGCTTATCTTTTCCCGGAACGAAAGGTTGATGTCTCCCCCATCGATGTATATACCTCGATGGTCTCCCCTCGTCATCTTCGCTAGCCTGTGATTCCTTTCCAATTAAAAAAAAAAGAAGAAAAAAAACACAACACACGGGAAGCTCACCTCGTAAAACACCATCCTAGATTTTAGGATTGTTTCACTGGCGTTTCAAACCTACCTCGTACCTGACAACAGTTGATTCACCCAAATTATATTCAATTTAAAGAACTTTTTATTATTACTCTATCGCGGTACACTATTGTTTCACACCTACCTCTTATCTGGTAATAGGAACTTCGATAATTTTTATAACCCCTAGTTCACTCGCATTGTTTCATACCTACCCCGTACCTGGCAATTTGAGAACTAGTAACCTAATAATTTACTTGCTTCATACCTACCCGTACCTGGCAAGCATATATCCAAGTTACTCTTGTCACATATAAACACTTGTATTAGTATAAGATTCGATATTTTGGTTTATTATCTTCGATAATGAACCATTGGAGTCGGCCAAAGAAAAATTTTTTTTAACCCCATGTGAAAATTTGTTGGTTTACGTTTCAAGATGGTACGTAGATTCAGAAAATCGAATAAAAAAACTCTGCAAAGTCTTGAAACAACGGTTCATTATCTTCTTTGTACAGATCACCCTTCTGTCTAGATCACTAGGTCTAAATGTCTAGATCCTAAATGTTAGATTAATTATTATTATGAATTATCACTAATTATTAATAATTTTAACAAGTACCTAGTGAAAGTTATTATAATTTATTTGTTAGGCATTAATAATTTGTATTTATTATTAATATTTATTATGATTAATTAATTCGATATCTATAATTCTGGGTTTTTTAATACTACGTCGGTAATAATGTTTCTATAAAAGAAGTACCTATCAACAAACATTCGAAATTACCTTCATTTCCGTAGCACGAAACGTAGGTACCTCAGAACAAAAAACTCGTTAGTATGAAAAAATCTGCAAATTCTTGACACAGCGGTTCATTATCTTCATTGTACAGATCACCCTTCTGTTTAGATCATTAGGTCTAAATGTCTAGATCCTAAATGTTAGATTAATTATTATTATGAATTATCACTAATTATTAATAATTTTATCAAGTACCTAGTGAAAATTATTATAATTTATTGTAAGGTATTAATCATTTGTATTTATTATTAATAATTATTATTATGAATTATGATTAATTAATACGATATAATTCTGAGGTTTTTAATACTACGTCGGTAATAATATTTCTATAAAAGAAGTACCTACCAACAAACATTCGAAATTACCTTCATTTCCGTAGCACGAAACGTATTTCAGAACAAAAAACTCGACATCACTTTCAACCGTTTGATTCGTGTTGACAGGCTCAACCTTTGAGCCGTCATTGTGAACGAACGGCTGGTCGTACAAAGCTGCGGATGGTCTTAAAAAATTCTTAGGACTAAACTCTATCTAAATATGAAATAAAAAACTCTGCAAATTCTTGACACAACGGTTTATTATCTTCCTTGTGCAGATCACCCTTCTGTCTATACCAGACTGTGTTGCAAATCGGCACCATAGCATATTCTCAACGTACTCAAACCATACCATACGAATTTCTTTCCTATCACACCATACTGTATTATACCAAATCATACATACAATAATATACCATACCATACTCATACCATGTCATACAAACCGAGTGAATATTGAAATGTCATCCATTTCTGACCTATATTTAAAATTTCAAGTATCTAGCTCATCATCAAAATTTAATTTGTTTAAACAAATAGGTATTATTTAAACAATTTTACAGACAAGAAACCGAGTGAATATTGCAATGTGATCCAGTTCTGACCTATTTGTATAATTTCAAGTCAATAGCTCATCATCAAAATTTAATTTGTATTATTACAAAAAGGTATTATTTAAACAATTTTACAGATGAGAAACCGAGTGAATATTGCAATGTGGTCTATCCCCGACTCACGGTTAAAATTTCTAGACTGTAGTTTACCGGGAAGGTGAAAAAATGTAGTTTTATTCTGGGCGTCTGGGGGTTGGGTCACATAACGGCCGTTTTCGACTCGAAAGTTTAGTGTTTTTCCTAAACCTTCAAAAGTGAACTAAAAATTACACCCTTTCATGAGAATTTTTAGAGATATGACATTGTCGAAATTTCAAAGTTCGTTTTGAACCACTTCCCCTTGACCTAGGGTTATGAAAAGTTTCGAGGATCATTGTGGGGCTGGTCCAAACCCAGAAACCAAATTTCGTAATTTTAGCTCAACGCTAACTGGGCAAAGTGCCATGGACGGCGGACGGCGTACGCCGTCCCCCGTACGCCGTCCTGCTGTGCACTGATCTTTTGAACATTGTACCTAGGCCAGTGGCCCATAACAATGTTTTTCAGGCTCATTATCTCCAGGGCAGGCTTATGGCATTTTCTATGCCAAGCACAGCAGGACCCCCTTTTTTCTGCCCCCTCCGGTCTTAGTCATGCAAAGCATGTCCAGACGGACCACGAGGAGGTGCCGGGTGTTGTACGGGATGTTTTAGGGGCAGAGGGGTAGATCACTTCCTGTGGGAAGTGATCCATCTTCTACGTAGCTCAGCCTCTGTACTCCCCACCTCTTCTCATAACTTGTGGTTCTTCCGTCATTGGCAGGCATTTCTCGTAGGTATTTTAGCTCGGCCTCATTACTCGCCGCCTCTTCTTATATCTTGCGGCACTTCAATCATTGGCAGGCTTGTCATTATATATATATATCGCTCGGCCTCATTACTCGCCGCCTCTTCTTGTATCTTGCGGCTCTTCAATCATCGGCAGGCATTTATTAACAAACAGGAGTGACGGGTGAGTACTACTATAAATTTCCTCCCCGTCCTTATCCTAAGCTAGCCTAGGTTATCACAGTTAATCAGTTATCATAGAGGAACGCGGTAATCACAGTCGGGTTGCTTATGTGTAATACTTTCACACGGTAATAAATTACAGTCACGCCAATAACAAACACATTCACAGTTGTTGCATTCACACAATAGACCGAGGGATTGGAGGAATCCCACCGGTCCCGGGCCCACCCTTCCTAAAGTGGCCTCCCGGCACTCGCTGTTACAGAGCTTTCTTATTGGCCAGGAGGCCGAACAGCCCTAAGTAAATTAACAAAATCAAAATAAAAGAACAAACAAAAGAAATCAACAAAGGCAAAATTATAATCACCTACCGGTTTGCTGCCCCCCCAAGACCGGTAGACACCTCCGCCACACAATCCATTCAAGTACACAATTTAAAAAGGCCTAATCTAACATGTAATTATCACAGATCGTTAACATTAAACTAGTATCACATATGTCTATTCTACTGTGGCGAGTACTTGTATGAATTTCCTCCCACCGCTAATCCTAACCTATGCTAAGCTAACCTATTCCTAATCTACACTAATCTAAAAACTCTGCAAATTGTTGACACAACGGTTTATTATCTTCCTTGTGCAGATCACCCTTCTGTCTATACCAGACTATGTTGCAAATCGGCACCATACCATATTCTCACCGTACTCATACCATACCATACGAATTTCTTTCCTATCATACCATACTGTACTATACCAAATCATACATACAATAATATACCATACCATACTCATACCATGTCATACAAACCGAGTGAATATTGAAATGTCATCCATTTCTGACCTATATTTAAAATTTCAAGTATCTAGCTCATCATCAAAATTTAATTTGTTTAAACAAATAGGTATTATTTAAACAATTTTACAGACAAGAAAACGAGTGAATATTGCATTGTGATCCAGTTCTGAACTATTTTGAAAATTTCAAGTCAACAGCTCATCATCAAAATTTAATTTGTATTATTACAAAAAGGTATTATTTAAACAATTTTACAGATGAGAAACCGAGTGAATATTGCAATGTGGTCTATCCCCGACTCACGGTTAAAATTTCTTGACTGTAGTTTACCGGGAAGATGAAAAACGTAGTTTTATTCTGGGCGTCTGGAGGTTGGGTCACATAACGGCCGTTTTCGACGCGAAAGTTTAGTGTTTTTCCTAAACCTTTGCGCGCTCACTGTGAACGAACGGCTGGTCGCACAAAAATCCAATTGGTCTTAAAAGATTCGTAATTTTTCAGGTCATTCAAAAGTGAACTGAAAAGTACACGATTCAGTTGAATATTTTGAGATATGACATCGTCGAAATTTTAAATTTCGTTTTGAACCCCTTCCCCTTGACCTAGGGTTATGAAAAGTTTCGAGGATCATTGTGGGGCTGGTCCAAACCCAGAAACCAAATTTCGTAATTTTAGCTCAACGCTAACTGGGCAAAGTGCCACGGACGGCGTACGGCGGACGGCGTACGGTGTACGGCGTACGGTGTACGGCGTACGGCGGACGGACGGATTTTTTTTTATTCGATTTTCTGAATCTACGTATCTTGAAACGTAAACCAACAAATTTTGAGGGGGGGTTAAAAAATTTTTTTCTTTGGGCGATTCCAATGGTTCATTATCGAAGATAATAAACCAAAAGGACCCCAGTACTCAGTCGTCCGAGGGGGGTGGGGGTTCCGCGCCCTCTCCTCTCATGCGTGACCATACCTTGCAGAATGCATGGAATCTGCTACAGCTTTCTTTTGTAGACAGAAGGCTGTCGAGGCTAGCGCCATAGACTGCTGCCGTCCGTGGCACTTTGCCCAGTTAGCGTTGAGCTAAAATTACGAAATTTGGTTTCAGGGTTTGGACCAGCCCCACAATGATCCTCGAAACATTTCATAACCCTAGGTCAAGGGGAAGGGGTTCAAAACGAACTTTGAAATTTCGACAATGTCATATCTCTAAAAATTCTCATGAAATGGTGTAATTTTTAGTTCACTTTTGAATGACCTGAAAAATTACGAATCTTTTAAGACCAATTGGATTTTTGTGCGACCAGCCGTTCGTTCACAGTAACCGCGCAAAGGTTTAGGAAAAACACTAAACTTTCGCGTCGAAAACGGACGTTATGTGACCCAACCCCCAGACGCCCAGAATAAAACTACCTTTTTTCATCTTCCCGGTAAACTACAGTCTAGAAATTTTAACCGTGAGTCGGGGATAGACCACATTGCAATATTCACCCGGTTTCTCATCTGTAAAATTGTTTAAATAATACCTATTTGTTTAAACAAATTAAATTTTGATGATGAGCTAGATACTTGAAATTTTAAATATAGGTCAGAAATGGATCACAATGCAATATTCACTCGGTTTCTTGTCTGTAAAATTGTTTAAATAATACCTATTTGTTTAAACAAATTAATATTTGATGATGAGCTAGATACTTGAAATTTTAAATGTAGGTCAGAAATGGATGACATTTCAATATTCACTCGGTTTGTATGACATGGTATGAGTATGGTAAGGTATATTATTGTATGTATGATTTAGTACAGTATGGTAAGATAGAAAAGAAATTCGTATGGTATGGTATGAGTACGGTGAGAATATGGTATGGTGCCGATTTGCAACACAGTCTGGTATAGACAGAAGGGTGATCTGCACAAGGAAGATAATAAACCGTTGTGTCAAGAATTTGCAGAGTTTTTTTTATACGATTTTCTGAATCTACGTATCTTGAAACGTAAATCAACAAATTTTGAGGGGAGGGGGGGGGGGTTAAAAAAATTTTTCTCTGGGCGATTCCAATGGTTCATTAGGATCGAAGATAATAAACCAAAACATACCGTTTGATGGGAATTTTTCGAGATATGGAATTTTCAAAATTTCAAAATTCGTTTTGAACCCCTTCCCCTCGACCTAGGGTTATGAAAAGTTTCGAGGATCATTGTGGGGCTGGTCCAAACCCAGAAACCAAATTTCGTAATTTTAACTCAACGCTAACTGGGCAAAGTGGCGCGGACGGCGTACGGCGGACGGACGGATTTTTTTTTATTCGATTTTCTGAATCTACGTATCTTGAAACGTAAACCAACAAATTTTGAGGGGGGGGGGGGTTAAATTTTTTTTTTCTTTGGGCGATTCCAATGGTTCATTATCGAAGATAATAAACCAAAAAATGGACGGTCCATAACGGGAGGTAATTGATTTAAATCCCCAACAAGAAGTACTGATATACCTCCGAAAGAAGTGTCACGGCCCATTACCTGTCTAAGGAGGCGACTACCACACATTGACACTTCATCAATTACCAGTAACTTAACCCGCGCTAGCTTACACCGAATAGTGTTTGCTATATCCTCTGATAATTGAGGCATTTTTCCACCATACTGACTTACAGGAAGTGCAAAAGCAGTATGGAGAGTAATGCCGCCTATCAAGAAAGCAGCTTTTCCCGACGGAGCTGTTACTCGTAACAGTACGTAGATAGGATCATCTATTTTGTCGATTTCAGGTTGGTGAGAGAAGTGGTAAGTTAATAACTGAAAGATTGATTTAATAACAGTGCTTTTACCAACTCCAGCCGAACCCGACAGAAATATTCTCAAGGGAAGATTTTTAGTTTTGAATGAATGTAAAACATGCATGACGATTTCACGTTGTTTTTCGTTAAGGGTAACCATTTCAGCAAAAATTTAATCTCTAGAAAGCAATTTTGGTTGAGTGAATCTTACTTTCGTTGCATTAGTAGGGTCCGCGTTTCCTCCCTGACCAAAAATATCTACTGGAATGAAAGATTCATCATCATCAGCATCATCATCTGAAATTTCTCCCATATTTTTTTGAGCTTCTGCAACCGCATCATCAAGTATTGAACTAATGGAACTGAAATATTTCATTTTATTATTTATTATTTGTTCTAGATTATGTTCATATAACTACTTGCAATCCCTATTAATTATGTCATTTTCTTCATTTTGCCACGGGAAGAACAAAAGAACTTGTTCCCTATAAAAATTGTATTGATCCTGTTCTAGTTTATAGTTGATAAACCTTAGAATTCTACATTTAGATCGCCGAGAATAAGGCACTGCCTTAGTTTGTTCGTCATCATTGAACTCTTCATCCCCCTCGTTCCCCAAAATTTTCGGTGAAATAAGGCACGCATAATCGGCCAGACAAGTATTTTCCAAAGATTGTGGTCTTCTTGAATATTTTTTGAAAATGTCAGTCACGAATATTTCTTCCGAATTTTCGTTATTTTCAAGTTCTTTTTTTAAATCCTTCGTGGATTTCAACATCCCAACCCTTTGCTGCGGTGGCGCGGTTTTAATGAAAATATTTAACCGACTCATCCTTGATAGCGGAAGAACTAAAACGTGATATGCTGCCTCCTGAGCTGACATAATACTGCCATTGATGAAAACATTGCCAATTCTATAGAAACGTTCTTTTATTGATGCATTACCGTCATTTCAATCTTTTTCGGCTTGTCGTAAAAGTTTTGAGAGTCCTCCCTCTGATTTACTAATATAGTTAACTACGTAAGACGCGCAGCTGTAAGCATTTATAATGAATTGAATATCCATATTGAACCCAATCAAATTGAGCAGTATTGGATTGTAAGCATTGATCGCTACCTCCAAACTTGATCTTCTAAGAAAAACTTTTGCGGTTTTCAACTGACTTCTTACAGCCATTATATACGACGGCTCATCAATTTCAAGTCGCGTAAGAATTTCCTTACAAGTCATTTATGTATTGCGTTCAAAAAAAGTTTGGACTAATTCGGTAATTTTTCTATAATCGCTTTGTACTTTCGGTGTTATTTTGAATTTTTCCAACGGTTCTAAAATCATGGTGCGCGGCATTGGAGGTAGTGGGTAGTTGAAGCGACACACGTTTTTATTTTTCAGTCCTTTATTACACGTGAATGTATGGCGATGTCTTTGAACTGAAATGAGAGGATTGGTTGGGTCGTATTTACGAGTGATTAATTTATCAATTAATTCGATACAATTGTTGATTTTTGATTCATCGGATGGAGGATCATTCACATAATATTCACATTATATTATAATAGGTTATGCGTATGAACGGAACCGCGGGCCTGAAACTCGCGCCTCTGATAGCTATCTACCACAAAATGTTCCCCGAACGGTCCATTTATACTTTGAAGGACTTTCATCAAATTATTAGCTTTTTGTTCAAAATATCTTACGCATGTTACGGGATCGTCTTTTATTAATTGAGTTTTTGAGGCATCGTCCATTTCCATGGCACGTATAATTGATATATCTGTGTTATACTTCATTTTGTACAAAATTTGCAACAGATCGGGGCTATGTAGTTCTGCCGCGGAAAAAGTTAGAAAAATGGTTGGTTTTCCTAATTGCCGAATCATTGCTAAAACTTCTTGTTTTTTGGCCTCCCAAAAAGAGGGGGAACCTCTAATTTGCTTCAAATATTTGTGTCCCTCGTTGTGCCTGAGAGCGTCGGGAATGAATTTAGAATCGTTTGCAATATCTTCAACTTTAATATTTTTACCGTCTTTCCTAAATTTTCTGAGACACACATTTGCCGTCGAAAGTACTGCCATTTCTAGTTTTTTTTTGGCCATGAAAAATAAACGCTCTGGATTACAAGATCGTCTGTCGACATGTCGTGCCTCAAATTTCACCCGTTGTGTGTACGAAAGTCTGTTTTCAGGATCTAATTTATACCCACCAAAAATATTTGGGAAGCAAAGTTCTTCTAAATCTGGTACTTTATGCCATGCTATTGGTTGTTTCCCTTGTCCCGGAGCCATGATTTTAACGGCATCTTCTTTTTCTTCGCGGTCCAATAGAAGTACGTCAGTGTCCATGTAGTCCCAATCGTCATCGAAGTAAGGAATTTCGTCGTCAAGTAATGGTGGATTCGCGTCAGTAATGTTATTGTCAACTACAGTACTGTTGGCTGCATCCTCGGGATTTACAATGAAATCTGTTACATCTGAATTACTCGCGTCGCTGATAAAAGATTTATCAACCTTAATCCCATGTTTGATATACAAAGGAGTTGACAGAAGGTCTTTGAGTGCATTTTGAACGTTTTGAGGTTTGATTGTTTCCTGCAAATAATGACTCACGTGACTCACATGGCGCTTTAGTTTGAGCTGTACAGAATAGTTAGTTTAGTTATCAAAATTACGTGGAAGAATATCAATCATTTCGTTTATTTCTACAGCAATATTTACTACACTGCCTTTAATGCACTTCTGACCGTTTAGTACGTGTGGCATAAGCGAAGATATTTGCATGAAAGGAATGAATGGGGATACCATGCGTATTTCCAAAGGTGACAAAATTGCAACGGATTCAGGGATTTTAACAAATTGAAGATTTTTATTGGCTGCCATTTTGGGCACTTTTCCTAACATGATATATTTTGAACAAGTATAACAAATTACATTTGAATCATAATTTTTAATTTGTTCAAAAAATGGTTTGCTCTCAACCCCTCGCGATTGACGTCGTTCTCGTATTGTTGGTTTATTATCTTCGATAATGAATCATTGGAATCGCCCAAAGAAAAACTTTTTTTTAACCCCCCCTCAAAATTTGTTGGTTTACGTTTCAAGACACGTAGATTCAGAAAGTCGAATAAAAAATAATCCGTCCGTCCGACGTACGCCGTCCCCCGTCCGCCGTCCCCCGTACGCCGTCCGCCCCACTTTGCCCAGTTAGCGTTGAGTTAAAATTACGAATTTTTTTTTATGGGTTTCGACCAACCCCACAATGGTCCTCGAAACTTTTCATAACCCTAGGTCAAGGGGAAGGGGTTCAAAACGAATTTTGAAATTTTGAAAATTTCATATCTCGAAAAATTCATACGGAACGGTATGTTTTTTATTTCATATTTAGATAGAGTTTGTTCCGTAGAATTTTTTAAGACCATCCGCAGCTCTGTACGACCAGCCGTTCGTTCACAATGACGGATCAAAGATTGTGCCTCACAACACGATCGTGAATCAAACTGTTGAAATACAGGTCCATTTTCATACTAACAAGCTCTTTGGAACATCATATGTCTTAACATGTGATGTCGAGTTTGCTGTTCTGAGGTGCGTTTCGTGCAACGGAAATGAAGGTAATTTCGAATGTTTGTTGGTAGGTACTTCTTTTATAGAATAAATTATTACCGACGTAGTATTATTAACCCCAGAATTATATCGTATTAACTAATCATAATTAATATTAAATACGAATTATTAATACCTAACAATAAATTATAATAATTTCACTAGGTACTTGATAAAATTATTAATAATTAGTGATAATTCATAATAATAATTAATCTAACATTTAGGATCTAGACATTTAGACCTAGTGATCTAGACAGAAGGGTGATCTGTACAAAGAAGATAATAAACCGTTGTGTCAAGAATTTGCAGAGTTTTTTAGATTCGAGGTAAGATAACTGAAGTCTTGAGGAGCTAACGTCACGATCACCGGCGATGTTATGGTGGAGAGTATTAGTAATTTGTTCGCGGTACCTGTACAGCTCATTTTGTCTCTCTGTCTTTTTCCTAAGTTTATCAGCATTTTTTTCTAGTTCCCTAATAGTCAAGTCTTCTCGATTGAGCTGTTTTCGTTCCCTGTCAATTTCACGGCCTAACTCACCTAATTCTTCTCTGTTCACCTTTCTTCGCTCAGCTTCGAGCACCCTCATTCCTTCATCCATTCTCATATTCTTAAGCCTCTCTCTCTCTTCCTGCAGACCTGGTTCTCCCTTGCTAACCCGCACCATTTTCCTATTCTCCGCTTCATTTTTTTTGAACTCGTCATTTTCCCTGATTTTCTTAAGCCTCTCTCTCTCTTCCAGCAGACCCGATTCTCCCTTGCTAACCCGCCCTATTTTCCTCTTACTCGCTTCATTTTTTCTGAACTCGTCGTTTTTCCTGATTTCCCTATGCCTCTCTCCATCTTCCTGCAGACCTGGTTCTCCCTGGCTAACCCGCCCTATTCTCCTCTTACCCGCTTCATTTTTTCTGAACTCGTCTTTTTTCCTGATTTCCCTATGCCTCTCTCTATCTTCCTGCAGACCCGATTCTCCCTTGCTAACCCGCCCTATTCTCCTCTTAGCCGCTTCATTTTTTCTGAACTCGTCTTTTTTCCTGATTTCCCTATGCCTCTCTCTATCTTCCTGCAGACCCAATAACCCTGTTTTCTCTCTCACGTTTTGTCTTTGTTTTGCTTCCGTCTCTCGTTTGGCATTGTCAAGTCTAGCTAATCTTTTTCGTTCTCTATCTTTCGTCAATTTGCTTTTATTGCTTACAGCAGTTTTTCGAGATTTTTTCTTTTGAGCTGTATTTGAATTGGCAAACTGTTGGTCGTGAGAATCTAACATAGTATTGCGGATACAGTTATCCATATCTAACTTGAAAAAGTAGATGGAAAATCTATTGTACGTATATCTATCCAAAAATCGTTGAAGTAAACGGAATATTTGGGAAATCAGATTTTTCGGAAAGGTTCAAGTTTTATAAGAACGTAGTAGGTACTTTGATACTTAAGACAGGTTAAATGAAGAATAAGAAAGATAATACGGTGGAAACTATCGGACGATTGAGGTAAAATACTACTATACGTACGATGAATAGATAATTTACCTTGATAAATTTGATTGATCGGATATTCTCAAAAGGTGAAGTTTCAGGCAGCAGACTTGACAACTGGTTGGTGAGCAGTCACAACGCATAAGCTTGAGTGCGGTTGGTTCTCTGGCTCTCGAGCATGTTCCAGGGTGGCCAACATGTCAGCAACATTTCTTGAAGGGGGCATTTGTTCTTCGGTTTCTTGACACTCCCTCCCAAATGCTCACTAAATTTGGGACGTTCGTTGCTGGCATCAGGTTGACTCATACGTATTCAGTAGTCATCGTATACGAATGAGAGCAAGACACAAGTCTTGACCTCAATCTTCCTCATACGTAATCTACACAAACGTATTTCACTGACGTATTACACTGACGTATTTCTTTTTCTGAGCGACCATGTAAAGGCAGCTCAGCACAGACGTTCTACAGAACACACACACAAAAAAAATTAGAGAAGATTAGCATAAAGATAGCATCATATGCCTGAATTGAATGCATTTTCTTTTACTCAAGGGCTTGGTGAAGGTATCAGCCAACTGATCGTCAGTTCTGATCCATTTTATTTTTATATTTCCAAGCTTATGTTCTTCTCTAACGTAAAGGTAGAACAAACGTACTAAATGTCTCAGTGTTGATGAATCGTCTACCTCGGCAAGCCTTATGGCTGGTTTGGAATCCTCAAAGAGTGTAGGGACTATAGAGAGTTCCAAAATCTCACTACACATTACTCTCAAATTCGCTAAATCTCTACAAGCTGAACTCATGGCAACAAATTCACTTTCTGCTGAGGAAAGTGCTACATGGTTCTGCTTTTTGGACCGCCAAACGACTGGATCTCCAAATAGTTTTATAATAAAACCTGTTGTGGAATAACCTCCTTCCGCCGACAGTCCTAAGGAAGCATCAACAAAACAATTTATAGAATCGGTTTTTCCTGAGAACGTTAACCCCAACTCCCTAGTTCCTCTTAGATATCTCACCACACGTATTACAGCTTTCCAGTCATCCAAGGTGTAATTGGACTGACGTCTACTCAGAACATTAGTGGCATACGAAATGTCAGGTCTGGTTCCATTTTGTAAATACAATAATGAACCAATCGCCTGTCTATAGGGAATAGAGTTCAAATTAACATTTTCTTCAACGATTTTTACTAATCGGTTCTCAGGTATCATTGGAGTAGCTACAATTTTATTACTATCAGGGTCGAATTTCTTTATGATAGAATCTACATGAGCCATCTGATGTAATCTAATTGTCTTATTTAGGCGGTCCCTTTCGATTTCCATTCCCAGAAATTTTCTGGGAGCACCCAAGTCTGTAATAGAAAATTCTCTGTCTAACGTATTCCTGATTTGTGATAATTTCCTCTTACCATTCAAGAAAGCGGTTTTAACATCAAATTGAACAAGTTCGAGATCATACTTAGCTGCCATAATTAGAATAAACCTCACGTCTGGCAGTCTGGCAACAGGGGCATATATTTCTGACAACTCATACGTATTATTATCTGCAAATCCTTTGACAACCAGACGACTTCTATATCTAATAGACCCATTTGCCTCTGTTTTCTTTCTATGAACCCAACGAGTTTTCATGACTTTTGTACTTTTAGGGACGTCTGTTCTAGGTATTATTTTCCAAGTTTTACATTTTTCTAAGGCGTCGAACTCTTGATTAATAGCCTCCAACCAACGTTTTGAATCAGAAGCACTTATTGCCTGATTGTAAGTGATTGGATCAGAGTTCGACTCGTCTAACGGATTCTCTAAGTAACACACGATATTTACTATGTCATCATTTTCTTCATTGAAATCATACTCTGACGTACCTCCTATTACCTTTTCTCTTTCTTCTCTAACGATTGACTCACACGTATTTGACAATTCTTCCGAACTTTCTGCATCTCTGTGTTCCTCAACTTCTGTCTCAACAGAGAATTGAATCTGTGGAACCGGACACGAGACAGATGCAGAAGCTTTCATGTAATCGGAAAAGGTCCTATCTTCTACAAAATCCACGTGTTTTGATCTTACTATTGTCTTGTTAATCGCATGGAACAGAACATAGCCTGTTTCCGTGCATTCAAGCAGGAAACCCAAGTTTGCTCTAGGAGCGAACTTTGATTTTGTTGCATTGTCTAGTATGTAGGCCTCACATCCAAAACGTTTTACGTATTTAACAGAGGGCAATCTCCCACATGCCATCTCATACGGAGTCTGAAAGTCGACCGAGGAGTTGGGTGTTCTATTATGTACATGAATACAATGTCGTAGAGCAAACGCCCAGAAGTTGGTAGGTAAACCAGAAGATATTAAATTCACACGTATTTTTTCTTCCAACTCCAGGTTCAATCTTTCAGCAACGGTATTATGTTGAGGGGTATATGGTTCACAAACGGTTAGAGTTATATTTTCTCTAAAGAGGATGGACTTCATCGCTGACGTTTTATATTCCATTCCTCCATCAGTACGTATTTCAGACACTTTGGTTTGAGGACCCATCAACTTACGTATATCCTCGAGGCAATTGAGTAAAGCTAGGTTAACTTTCGTTTTTTCTATTATCTCATATGCAAACGCATAACGACTCGCATCATCTGTAAAAGTCGCTACATAACGGGCTGCAGATTTATACGCTAACGGATTAATAGGTCCCATTAAATCACTATGCAGCCTGTGAAAAGGTGTTTCTGACCTATGTCTAACTTCCCCACACGGTTTTCGTTTTGCCTTTGCCATTTTACAAGCCGAGCAGTCGAGAATTGTATTGGAAAATTTGACTCCTTTGAGTTCAGGAAGGAGTCTCCCGGCGATCTCCAAATATTTCTTTGATGCATGATTTAGTCTGTGGTGCCATTTAAGGCCATCATTTTCTCTCAAACTTATTATATCGCTATTAGTTTTAGTTATTTTTGCCTGAGAACTACCTCCTAAACTTGTATCAGAGTCACTCACTGGTCTCTTACGATTTCCTTCCTTCTCACTCCGGGAACGCGTATTGTCGTCACTTGACGGATTTTCACTTACGACTGACGTATTTGAATCTGATATCAAGTTTATACTTCTTCCCACTTTTTGTAAAATTGATCGTGCCTCTGTCTGACTTGCATGCATTAATGGCAACTCAAACGATATCCACCAAAATTTGTTGTCGAACACACCACGTTTCAAAGTCTCATTCGTTTTAGTATCGACTATAGACACACACGTATTACTAAAAAGTGCTGTTAATCCTCGCTTCGTCTGTTTACGTAACGAAAATAAATTTTCAAGTAGATCGGGCGCATAAAGAACGCCAGTAAGCACACCATACGTATTCGTTTCTTCATTAAATACAACTATGTCTCCTGACTGACGTATTATGAGATCAGCTTCTGCACTATTATTCGCACACGATATTTTAATAGGTTTTTCCAGAGTTCTCAATACGGTGAATACAGAGGTTGTGTTCACTATGTGCTCAGTTGCACCCGAGTCTATAATAAAGTGTAATTTTTTATAAGTACCATCGAACGTCAGTGACATCGCTGATCCACTCCTCCTTAGCTCTGACGTCCTGGAAGTGGCTGTAGGATGTCTTTCCGTGGCGATAGCAGCTACAGAATCGCAGACGTATTCCTCCTCATCGCTGTGGTCAGCAGCAAGGCGAACCGTACCCTTGAGAGGTCGAGATTTTACTGACGTATTTCTCCTCGATCGCAGCAATCGATCCTGAGCAGGCGTTTTCACAGACGTGTTTGCTCTTGATCGCTCCAAGCAATCTTGAGCAGGCATTTTCACTGACGTATTCTGCCTACGTTTTTGGACAAACGTTCTCTCACGGTGCACATACGTATTCCGAGGCTTAGGGAATTTAGATCGACGTCTGGCCATTTCACTCTCACGTGTTGGTGGCCTAGGGCATTGGCTTGAAATATGTCCCGCACACTTTCCACAGTTATAACACATACGACCGGGATTTCTACATTCATCGGCAAAATGCCCTCTGATGCCGCATTTGTAGCATTGAATGTCCGGACGTTTTAGAATTTTATCCGTGTTGGTGCTGTGCTTTATCTTACGTATTGTGCTCCCTTTAGGAGCAGAGTATAGCACACGGCTTGTGGATGCTCGTTCTCTTCTCATGCTTTCTTCCATCGAACTAAAACGTTCGAGCATCGCATCCTTTATTTGCACTACCGACATTCTAGGCTCATTACGGAGCGCATCCGACTTTATGTCTGGGCAGGCTTCCCCAATAGCATTGAGAAGATTACGTCGAATAGTTTTTTCCGATAGATCAGCATCAGGACACCTCTGAATTTTATCCACTAGTTCTTGAAAACGAACTATAAAATCTACAACAGGTTCCACTGACGGATTAAACTTAATATTTATAAATTCATTTTGCAAAGAAAATTCTTTAGCCTCCGTTAATGGATCTATCGCTTTGTCTAGTGCTTTCATCATGTCACATGGATTTGCGCAGCTCATCAACATTCTTTGGTATTTTTCAGGTACATTCGATATGATATACCCCATTACTAGATCTCCCATACGGGATATTTCTCCAGACGTATACTCTTCCAAGGGTTTTTCATTTTCATCAATAAGAAACATGTTACCAGTAGCCCTAGGCTCTAACTCCACTCTGCGTCTCCACAAAGAGTAGTCCTCACCCTCCACGTATTTATTTAAGCACGGTCTCAGGTTCACTCTCAAATCTCGTCGAGACTCGTCAAGAATGTATGTCTTCTTTGTAACTTTTTTTGGAGCGTCGTCCGAGGGTTCGTCAATTTCCTGTAGAGTGACCGTCCTTTCGTTCGTCAGTCGCGAATGACGAGACGACCCTGTCACTGACGTACTCACAGGAATATCGACCACCACGTTGACGCTAGGCTCTTCAACAGATGCACCCTCATTTACTGTAGAGGGTACATCGGTTCCCCAATTTAATATGACGCTCTCGTATTGCGCCGTCAGTGCATCGTATCTCAACGAGGACTCTTCTGCAAGAGCCATAAATTGATCTTTTGCCCTTTTGGCCTCCTCACGAAGTTTTTCAAGCATTTTCATCTTGAACTCTTGTTGACGCCTCTCAACCTCCTCAAGGATACGTTTCTCCATATTCGGGTCCATAGTTTTAAATTTTTATAACTGTCAAAACAACCAAAAAAACGAGTTAAGTCTTAGGTACTTCTCAACATACAAACATACTTCAATCTGTCTCAGACGTTAACTAGCAAGAAGCTTATTTATTGAGCATTTTGCACAATATTCCAACGTGTTTCAGATTGTACACCCGACAAAATCGGATACTAAACGTATTAGAGTTGTATACGCATCAAGTCCGTCATAAAAGATACCAACGTAATAAATCCGACTGTACTCAAACGAACTAACAGTGTTTTACACAAACGAAATTGATCACTTCCGCTATTAAATCCCTGATTGAATTTGAATGCTTACTTAACAAATTAGACTGTACTCAAACGAACTAACAGTCTGCATTGCGTAGGTCCATTTCAAAGTTTCAGTGATCCATGGCAAACGATTGGGCTCCCTCCCAACTTTGTATCACAATAAGAATCTCCAGACTTACGGACTTTCTTTAGAGACAAAAATATTATACACGGTTGGTATCACTGCACAAAAATTTATAGGACTTAGGCATCGCACACACATTTTGAATCAAACGCGAAAAACCAAATCGTCCACAGGGAAAACCGACCAACTATTCTAATTGTGATGGTTGGATCTTTTTACAACTCGAATTTTAGTTGTAGGTAAGTAGGGGAAATAAGAGAGATCTGGCGCAGGGGCTAGTGAAGATAACCTGACCCATGAGGAGTGGAGAGGTAACAGTAGTTGTAACCTTCCTCCAGACTCATTCGGAACCTCATATCGTACAGCGCTATTGTTTCAAGGTCAAAAAGTATTATTCGCGGTAATGGGAATCGATCTCGCGAACTCCGCGACTCGAATCAGTTATCATGACCACTGTGCCAACTTTGCGATTACTTCAACGGGTGAGATATGTGGATCATCCGAGTAGACCCGCTAATTAGGAGTGTAGTAATTACATTTTTGTAAGCCGTATACGGGTATATAAATTCGCAGCCTAACGTGTAAAGAGGATACTATTTAGAAATCTTCTACAAATGTGGTGTATAGTGGAGACTCAAGAACCTACTCGTTCATTGGAGATCCGTAATTTTATTAAAAAATCTCAAGGTAGTATGTGTTTATGTTCGCATATTGTTAACTTGAACGAATGGTAAGTATTATATTCGTTACTTATCGTTTATAATCACGTTCCCCACATTGGCACGTCTCTTCCCTGCTTTTTAGTAATACGAATACAAATTATGCATCAGGAACGCTCATTTATTTGGTATTAGGTGTTCAATGCAATCGCGTAAATGAGGAGGGTGATCAGGTGATCAATCACCCCCCTCGGCCTTTCGGAATTAGACCTTTTTATCTCCATGCAGCTACACAAGTTTCTTACTGCATTACAGTTTGCCTTGTACACTTGGGATTTAGAGCCATTAAGAAGTCCTATTTTTTTATTTATTGAGAATGCATTTAGTTTTCAAAAGGTTCATGGTGAGACTATTTCTGATATACAGATGACATCTGTATATTGTAAATCTGACATTATGCCTGTTTATCTGACATCTGTAGGTATATCTGACATTGTGCCTTTCTTAGTTAAAAGCTCCATCACCACGTCAAGGTGAAGGCACTTCGATGGAGTCCTACTTACATACTAAACATTCATACAGCTTGGGGGTCTTTACGACCACGCTAGAGGCCCATTCACACACACTTTTTAAAACGAGGCGATCATCGGTAAATTTCGTTACCTTTGATTACAACGTTCCTGAGTTCCATTCATACAGCTTGGGGGTCTTTACGACCACGCTAGAGGCCCATTCATACAATTCTATCGCTAAAAATAATTATTAAGTTTTCTAGTGTTAGTGGGGAAAATGCCGTGTTTCCGGTAGGTGTGTCTCTAAGGAATAGTTATACCATTTTGGGCGAAATCGGGGGCTAATGGGTACGCCGTGTTTCCGGTATGAACATTTCCATAGATGTAGCCATACCTACCATTTCGGGCGTTTAGATTTCTGCCGTGCTTCCGATTGGTTACATGTTTTCGAATGGACGTCCTCACAGACTCTTTTTAGTCCAACTAAATACTGTTTTTTTCAGCACTAATAGGACCGTTTTTTGACTGGAGGATACTGCGAATCGTTATAACCAAATCATTTTGGACAGTCAAAAGAGCATTGCGGGGTCTTCATAATATTATATGCATCTGTGGGATGTTAGAGGATGAATATTTACAATTACCTATCCTGAGTTCCATTCATACAGCTTGGGAGTCTTTACGACCACGCTAGAGGCCCATTCACACACACTTTTTAAAACGAGGCGATCATCGGTAAATTTCGTTACCTTTGATTGCAACGCAACAGGTTAGTTCGATCAGTTTTTTTTTTTTTTTTGTTAGTACATGGTCAGCATTATTTATATTGAAGTCTTAATGGTGCCATATTCGATGCGGATAACATAAATACAATATCTTTGAAAAAATAACAAGTTGAATAACAAAAGTAGTCTAATACCTTCACACTTATTGCTAAAAATCAGAAGTAAATTAATTGTCTATATACCTTTTTTTCCTTCTGCAAATATTATTTATAATCAACATTTTGCTACATTTTTTTTTTTTTGTTTCTTGTTTTCATTTGTCAGTGGTGTGTTATTCCAAGTACCCATGGGCAACTGTTGACACACCGTCCTCCAATATTTTCCTTTTAGTATCAAATGGGGATAAAGCAATTTTGTTAACTTGCGCAGTCACAACGTTGTGTTGTTTCGATTGGATAACAACCATCTGCTTTCTAACTATATTAGCCAAAAATAAGGATTTGTAATAATCTTCGAATTTTATTTCTTTTTCAACTACATTCTTACTAATACCCTTGATTTTCTTTATCTCCCTATCGTCTTCTGTTAGAATCTCATACATTTTCGCTCTGAGAGCTACAAACTTAGCTATTATTTTCCCATTCATTTCATCTTTCAATTTACCGAGTACTTTTTTATTTTTTATAGAGAAGCAGGGATGATCTTGAGGATAATCGGATGTATCCATGTAGTCTAACATATTCAATATATCGAGATGTAGATCGTCTGTCTTTATTGCGTATATAAAACTGTCTGTGTCCATATAACAAAGTGTCAATCTTTCAGGTCCGAATCTTGGTAGCATTATATCATAATGGTACTCATACATTGTTGTTTTTGAAATATCAAGTATACTCATACCAATGTATATTGGCTTATTGAATGTTATTGATTTTTTAGCCATATGTACCGCAACTAGATTTTCACTGTAAATAGTTCTATCTACAAATTCGGGTTTTGCAATGAGTTTTTCCAACTTTTTAGCATCTGACACAAGGTGTATGGTTAGTCTATTCCTAATATTTTCCATTGTTTTACCAAAAATTGCGTTATTCATCAACTTGAATAGGTCTTTTTCAAAATTGTTTTTGGCGTTCTTTCTAAATTCTGTGTTCAAGACAATGTAAGGTTGTAACCACTGCGATTGTTTGAATTTCAATACACGATGGATCTTCTCGACTTTTAAGCCGTGAGCTATGGCTTGCTTCTGTGCCATGTAATGCACCACATAACGTTCACGTTTTCCTAGATGAGGCGTCAATTTTGTGGTTGTAGCTCCGGGAGGTATGATATTTTCTGCGAGGAAGGGAAGATCGTTGTGTGATTTGTGCAGGTGTTGTGGGTAATCAACATCAACCTCCATGATGTACCCATATTGATCATCTTCATTCAAACTCAATACATCAATATCTTCTTTGCACCACTTGAATCCACCGTAGGGTAGAGGTTTTGACATAGCAAACCCATAAAGATTGTTACAGTCCTGATAACTGATGAAAGTAGGTTCTTCGTTGGGGTTGTAATCCTTTATATATTTGTTATTGGCTTTGACATATCTGTGGGAAGCTTGACAAATTCCACCTCGTATCCCCTTTTCAATCATCAAAATCTGATCGTAATCAGTTAAAAGGTCCAGTTCATTTCTGTATATTTAAGCATTGCATCCCATGATAACCCAGGTAATGTAAAGTAGTGAGCTGGGTCAAGTTTATGGCTTATATGAATTGTATCTCTGAAGTTTTCGAACACATCTGCTAGTAGGAGAACATCCGTCTTGAGGTAGTGATCACTATACTCTCCAAGTGTAGCACAATTGAAGTGTCGCCATACTGTTTTCGCATGTTGATAATCCTCATTCGTTATACCACGTTTTTGTAATCTGCTGTAGAATGCTTCATTAGGAGGCAGAGCGGTTTCTTCCAATTTTTCCCAGGACGAGATGTATTCATACGGGAACACTCCTTTTCTCTTCATTAGAGCTAGATCGTCCAAAGAATGAAACTTTGTCGTCTCTTTAAATTCAGGAACAATGTATCGGATTTTGAATCCTCCTGCTACTTTTTTAGTGAACGATATATACTTTTCTTCGGAATTCGGAATAACCTCAATTTCTTTATCGTCGTATCCAAGCTCCTTTACAATGAAATGTGAGTCGTACCCAGAGAGGTTATGTATTAGGACTGGAATAAAGTTTGGGTTCCTACATCTCAGATTACAGCTATTGTGGGCGGGTCCCCTGTATTTACCAGTAATATGGCAATGATCATGTACTTTCACATCACTTTCAGTGAACTGTGAGTAACACAAGTAACATTTCTTTGCAGATCTAAAGATCATTTGCTCTCTGTCAGATAGTTGAGTCATTGGAGTATTCATCGAATAAGCTGTCGAAATCGTCTCTGCTATTGTTTTTATTTGTTGAACAAAGTGAGAGACTGCATCCTTTCCCCTGTAGACAATCGGTTCTGATGGTATGTCTAACTGAACACCCTCAACTTCATCAGATTTCTTTACATAGAGGCAATAACTCATAGGTACATGCTTTTGAATGGTTTTGGTACAGGATTCTGTTGAACTTTCTGCTATAGGCTCTAGTAATGCTTCAAAATCAGCATATACAACGTCAGGAACCTTCAACATTCTTTCACAATGTTCGAACTCAATGTACGGTTTTTTTGTAGGCATGTCTACACGAATTGCTTTATTTTCCATACAGTATTCTCGGTGTACAGCTAATTTTTCCTCTTTTGATTTGTTATATTGATCGTCGAATTTGGTAAAACACCTTTTACAGACGATTATTTGTCCGTTGCGTTTGTCAACTGTCTTACAACCAATTTTTCGAAATTTTTATGTAAACATAATGGTATGTACCCGAATCGTCGTTTATGAGAAGGAGATCGCGGTGATCGAGTAATTCCTCTTTTGTAACATTGAGAGGGTATATTTTGCAAGCATCATCCAATCCGTACACATTAATAGAAATGTTATTGATATTCTCGAATTTTTTGATCTGCTTCAGAGGAGTAGGAAAATCTATGCAAGAAAAATCATAGGGATGGTCGATATTGACATATTTACTCACACGTTGTCCATCCTTAGTAATGAATTTCGCTAGAATTGAATATTTAAAGCATAAATTATCGTCATTCTTTACATTAATACAAGCACGTTTATTTTCGATTTGCGGCGGGAGTTGGATGTAAGTACTTCCCTTCAAAGGAATATTTTTATTAATCCTTAAACGTAAACCTTCTATATGATGCAAAGACCATCCACTTTTTTTCAACTGAGCCTCCTCCATCTCATTTTGCAATTTTTCATTAAATTTCTTAACAACGTCATCAAGATTTGTATCAACTTGTATCGCTTTGTTTCGTGTTTTGAACGCTTTATCTTGTAACTCACCAACCGTATTTTTGAACGTACACTCCACAAGTACATTGACCTTGATAGATGTAAATTCATTTAATGCGTCTCTTATTTTAATTTTTACATCATCTTTCACTTTAGAAAGGAAAGTTGGTAAATCTGAAGGTGAATCATTTCGCATGAACCAAGATTGCAATCGGTTCTTAAAAGCTGTTTCATAGCCAAAAGTCATACCTTGTCCAATTCGTTCAAGTATAGCTTGTTTCTTCGGCTCCCATAGTTTGATTTTCTTTTCCAGTGGACTATTTAAACATGAGTCTTCATGCCTCCTTCCGTTGTAGATATTTGTAAATAATTTATCACAATATTTACAGGTAAAAACACTTCCACAAGTATGTTCATGCCTCCGAATATTTTTGACACTGAAGGATTTTCCGCACTTTACGCAATTATTCATTTTATAAACAGAGTTGTTTACCGTGTGAAGTTCAGGGAACTACTGACGAACGATAGCCGTTTGTCCTTATTTATATACCAAGGTCGGCATCACTGGTGTTAACCAATCAAAATCATTGTTATTTTACCCAATCAGAGAAGGTTTTATTTAAGCCAATGAAATTGAAGGATTTAGATAACGAATTATTGTAGTAATCCAGAAACTTACTGAAAGGCTCCATCGGTAGTGGTGTTAGATAGTCGATAGTTGGTGTTATAAGAGCGAACGAACTTTCGAAGAAATAACTGGTTTTTAGGTAAAATGTCTCTATTCTACTGGTTTTATAACTAATTTTGTCTCGATTTTTTTAATTTTTATTTATTTATTTTTTTTTTTTTTCGAGTAGCACCTCAGTTTATAGATAACCACGTTCCTTCACCTTCAAAGTGCTCCAGTTTCAGAACGGAATAAGACTTCTCAATAAGACATTTCTGACTTCATCAACGTGTTCAGCATAAAAAACCCTTTAAAATGAGGGGTCACTCGTTAGACTGTTGCATTTCTGGAATGTATTGGTAATACTCCCCCCCCCCCCCCCTTAAAATTCCCCTAAACCCCCCTTAGAGTGACCCGATTCTGCCCATCTACAAACTTAGCCTTTCGGTTGTGTAGACAGATTTTTCGTACAAATTCGAACTTTTTATCCCAATTCTATCGAGAGTTATCATCTGGATCGAAAATTCGCTTAAAACCTGACTCAAAATGATAAATATTGAAAATAGAAGGAAAACACCCAATTCAACGAAATTCAATCTCAAGAATTTCGCATCCAATACCTTCTGTCGACAGTACTATCGAGCATCGTAACACCCCTACTGAACACACACACACGACAAGACCAAGAACCCCCTTTAAATTCTTTTCCGATACCATTACAATCCCAAGTTCTGTAGCAGATTGCCGCCCCAGCATCCGGGACGTTCCTGCTTTATATAGCCTCCTACTGGGTGGGGTGGGTAAGGAGGGGGGCAGCAAATAATTACTCAAAGGCTCCGTGTCGTTCCTCCAGTGTATTAGGGGACCAGAAGTTTGCAGAGGGCCCCTCTCGACGGACTCCCTCCAGGGTCTAGCGAGTCCACTGGATTGTGCAAATTTTTGTTGTTGAGATTCATTACAATAATTGTAATTATTGGTGTCGAAGAGAAAGAGGAAAGAGAAAGTATGCAACTGGTAAAACGCACGTTTTTATACCAAAAATCGCGAATAACTCGAGAACCGTTGGGAAAAGTGCCAAAGTGCGCTACCCTCATTCGAAAGCCCATAACATTTCCTATCGATCGTTAAACAGGCGCCACTCTACGACAATTTTTCTGACCACCGTTCAACTTTGATGTTTTCAGAAATTAGCCAAATCAGTAGATGTGGAATTTATTCACGTATTTTTGGCTGTGGATTAGTCAAATCGATTGAGATTTAGTTCAAAATTATTGAGCATATTCTAGACAACCTAGCGGACATTTTAAGACCAACCGCACCAATTTTCATCAATATTTGCGGCAGTTGTTGTTGAAAATAGAAAAATCACCATAACTCCTTTATTTTCCCCCTTAGGAAGCATTTTTTGATCTCACATTAAACAATTTGAAAAGCTGAACACAACTAAAAAAGAAAATCTGAAAAAGCTTCAATTTTGAAGGAGTTATGACCATTTGAAATTCCTAAAAATTACTATTTCCCCCCTAATTGGGGGGGGAAATGGGGGGAGGGAGATAAAATGGTCAAAAGGCACTCCCTTGGAGCATAACAAACGTGTGTGCAAAATTCAGCTCGATCCGATTTGTCTGCTGGGCTGTAGCCCCGTCAATGAACAACAAGAAGAAGAAGAAGAACACGAAAAACGTGAAAAATAGTGGTTTTAAAATTGTTATACCCCCGACACCTGATGTTCCCAAGAGCTGAAATTTGTTTTACGTCCACACGTGCCCCTGGAGAGTTGGTGTACAAAAAATCAACTCTCGAGACACTCAGGGGACCGAGCTATGGTAGGGTGAAAACCCCAACTTGTTCCGTCGCGTAATCAGTGTCTCAGTCGCTTCGGTTTTCAGGGCTTCGGTTTTCTTGGCGGGCGGGACGCTCCCGCGTCCCTAGATGGCTGAAAACACGATCTACAAGGGCAGTAGCAACACTTTCAGCTTCCTGGTTAGGAACGGCAATAGCTTCTGGCCACTTGGTAAAATAGTCAGAAACTACTGTACTAACTTTTGTAGTATTCATGTGCAGGAGATAGCACACAAATACTACATTCTTCCACGTGTTAGTACCTACTTCACTACCGTGTGGTATTTACGCGCTTTCTCCCCGAAGGGGAGAAAGGACGTAAATACCACACTACCGACTAACGGTGTACTCTCGGTAGTAAGGAATGAGAACTAATTGATTCCACAAGAATATAACATATATTGTAAAGAACCTAACTCGCCAAGCACACGTCTCGCTAGGTACTCTCAAATCGGAATCGGGGAATCGAATGACTGCAGTTCCACGTAAAATCGCCGTCCAGCCCCCGGAAATAGGTCACGGGTGTTGCAACCGTGACATACCAATGTACCGTCAGCACCGGAAAATCATCGTGTTGGTATCTCATATCAAAACCTCGAATCGTCAGCTGGCCGGTGCGGATCCGCGCAGTGGTGCCACCCGCGCAGTGCTGCCATCCTTATCCTCTCGGCAGGTTGGTCCGCCTTTCGAGTCGGTACATCACCAAGACAAACCTATTGCCATCTTTTGTTTGCGGGAATGGTCCTAGTATATCCATACCGATCCTGTCAAAAGGTCAAACGACCATGAACTGTTGTAGGGGTGCAGGTTTGGTTTGTCGAGGCCCTTTAATCTTTTGACAGTCTACACATGTTTTACACCAAGCTTTAACGTCTGAAGCCATACCAAGCCAGAGTACTGCTGGCGAATTTATGAAGTGTCTTCATGAAGCCAAAGTGACCCCCTGTGGCACTATTATGGCACTGTTGTAATACATAAGGGATTCGACTGGCTGGCACTACGACTTGCCAGTAACATTTCCCTCGTGGCCTTTCCCACTGATGGTACAACACTCCATCTCTTGTTTGGAGGGAATCCCAGCGCATCAATAACTGTCTGGTCTTGGGGTCTAGTGGAGTCAGTTCTTCTTGAGTTGGCTTCTTCCCTCTTTCTAATATTGTTATAACGGTATTGATGACGTTATCTTGCCATATTTCAGATGACATAGGTGGTTTACAAATATAATTAACTTCCTTCTTCGATAATTGAATCTCCTTTCGATCACAGTAGGAACATTGGCTACCACAAGGTCGTCTCGACAGCCCATCAGCGTTTCCATGGTTTTTCCCAGGTCTATGAACTATTTTGAAGGAGTAGGTCTGTAGAGTTTCTAACCATCTAGCAAGTTGTCCTTCAGGTCGCTTGAAGGAAGTTAACCACAGGAGAGAAGCGTGGTCAGTGCGCAACGTAAAGTGGCTTCCGTACAGGTACTCATGAAAGTGCCCAATGCTGAGGACGGCAGCCAAAAGTTCTCTCCGGGTGGCACAATAATTCTTTTGTTGAGCTGACAATGCCTTGCTATAGTATGCCACAACCTTTTCCTTTCCATCGACCCATTGAGACAGAACTGCTCCCACTGAATGCGCACTCGCATCACAGTCAAGAACGTATGGTAGCTTGAAGTCCGGAAATGCTAAAATTCGCGAAGTAGTCATTGCGGTCTTTAGTTGTTTGAAGCTTCGTTCACAATGTTCGGTCCAGACAAAATGACTGTGATTGTCCATCAGTTTGTACAGAGGTTGGGCAGTTGAGGCAATGTCTTTGACAAACCTCCTGTAATAAGAGCACATGCCCATAAATGAGCGCACCTCCGTTTTGCTCTTTGGAGTGGGCCACTGCTCACCAGCCTTAATCTTCTCTGGATCAGTGTGAACTCCGTTGCCAGAAATTACGTGTCCCAAATAATGCGTTTCCCGGCGGAAAAACGTACATTTCTTGGGATGGATTTGTAATCCTGCTTCTTTTAGTCTGCTGAATACTCCTTCCAGCTTTCTGAGAACATCATCCACATTAGGTCCATGTATAATAATGTCATCCAAATACACTAAAGCAAGATCAGCTGGTATGACTCTGTCCATGAGTCTTTGAAATGTAGCTGGCGCATTTGTGAGGCCAAAAGGAAGGACCTTAAATTGCCACAGCCCTTTTCCATACAACGTAAACGCTGTCTTTTCTTTGTCAGCATCATTCATGGCCACCTGCCAGTATCCGCTCTTCAGGTCAAGGCAGCAAAACCAACTGGAGCCACTGAGGGCATCCAGCATGCTTTTGATGCAAGGGATGGCATACGAATCCTTTTTTGTCACTGAATTAAGACGACGGTAATCAACACAAAACCTGGTTGTTCCATCTTTTTTGGGGACTAAAACTATGGGCGAGGCCCAAGGACTTTGTGATGGTTCTATCACCCCTTGTTCTTCCATCTCCCGCACCAACTTATCAACATGCTGCTGTTGAGAATATGGGATACGTCTAGGGTTTTGTTTGATTGGTCTTGAGTCACCGGTATCTATGGAGTGATTCACTACTGAACATCTTCCCAAGGGTCGATCTCCAATAGCAAAAATATCGGAGTATTTTGTTAAGAGTGCTGTTGTCCGTTTGTACTCCTCACCTCCCACCCCTAGGGCTGAATCAGCCAGTGCCGTGTCTATCCAGGATGTTTCCATTGATTCGGCTATTAATTGGAGTCCTCTTTCTACAAATTGCCATCTGCGACATAATGGCACATCTTGATTCTGAACAGATAACGTTTTCAGTGAAAGATCTAGGCGTGCACCAACTTGTTCTAAAAAATCCAAGCCCAAAATTCCTTTATCTTTAATTTCTACAATAAGAAACTTTTGCTCAACTTCCATATGGGCAATCCTTATTTTGGCTGTACACTCCCCACTGACTGTAATGAAACCATGACCAGCTGTTTGCAGAACTGTTGTTGTCAATTTCTGTACAAGTACTCCATGGGATTGTGCCACATCTAGCCTGAGTATACAAACCGTCGCGCCCGTGTCAATGAGCATTTCACAACGACGTCCTTCTAATACCACCTCAGCGAAAAAAGCACTTGATGGGTTCTCAGCAATTGTATGTAGGCCACTTGTTAACATTGTAGCCTGGGCAGGGCCCGTTGCCTCGGCTACACCTAGTTTTCCGACTGGGTCCGCTTGGGGCACTCCCTACGAAAATGACCCACTCCTTTACACTCATAACATCGAGAGGGCCCAGGGATTGACTTTGGAGCAACTGGATGCTCTGCCTGAGTTGCAAGCTCCACTTCCAGTTTCTGGGCTTTCCGTAAGGCTGCTCTCACTGATTCAGGGGAAGATATGGTGACTGAGGACCTGATAGTTGCGTCATTGATTGCGTGGATGAACGATCTGACTGCAATTCTTTCAACCGCTTCTGGTGGACAGTCGGGGAACGCTCCTCGTGTGAGTCTTTCTATGTCTGTCGCCAATTCTGCCAAAGTCTCATGGTCTCGCTGTTTACGAGCCTGTAATCGAGAGTGCATCAATGACGTTAGGTGTTCACAACCAAACCGCATTTGAAATGCTTCGGACAATTTCTGGAAGCTGGACTGATGCTGCAGAGGAAGGTTGTGAACTACCATTAGACCTCCGCAAGGGATGCAACGAGGTGTTGTCCCATCTCCTTATCATCCCAGTTGTTTGCCTGAGCGGAAACCCATCGAATTGGGTTGGCCTTGGGAACTGTTTGCTGGATCCTACACGGGTACTTACTGGAACGGTGGGCCTGATTGTATCAGACACCTGAGGGATACATTCGATGGAGGGTCCCGTAGCTTCTGTTGGATTAGGTGGTTTAATGATGGTTTGAATTTGGCCCTTTAGCTCTTCTACGTCTTGACGGAGGTTTTTAATCTCATTTAACGACTGATGGTTTGTGAGCAGAGAAACCAGCTCACTGAGTTGATCCCTAACAACCCTTATCTCAGATTCAACAGATCCTACTCGGTGAATAAGGACATCACTATGTTGACTGTCCCGTGAAGGGTGACGGTTTACCATGGACCTAAGTTGGTACTGACCTTGGTCATCCGATTGACACATACCGGGTTCTGGGGAGTTCATGTCCTGGTTAAGTGGGGTACATTGAGTGTTCCCATCCTCCTCCACCTGAGGGTCTTCCGGATCCGCCGGCCTCCGTCGGGTGGACATTGTGCGTCGTGGCATAGTAGGTCTATCCTGTCCGGGGTGCGGGTCAGTGTACGTTGGGCGCCAATTGTACAAATTTACCCCAAATATGTATAACAAAAACACTTATATTTTTCCTAAACTTTTCGAAATCAATCATCAAACACAACAACCTATTTTTTTAATAACAACTCGACAACAATGTCAACATATGTGATTTCCATCACAATATTAATGGTTGGCTATTAATCATTTTTATGCTTCATTTTCAATAAATATTATTCTTCATTATTATTAAATGTTATTTATTAACTCGATATTTGAAAACCATGTGCTGTTTGATTAATAATTATTATTAACCACTACTTGATAATAATTATTATAATTATTATAATTATATAATTATTATCAAGTAGTGGTTATTAATAATTTTATCAAGTACCTAGTGAAAATTATTGTAAATTAATGTTAGGTATTAATAAGTTGTATTTATTATTAATAATAATAATAATAATAATTAATTATGAATAATTAATACGATATAATTCTGGGGTTTTTAATAATACGTCGGTAATAATTTTTCTATAAAAGAAGTACCTACCAACAAACATTCGAAATTACCTTCATTTCCGTAGAACGAAATGTACCTACCTCAGAACAAAAAACGCGACATCACTAAAACCATATGTTGTTCCAAACAGCTCGTTAGCATGAACATTGACCTGTATTTCAACTAGGGATGGGTATCGATGAACAAAACATCGATTTTCGACATCGATGTTTTTTCTTCCAAATACATCGATGTCCAAAAAACATCGGAGAAAAAAATCGATGTTTTGATACATCGATGTTTTTATAGGAGGGGATAATATATTTTATTGTAGAATATATTTTCATTGTAGAAAAAATTATGACAAGTTAGAACATCAGACTCAATATATATATTATATATTGATATAAATTATATTGAGTATATTATATTATAAGTATATCATACTTATAGAGTTAATATAGACAATAAAGACTTAAAATAATAATATAGGTACTTAATAATATACAAGAATTAGTAAATAATCAAATATTCCAGAAACGGTCTTCAGCTTCATGCACAAATAACAATTTTAACGCCAGTTTCTCTGTGCTCTATGTGGCACCGCAAGTTGGTCGTGTTTCCACTTGTCTTCAAATAATTTGAACTTGGAATAATTATTATTCCCACAGTGGCGGCACTTCGCCAAGTTTAGTTCTTTTATCCTCTCAAAATATAGCCAAATGTCACTTTTTGGAGGCATTTTGGAAAGAACGTAAAGAGCGCAAATAGAAAGTACAGGAAAGAGGAACCGCGAGAAAAGAAAACTAGAAAAGACAACGAAATGGAGGTTCGAGGTTGAAGATGATAAGAACATAGATAACGCATTTCCCTCCCTATCCCTGTGATTCGGTTCAAACAAATCGATGTTTCTTGAATCTGTATAGTATATGCAAGGATACTGAAAAACTGGATGATATAATAACCGGATAAAAAGATGATATAGAATAACTATTGTATATATACAGGTAGGTGTACATATATTATTTGTATTTAAACGACCAAAGAAAAAGAAGACATTTTGAGAAAAAACATCGATGTCTGGTAAAATACATCGATGTTTAAAAAACATCGAAGAGAATACATCGATGAAAAAACATCGATGTTTGGGAAAAACATCGATGTTTTTGAAACATCGATACATCGACACCCATCCCTAAGGTTGAAATTGTTTGATTCACGATCGTCAAACTTTGAGCCGTCATTGTGAACGAACGGCTGGTCGTATAAGGCTGCGGATGGTCTTAAAAAATTCTTAGGAATAAACTCTCTCTAAATATGAAATAAAAAACATACCGTTCTATATGAATTTTTCGAGTTTTGGAATTTTCAAAATTTCAAAATTCGTAATTTTCGTAATTTTAACTCCTGATTAGATCATTAGGTCTAAATGTCTAGATCCTAAATGTTAGATTAATTATTATTATGAATTATCACTAATTATTCATAATTTTATCAAGTCCCTACCTAGTGGAAATGATTATAATTTATTGTTAGGTATTAATCATTTGTATTTATTATTAATAATTACTATTATTAATTAATACGATATAATTCTGAGGTTTTTAATACTACGTCGGTAATAACGTCGGTACCTACCAACAAACATTCGAAATTACCTTCATTTTCGTAGCATGAAACGTATTTCAGAACAAAAAACTCGACATCACTTTCAACCGTTTGATTCGTGTTGACAGGCTCAACCTTTGAGCCGTCATTGTGAACGAACGGCTGGTCGTACAAAGCTGCGGATGGTCTTAAAAAATTCTTAGGAATAAACTCTATCTAAATATGAAATAAATCTCTGCAAATTCTTGACACAACGGTTCATTATCTTCTTTGTACAGATCACCCTTCTGTCTAGATCACTAGGTCTAAATGTCTAGATCCCAAATGTTAGATTAATTATTATTATAAATTATCACTAATTATTAACAAGTACCTAGTGAAAATTATTATAATTTATTGTTAGGTATTAATAATTTGTATTTATTATTAATATTAATTATTATGAGTGTTTGTGGTTTTGTTGACCGTCAGTAACAATGATGTTGAGGGATGTCGAGGGTCGGTCAAATGAAAATTGATTTATGTGCCAACGTTTCGAAGAATATATTTCTTCATCTTCAGGGCCTAAAAACAGTTTCATAATATTGATTACAGTTCTATTGTGAGAAAGTTGTTGTAGTTATTTAATTACCATTAGTTATAGTTGTTGTAGTTATTTAGTTATATTTAGTTACAGTAATAATTTAGTTGTAGGTAGTTTTTATAAACAATTTGGTTAGTTAAAACAGATAGCTAAACAGATAAATTGAAATGGTGTGTGGGATGTACAATAATTTGTGACTTACAGTTTCAAAAATGGAGTTAGACTCCAACAGGGAAGTTCTTTCCTCCAGGGCACCGGAGTTACAACTTAACAACTTAGCTTAAAGTTACCTATATATGAAGGGTACCGGGAAAAAACAAGGATAGTCACAAAATTGTAATAGCGAGAAAAGCTGATTTATAAGTTTGAAACTGTACACAAATTGTAAATTACCATTTTTTTTGACGATTGCAATTTTCTCAGGTGCACTTACTATCCCTGAGACACTTGGCATAATCATATTTATGATAATAAATTTTCAATTAATAAGAGAAGTAACTTTCTACAATAACTCCAAATTTACTGGAACAAAACAAGGAATGTCACAATACCTATCCTATTAAGTCAGAAACAAAACTTCCTTATCACAGGTAGGTGACTCAGCAACAAGCTGTTTTGAAAGAATATGCATTTGAAAAACCATTAATGGTGCGGCAACTTGTTATAAAAATCTTGATTATGTGGGTGGCAAAATTCTTTCAAAACTTGGAGATCGTCATACTTCGGTTTGGACAGTGGCAGGCGATGTTTGTATGATGTTTCCGGTACCTCGAATTCTCCTGGATTTAATGAACGAGTTTCGTTTGACCTGACGAATTTTTTTTTTATTTCTTCTAACATTGATGGAGTGGCTCTCCCAAGAACAATTGTAAGTGCTGCGATGGTACACAAGACCTGGTTTGTCTTGAGACACTCGCAGTTCCCTCACTTTTTGAATTGGAAACGTGCACTTGGGTGCAAATTTGGGTTGCAGAAACATCGTCCACTGTTTTATGATTTTCTTCTTTACAGGGACAACTTTGAACGGCTCTGGTTTCTTCCTTGAAACTCGCAGTAGTTCATACCAATCCTTAGGCAGTTCCATTCTAGTTTTCAGATTGATGAGACCCATATTTTTATCGCATTCCAAGTATGAGTGGCCCCTGATTGGGAAAGTAACTTCGATGGACTCGAGCCTCTTCGCAGTATGAACGACGTAATAGAGAAATCTTATCATGGTGTAATTTTTATTTTGACCCCCAGCTGAGTCACAGAAGATGTGAAGATGTTTGACGTTCGGATCCAAGTAATTGAAGATAAAATGAAAAAGAAAAGATGAAACTTCATCTGCTCCCTTTTTACCAGCGTATTCAGGGTATGTGTAAAACACTGATCGGGCTGTGGATAGAGTGTGGACGTTGAAGGAGTACATTGACAACTGCCTTCGGTAATAAACGTCGTTCGTCGTTATGTTTGGCAAAGATATATTTTTTTGGTAATCCAGCGCAATCGCCTCTAGATCCACTCTTTGACGAGACGAAACTCGAGCCTTTTTTTTCCTGTTCATCTCCGTCACTCTCACTCATATTTAGGTAACTAATTTGTCGAAGAAACGGTATGCAATAAAAATCACGAACGAAAACAACGAAGCACAAGGACAAATGGAAACAACGCACACAGGATGATAATATTAGACGATAACAAGAAGGTAGGTTGCAAGAGGGTTGCACCTGTGACTATCCCGGTTTTTTCCCTGCAATGCTTGGACTATTCTTGTTTCTTCCCTGTAGGTTGAATCTTCTTCGTCAATTTTCACTGGACTAACCTGTTTTCAGCCCCAGGTTAATGTTATGATCTGATAGTACTCGCGAAGAAACGTGTGAAAATTGAACAAACAAAGTCGTAAAAAGCAGGTACTTTAAAAAGGTCGGTGTTATTCCAACTAACTTCATAAAATGGTACACATGCGAAAAGTAGAAAAACATTTGTGAATTTTCTAGTGAGACATGTTTGTGACGTGCCGATTTTCAATTGTTTAAAATGGTACCCGATGCCGTGCAATAGTGTTGTTGGATGGAACTGAAGAAACTGGGGATTTGACATTGATCCGTGGTTGCTACCTCTGCCATAATGAGTGTTTGTGGTTTTGTTGACCGTCAGTAACAATGATGTTGAGGTATGTTTTTGGTTTATTATCTTCGCTAATGAACCATTGGAATCGCCCAAAGAAAAAAATTTTTTAACCCCCCCCTCAAAATTTGTTGGTTTTACGTTTCAAGATACGTAGATTCAGAAAATCGAATAAAAAAAAATCCGTCCGTCACCCGTACGCCGTTCAAAACGAATTTTGAAATTTTGAAAATTTCATATCTCGAAAAATTCCCATCAAACGGTATGTTTTTTATTTCATATTTAGATAGAGTTTATTCCTAAGAATTTTTTAAGACCATCCGCAGCTTTGTACGACCAGCCGTTCGTTCACATTGGCGGCTCAAAGGTTGAGCCTGGCTCAAAGGTTGGTCAATTTTCCTAATAATGTAGCCAGGGGAGGAACATCATCTGGTTTTAGTGATGTCGAGTTTTTTGATCTGAAATACGTTTCGTGCTACGGAAATGAAGGTAATTTCGAATGTTTGTTGGTAGGTACTTCTTTTATAGAAAAATTATTACCGACGTAGTATTAAAAACCTCAGAATTATATGGTATTAATTAATCATAATTAATAATAATTATTATTAATAATAAATACAAATGATTAATACCTAACTATAAATTATAATAATTTTCACTAGGTACTTGATAAAATTATTAATAATTAGTGATAATTCATAATAATAATTAATCTAACATTTAGGATCTAGACATTTAGACCTAATGATCTAAACAGAAGGGTGATCGGTACAAAGAAGATAATGAACCGTTGTGTCATGAATTTGCAGAGTTTTTGAAACTTCACTAGTAATGGTGACTTTGGTCGGCTCCTGGCCAATCGTATGATCTCAATGATACTAGGATCTTCCGACACCCCTAGGACTTGTTCTATAAACGTGCGCACTATTTCATATAGATCGGAATCTGGCTCAAAATCAAGACCTGAGAAAATCAAATTGTTATTTCGGGACCTATTATCCATAATTTTTACCTTTTGATTGAGTCCAGAAAGTTCAGTTCTCAAGTCATTTACCTCGTTCTTTAGACCCTGGTTCTCTTTTCTCAATTCACTGATCGCATTAATCATTAACGCGAAATCTGCTTTCAGTTCCTGTTTAAGGTCTCCTATTTTAGCATCTATTACTCCACTAAAGCGATTGATCAGTTCGGAAATACAATCTTCGCTTAACATTTTGGGTTTTCAGTATTCGGTAGTTTCGAAGGGCCCCCGGGAAGAGAGTCTTTTTGTTTCCTTTTGTTGTTTCTGTCGGGAGTAAAAAACACTGCGACATATCAATATAAGAGGATAGGGGAAACGGTCGCATTCCTTCCCGAGGTTCACTCATCAATCGCCAAATAATCAGATTACAATATTGAACGTCGAGTGAGTGGAAGGGCTGACCTGGTAGCGGGAGTAGGGCCCATGAGTGGGGGCCGTCAAGTCAAGTGGGGGGCGTCAATTCAAGTGGGGAGCCAGCAGCGGAGCGTTAAATCAACGAGGTCCCGACGGAAAGTCCGAGAAACTGAGTTCATCACTAAACGCACTGTGTTTACGGCATAGATTCTATGCCATATAACTACACAGTGTGGAGTGGGATCAGTGTGAAAATTGTTTTTGGGTAAAACTACATCGAAAATGGAGTAGAATGCCGCCAGAGTGGGGGTCCTACCTCAATCCATTGGATAGTTATGATTTTGGTTTATTTTGGTTTATTATCTTCGATAAATGAACCATTGGAATCGCCCAAAGAAAAAAATGTTTAACCCCCCCTCAAAATTTGTTGGTTTACGTTTCAAGACACGTAGATTCAGAAAGTCGAATAAAAAATAATCCGTCCGTCCGACGTAGGCCGTCCCCCGTCCGCCGTCCCCCGTACGCCGTCCGCGCCACTTTGCCCAGTTAGCGTTGAGTTAAAATTACGAAATTTGGTTTCTGGGTTTGGACCAGCCCCACAATGATCCTCGAAACTTTGCATAACCCTAGGTCAAGGGGAAGGGGTTCAAAACGAAATTTAAAATTTCGACAATGTCATATCTCCAAATATTTAACTGAACCGCGTTATTTTTAGTTCACTTTTGAATGACCTGAAAAATTACGAATCTTTTAAGACCAATTGGATGTTTGTTCGACCAGCCGTTCGTTCACAGTGAGCGCGCAAGGGTTTAGGAAAAACACTAAACTTCGCGTCGAAAACGGCCGTTAGGTGAGTCAACCCACAGACGCCCAGAATAAAACTACCTTTTTTCATCTTCCCGGTAAACTACAGTCTAGAAATTTTAATCGTGAGTCGGGGATAGACCACGTTGCAATATTCACTCGGTGTCTCATCTGTAAAATTGTTTAAATAATACCTTTTTGTAATAATACAAATTAAATTTTGATGATGAGCTATTCACTTGAAATTTTAAAAATAGGTCAGAATTGGAGCACAATGCAATATTCACTCGGTTTCTTGTTTGTAAAATTGTTTAAATAATACCTATTAGTGATGATATGCTACATACTTGAAATTTTAAATATAGGTCAGAAATGGATGACATTTCAATATTCACTCGGTTTGAATGACGTGGTATGAGTATGGTATGGTATATTATTGTATGTATGATTTGGTGTATACAGTATGGTATGATAGGAAAGAAATTTGTAAGGGGTATGGTATGAGTACGGTGAGAATATGGTATGGTGCCGATTTGCAACACAGTCTGGTATAGACGGAAGGGTGATCTGCACAAGGAAGATAATAAACCGTTGTGATAAGAATTTGCAGAGTTTTTAGTGTTTTCACGGTCAACTCCGACCTCACCTCATGAAATCGAGTTTCTGGAACACTGAAGCGTCCATTTTAATTTTATCATACATTTTCGTATTCAACTTTAAATTTACTATAAGATAAACATAATTGCAACCTTATAAAATTTGATAACTCTGTTCATAATTGCAGTGAAAGAGAAAAGTTTAAAATTTGAGATTTTTCGATAAAATTCGAAACAGAGCCGATGTTCCAAAAATAGGCCCAGAAGTTGTCAAATCTCATAAAAACTTCCTCATTTCATGAGCTTTCCAACGGTATACTCAATTTCAGGATTACGACATTTTTTCTTGGAGAAATTAAGTTTCAAATACAAAAAACCAAGGTGGGGGCGTCAATCTTGGTAGGGAAGGGGGTGCAAGGAGTTAACTCACGTCCTCATTTCCTCCAGCTCTTGGACGTTGACCTTTACGAATAAACACTGATCTGGCTACACTTTTTCAAACAGCAATGAATACATTTCGCCGTTTTGGGAACAGTAGACGTTTAACCATGGCTGAGTTTAGTGTTCGGGAGTACGCAGAAATGCATTATGTCTACGGCTTGTGTAATAGAAACGCACTTGCAGCGCAAAGGGAGTACCGAACTCGATACCCAGATAGGCGTTGTCCCAGTCACGCAGTGTTCACGAGGCTGCACCAGCGTTTATTAAACACAGGCTCGGTAATGCGATCGCGAAGGGAAGATGCACCAACCGTTGCAGACGTTGGTGTTGAAGAATTTATTCTTGATCGTGTTTTGGCTGACCCCACTATCAGCGCTCGAGAAATAACTGCGGAGATAGGTGCTTCTCATTGGTATGTACTTAAGGTTCTACATAAAGAAAACTTCCGCCCGTATCATTTTACACAAGTGCAAGCATTAGAAGAGACCGATTTCGCCCTGTGTGAAGAATTTTGCAGGTGGATCCTCAAGAGGGACATTGTGGAATACCACGCTCTCAGAAATATTCTGTGGACGGACGAGTCTCTTTTTACTAGAGAGGGGGTATGCAACACCCATAATTTGCATGTTTGGCCTTCACAAAATCCACATGCATCTCGGGAATCCTCATTTCAACGACGTTTCACTGTTAACGTGTGGGCTGCTGTAGTCGGGAATAAACTGATAGGACCTCGTTATCTCCCACGAAATTTGAATGGAGTGACTTGAGATATTGTGAATACGGATATTACGATTCACGTACCTTTAGGACTGGATGATGGGGTGTAGTCAAAGATGACGAAAAGTAAGGGGGGAAACTGGGTTTATTCATACAATTAGAATAATTGCAATACTTCAAATAGGGGGACGGGAGGGAACTTGTTCCATGCGGCGATCGTAACTAACTGATTGCTCTCTCCAGTCTCTCTTAAGGAGAGGGGCCGCGGGGGGGTAGGTACGGGGGGTAGTGGGCTTTAACTCATCAGGTCCTGTGAGTGACCTCCACGTCACACTCCCCCTCCGTTGAAAAAGGGTGGAAGGGTATTTTGGGCTGCAAGTTTTAAAATTGTTTTTGTTTTGAGGGACATACCTATCCCTAGGGAAAAACCGTCCCTGCTCGTTCGAGTGTGCTGGAAAACCTTCAGCATTGGAGGTGATTGACGGGGTATAAAACAAATATGTTGAAAATAATAAGAAAATAATTTTACCTGAGGCAGGAATTGCACTCTGTGGAGGGAAATGCTTGGGTCGGTGGTGGAACGAGCAGAGTGGGGGAAAAAACCCTAGAAAATACAAGAAAATATGAAGAATTGGCTTACTGAAGTTTTGTCCCAAGTGCCTGAAGGGCCTGTTTGTTTTCGGGGAGGGAGCCGCTGATGAGGTACCTGTGAGCCCGGAATTAGGAAAAGGAGGTGGCCAGGATGATTAGTAGGGGCCAGGACAAACATGTCAGCATAATGTGGGGGGTGGGGGGCCGTTTTGGTACCACACGTTGACCAGAAACCAAGGGACTCGGTTCCTTTTCATCCGTGCAGCACGTGTGAAGGGGAGTTGCAGGATCAAGGTTCCTGGAAACATTTTGGGGGCAATTGTGAGGGATGGGGGCCATTATGGGTTCTGTCAAGGGGTTGGGGTGTTGTGGGGGTCCATCTGAATGATTGGAGTCCCGTGGTGGTTCTTTTGGGGGATCTTCTTGGGGAGTGTCCTCGAGTGAGATGACATCGAGGGGGTTATTTGGGGGGATTTCAGCAATTGAATTCTCCTGTGGGAGGGCGCAATGGAGTAGGATTGGGTTGGATTCAGGAGGTGGGTCTGTTATGTGGGGACGAACGATTGGGGGTTCTTCGACGACGAAGTTAGTTAAAGGGGTTGATGGGGGAGGGGGTAGATATTCCGGTGTAAGTGCTTGTGGCAGCGTAGCAGTGGCGTCAAGTGCTGGGCCCTGTTGCTTGACGTGAGTGTGTGGGACTGGTACTGGGTCGTCGCATTTTTCCTGTGAACAAGAGACTTGGGGCAGTATCTGTCGTTCAACCAGAGGGGGCAGGGGGTTAGTACGCTGTGTTAGTGACAAACGTAAAGCTAACTTATGGTGGGGGGTGGAGATTAATCCTGGGGTTGAACAATAAATGCAATCCAAGACATCTTTTAATCGTTGGGGCATTTGTCTCCATTCTGCATAAGGCATCATGGCACATTCTGAGTCATAGGACGAACAGCAATTGCCACAAAAGATCGGGTCGTCGTTTTCATCGATTGGAATAGGAATCCTACATCGATCGCAATAAAATTGGTGGAAATCTGTTAGCGGCATTATGATATTTACAAATAGTTTAATACGGCGGGAGTCGGAGGTTGGCGGGGAAGGTTTTTTGCCGGCTCGTAGCGGGAGATAGCCGGTGGACGCCGAGTGGTGGAGAAGGGCAGGCGGGGAAGGTGTAGCGGTGGTCGGGGGGAGCGTTTAAACGGAGCGGCGGGTGATGGAGAGGGGGACGACAGTTGATGCGCGTCGGAGGACGCGATTTGATGAAGTGGGGTGAAGGGGAGGGCGGTTGCAGTGGTGGTCGGGGGAGGGGTTCCTCAGTCGAGATCGGTTGAGGATGGAGGGGGGGTGGCGTGGGGAAGGTGTCTTAAGATGCAAAGGGGGGGCTGGCATACGAGAAGTGGGGCGAAGTGGGGAAGAGCCGATGAACGGGCAGGGGGGGTTCAGACCGGTGCGGCTGCAAGTGGAGGGGTTTTGGCGAATAGAAGGGGAATTGGGGCGAGGGGGGATCTCCGAATGGCCGACTCGTTGCAGCGACGATTCGCGATGTTTTCAACGAGCGATAGCCAGAAAAGGGGGATAGGAAAAAAATGTGTGGACCACACAAAAACACTATTGGGGGGGTTAGAAATGTGGGACAACACAAATGCTTATGATGTAATGGGATTTGGGCGGGCTGGGGAATGGTACAATAGCAGGAAGGCCGGGGGACCCATGCAACATAAGTTAGGCGTGAATCGAACGTTTTGCTCTGCTACCATGAGATATTGTGAATACGGATATTACGATTCACGTACCTTTAGGACTGGATGATGGGGTGTAGTCAAAGATGACGAAAAGTAAGGGGGGAAACTGGGTTTATTCATACAATTAGAATAATTGCAATACTTCAAATAGGGGGACGGGAGGGAACTTGTTCCATGCGGCGATCGTAACTAACTGATTGCTCTCTCCAGTCTCTCTTAAGGAGAGGGGCCGCGGGGGGGTAGGTACGGGGGGTAGTGGGCTTTAACTCATCAGGTCCTGTGAGTGACCTCCACGTCACAGACTTAATTGGAGTTCCTCCAAAACGATTTACCGATCCTGTTGCAAGATCTTCAACCTCAAACTCTTCAACAATTGATTTACCAACAGATGGGGCCCCACCGCATTATTCTACGGCAGTGAGAACATGGCTATCACAACGGTTTTCCACATGGATAGGGCTAGCTAGGGTGGTACCATTGCGTGGCCGCCGAGGTCCCCTGATCTCAACCCCATGGACTTCTTCGTTTGGGGATTTTTGAAACAAGAAGTCTACAAATCGCAGGTGAACACCGAACTTTATCGAAAAATCTCAAATTTTTAAATTTTTCTCTTTCACTGCGATTTTGAACAAAGTTATCGTGATTTTATAGGGTTGAAATTACGTTTATCTTATAGGAAATTTAATGCTGAATCCGAAAATGTATAATACAATTAAAATGGACGCTTCAGTGTTCCAGAAAACTTGATTTCACGACGTGAGGTCGGAGTTGACCGTGAAAACACGAAAAAAATCATAACTATCCAATGGATTTAGGTAGGACCCCCACTCTGGCGGCATTCTTCTCCATTTTCGATGTAGTTTTAACCAAAAAAATTTTCACACTGATCCCCATCCACCCTGTATATCTGGAAGGGCCTCTCCATTGTCCAATATCGAGCCTCCGATCTGGGGAATCCCCAGCAAACCACTTCCCTACGCGGACCTCCCACCACCCATCATCTCTTCCACGACACTCTGCCTCAACAGACCGGACGGCAAAAGAAGGAGCTATACCTTGAAATTGCCCTCTGAATCAACTTCGTTCCCATGCATGGCTACCCGGTGTACCAAATTTACAAAATTTGGTTCCAGTAATGCAGTAATATATGCTACATAGGTAGGTATTTATTTTTTGCCAAACAAAAAATTGTCAGGCTCGATGCAAAAGGTTGAATAATTGAGATGATGAAATAAGAAGTTTCTATTCTATTCTATTTGTAAGTACACAAGTATAAAATTCACAGTAATAAGTTTAAAAGTCTAAATTTACAAATGTATGTAGTAGGTATAATATACTATATGTATATATTATATACATTAATCAAAGTTACAGTAAAATAAAATTCTCTAAGCATTATTAAACAATATAAGTTTTGTTAATTTCTGTCGAACACCGAGTTGTTTCGGCTTCGTAGCGTCAATTGAGCTTTTTCTTGCCAAATGATGGCCATTAACTTTTGCCGATAAATCAGTTATCATTTTAATTAGCGTGTGTGATTTAGTTTGACCTTCAGTAAGAATGATGTTGATCCCTCAACATCATTTTAATTAGCGAATACTCATGTCTGTCACCTGTCCACTCTCTTTTTTTTTTTTTTTTTTTTTTTTCTTTCTTGAATAGTGTCCCTCCAAAATGAGAGTATACGTGGCACATATTTCTATTCATGTCAATTGAATAATTCGGAATTATTCATTTTGGTTTGGTAAATTTACATCTGGTGACAAAATTTCACAATTTTAAACACGTCATTAGACGCCCTCAGTAAGCCTCCTTTGGTTACGAAATCGCAAAAATGTGTGTAAGGGCTAAGATCGGTGTCGTCTGTGATGAGGAGAGCTATACACTCATCACATTTCAATCTTTTTTTAACTTTTTGGACCACGTACCCAGTAATGTCATACAGTATATTAGGTATCTTTGAAATATACTATCTCCATCTACTAAGTACATATATGATCTCCAGCGTAACTGCTTCCATTAGAGGGTGATCAAAATTAGTCGTGGCAATCTCTCCCTCATCCCCATCAGGGCTCTGAAAACGGAAAAATAAAAATAAATAAATATATGAACGAACGCTGCAAAATGTGGCAGAACATGGCTTTATTATTCTTACATTGAGCTAAATTGTGGTCGATGTGAGTCCAAGGATGGGGAGATACATAATTTAATTAAACATTAACCCCAAAACCCCATTTTTCACCCATTGCGACCCCGGGTAATGTTGGATCAAGCTGGCCCCTATTCCAATCGATTCAGTGTCCAAAATGACACGGAAAACGATACCCCACAGGCCCATATTATAAACTAGCTGTGTACCCGCGCTTCGCAACGGTAGACATTTTCCCCAAGTTTCATTCAGATCGGTCACGTAGTTTTAAAATCACTGAACCCCCCCCCCCCCCCAAAAAAAAAAAAAAGAAAAACTTACTAAGGACTCTCCCTACCTGGTCAGAAACCTTCCCCAATGTTCACACAACATAATTTCAAAGTTTCACTCCAATTCGTCAAGTAGTTTTTGGATTGCCGGTAAACCCCCCACACACAACCTGTACCCCCCCCCCCCTCCCTCCTAACTTGGTCAGAAACCTTCCCCAATGTTCACTCAACGTATTCCCGAAGTTTCGTTCAGATTGGTCAAGTAGTTTTGAAATCCGGTGATACCCCCCCCCCCACCTAACTGCCTTTAACCCCCCCCCCTCCACTTGAAAGTACTCGTCGAGCTTAATCCAGAGACTACTTACAATCGGATTTACGTTCAACCGTTCAAAAGTTATAACATTAACGTCCTCATAGAAGTGATTATAACACGTTTTTTACTAGTATTTCATTCATAGCGTTTCAACGTATGGACAGATTCAAACGCGAATTTTTCATAAACCTTCCCAGATAAATTCTGCGTCAATTGGTACCAGCCGCAACTTTCTACGTTCAGCCGTTCTCAATTGATGATGAGACAAACAAACAGACAAACAAACGGACAAACCGACAGACACGATTGATAGACAGACAGACACGATAATGAATGATGCTTATCATTATTTATTATTCAAAGAATTATTCAATAATACCATATTGTCTGGAAGGAGGTAAATTCTAAAAAAGGAGGTAAACAAACAGACACGAATTCTAAATTATAAAAACTCTGCAAATTCTTGACACAATGGTTTATTATCTTCCTTGTGCAGATCACCCTTCTGTCTATACCAGACTGTGTTGCAAATCAGCACCATACCATATTCTCACCGTACTCATACCATACCATACGAATTTCTTTCCTATCATACCATACTGTACTATACCAAATCATACATACAATAATATACCATACCATACTCATACCATGTCATACACACCGAGTGAATATTGAAATGTCATCTATATCTGACCTATATTTAAAATTTCAAGTATCTAGCTCATCATCAAAATTTAATTTGTTTAAACAAATAGGTATTATTTAAACAATTTTACAGACAAGAAACCGAGTGAATATTGCATTGTGATCCAGTTCTGAACTATTTTTAAAATTTTAAGTCAATAGCTCATCATCAAAATTTAATTTGTATTATTACAAAAAGGTATTATTTAAACAATTTTACAGATGAGAAACCGAGTGAATATTGCAATGTGGTCTATCCCCGACTGACGGTTAAAATTTCTAGACTGTAGTTTACCTGGAAGATGAAAAAAGGCAGTTTTATTCTGGGCGTCTGGGGGTTGGGTCACATAACGGCCGTTTTCGACGCGAAAGTTTAGTGTTTTTCCTAAACCTTTGCGCGGTCACTGTGAACGAACGGCTGGTCGCACAAAAATCCAATTGGTCTAAAAAGATTCGTAATTTTTCAGGTCATTCAAAAGTGAACTAAAAATGACACCGTTCCATGAGAATTTTTAGAGATATGACATTGTCGAAATTTCAAAGTTCGTTTTGAACCTCTTCCCCTTGACCTAGGGTTATGAAAAGTTTCGAGGATCATTGTGGGGCTGGTCCAAACCCAGAAACCAAATTTCGTAATTTTAGCTCAACGCTAACTGGGCAAAGTGCCACGGACGGCGGACGGCGGACGGCGTACGGCGTACGGCGTACGGGTGACGGACGGATTTTTTTTTTATTCGATTTTCTGAATCTACGTATCTTGAAACGTAAACCAACAAATTTTGAGGGGGGGTTAAAATTTTTTTTCTTTGGGCGATTCCAATGGTTCATTATCGAAGATAATAAACGAAAACTCTGCAAATTCTTGACACAACGGTTTATTATCTTCTTTGTACAGATCACCCTTCTGTCTAGATCACTAGGTCTAAAAGTCTAGATCCTAAATGTTAGATTAATTATTATTGTCAATTATCACTAATTATTAACAATTTTATCAAGTACCTAGTGAAAATTATTATAATTTATTGTTAGGTATTAATAATTCGTATTTATTATTAATAATAATTATTATTAATTATGATTAATTAATACGATATAATTCTGGGGTTTTTAATACTACGGCGGTAATAATTTTTCTATAAAAGAAGTACCTACCGACAAACATTCGAAATTACCTTCATTTCCGTAGCACGAAACGCACCTCAGAACAACAAACTCGACATCACTTAAGCCATATGATGTTCCAAAGAGCTTGTTAGTATGAAAATGGACCTGTATTTCAACAGTTTGATTCACGATCGTGTGGTGAGGCACAATCTTTGAGCCGTCATTGTGAACGAACGGCTGGTCGTACACAGCTGCAGATGGTCTTAAAAAATTCTACGGAACAAACTCTATCTAAATATGAAATAAAAAACATACCGTTCTATATGAATTTTTCGAGATATGAGATTTTCAAATTTTCGAAATTCGTTTTGAACCCCTTCCCCTTGACCTAGGGTTATGAAAAGTTTCGAGGACCATTGTGGGGTTGGTCGAAACCCATAAAAAAAATTTCGTAATTTTAACTCAACGCTAACTGGGCAAAGTGGCGCGGACGGCGGACGGCGGACGGCGGACGGCGGACGGCGTACGGCGGACGGCGTACGGCGGACGGACGGATTTTTTTTTATTCGATTTTCTGAATCTACGTATCTTGAAACGTAAACCAACAAATTTTGAGGGGGGGTTAAAAAAATTTTTTCTTTGGGCGATTCCAATGGTTCATTATCGAAGATAATAAACCAAAAGGAGGTAAAATTCTAAATTCTAAATTTCTAAATTCTAAAAATTCTAAATTCTAAAAAAGGAGGCAGACAAACAGACAGACACGATTGATAGACAGACAGACACGATAATGAATGATGGTTATCATTATTTATTATTCAAAGAATTATTGAATAATATCATATTGTCTGAAAGGAGGTAAATTCTCTCCTATTCAACCTAGGAGTGGCTTGAGAGGTTTTTGGAAATAATAAACCAAATAGGGGAAAACAAGTTTTCGGTACAAGACTTCGATGAGGCTGGCACGAGTGAGAGAGAGAGACAGGCTAAATTGACAAGAGTAATACATACCTTATATTTTCGTTCTATGACTCTCCTTTTCTTTGGCTGGGAAGTAGTCATGTAAGAGGGAAAGTTGAAAATACTCGTAGTTGGAATGGCATCTCTTGTTAGTACCCCAGGTTTTCCGTATAAACTTTGTTCGAAGTGTTTACTACATATTTTGGAAGACTTCGAGGGTTTGAAATTCTTCCTATTTGTAGCTGTGATCCATTTTTGGTTTATTATATTCGAATTTTTTTTAACCCCCCCTCAAAATTTGTTGGTTTACGTTTCAAGATACGTAGATTCAGGAAATCGAATAAAAAAAAAAAATCCGTCCGTCCGCCGTACGCCGTCCGCGGCACTTTGCCCAGTTAGCGTTGAGTTAAAATTACGAAATTTTTTTTATGGGTTCCGACTAACCCCACAATGGTCCTCGAAACTTTTCATAACCCTAGGTCAAGGGGAAGGGGTTCAAAACGAATTCCAGCTTCTTGACGGTTTGTACAATTGTACGAAGCTCAAGATATAACCATATTTATGATTATATCTTGTGTAGCTACTTATATATTACCCGTCTATATCACAGGGAAGAATGCGGGGTCAAATGAGGAGTGGAAAACAGAGTAGAATGCACTCGAATGATGTTCGTGGAATGAACGTAGAACTCTATATATCGTTTTATTGGAATAAATGAAGGAAGCATAATATGTAATTTCGGTCAACGGAACGATTGGTGTCGTTGCAGATGCACGTGTTTATTAATGCTCTGTAATTATCAGTCAAACTAAGTGGTTTTTCCTCCGATTTTCGCGGTTATTTTTGGCTCGTTCCGTCTTCCGTAAACCATAGAACTATATATAGTATATAGTATATATACCTGGAAGGGCCTCTGCCATTGGGACTTGGAGGGAAAAACCGAGCCGGCTCTTTGGGGATTCCCCAGATGACAGGCAGCATATTTTCCTCTTGGTCAGTGACGTACAGAGAACACAGAACATGACCAGCACAGTCAGCCGGCTACATACCCTTGAAAACACGTTTTTGCTTGGTGCAAACCGCTGCTGGTATTCCCGTACAGCTTCAGTGGCGTTTTGGTTTGTGAAACCATAAACCAGCAGCATGTCCGCATATTCTTGAGTCGGAAAAATTGCCGAGGGACAAGTGGATGAGTAGACAGGTCACGAACTGACCAATTAATGATGTTCGGAACCTAGTGTTATAATGCGCAGGCTGGTTTAATTAATTGCGATGGGGGGAGGGGGGATTGAAGTTGAAAATACACTACATTGTCTTGATTGCCAACGATAGTAATGTTTAGCTTGGCCTACCTAGTCTAACAAAATTACCATACAAATCAACAGAAATTACGAAAATTTATAAGTGACTGCTTATTTGAGAAGTCTTGTGTCATCATTTGACTTGGCGACACAAAGATTGCGAACAAGATTGCTTGTCGAATTATACTGAAAGATCCACGGTTTATGTCACGGGAACGAGGATTTGACACCATGAGTCCACTGTAAACCATTTTTTTATCATACCATTGGAAAGCTGAGCTTTTGGGCCAACTTTTTGGGTTACAGTATGCAAGTAACCGGCAGATTCAGTTAGGCTTAGAAACGTTTGACAAAACTGTACATTTCCAAAATTTTCGAGACTTTCCTATTCGGGCTCATTTTTCAATATCAGAATCTTCTTTGAAAAGTTTTTGAATTTTGACTGAAAAATGTGGGATTTATGGCCATTTTAGTGACCAAAAGGTCGAAAACACGAAAACAATTTTAAAAGTGAAAAAAGTCTGATCAGTATTAAGACGTTTTAGGGGGGGGGGGGGATTCCTCATACATTCCCAAAATGAAACATTCTGACAGGTGACGCCTCATTTCAAAGGTTATTTTATGGTGAATACGATGGTGAAATCAGAATTGCGATATCTCATTCTTTTCTCAAACTGGAGCACTTTGAAGATGAAGAAACGTGGTTGTTACTAGATATGATCTTCATGTTAAGGGCATGCAGGACATATGTCCGATTTTTGAAATTTATAGAATAAATTTTGGTTTATTATCTTCGATAATGAACCATTGGAATCGCCCAAAGAAAAAATTTTTTTAACCCCCCCTCAAAATTTGTTGGTTTACGTTTCAAGATAGGTACGTAGATTCAGAAAATCGAATAAAAAAAAATCCGTCCGTCCGCCGTACGCCGTCCGCGCCACTTTGCCCAGTTAACGTTGAGCTAAAATTACGAAATTTGGTTTCTGGGTTTGGACCAGCCCCACAATGATCCTCGAAACTTTTCATAACCCTAGGTCAAGGGGAAGGGGTTCAAAACGAATTTTGAAAATTTGAAAATCTCATATCTCGAAAAATTCATGTAGAACGGTATGTTTAGGTTTATTATCTTCGATAATGAACCATTGGAATCGCCCAAAGAAAAAATTTTTTTAACCCCCCCCTCAAAATTTGTTGGTTTACGTTTCAAGATACGTAGATTCAGAAAATCGAATAAAAAAAATCCGTCCGTCCGCCGTACGCTGTCCGCCGTCCGCGCCACTTTGAGCTAAAACGTTAACGTTGAGCTAAAATTACGAAATTTGGTTTCTGGGTTTGGACCAGCCCCACAATGGTCCTCGAAACTTTCCATAACCCTAGGTCAAGGGGAAGGGGTTCAAAACGAATTTTGAAAACTTGAAAATCTCATATCTCGAAAAATTCATATAGAACGGTATGTTTTTTATTTCATATTTAGATAGAGTTTGTTCCGTAGAATTTTTTAAGACCATCCGCAGCTTTGTACGACCAGCCGTTCGTTCACAATGACGGCTCAAAGATTGTGCCTCACAACACGATCATGAATCAAACTGTTGAAATACAGGTCCATTTTCATACTAACAAGCTCTTTGGAACATCATATGGCTTAAGTGATGTCGAGTTTGTTGTTCTGAGGTGCGTTTCGTGCTACGGAAATGAAGGTAATTTCGAATGTTTGTTGGTAGGTACTTCTTATAGAAAAATTATTACCGACGTAGTATTAAAAACCTCACAATTATATCGTATTAATTAATCATAATTAATAATAATAATTATTAATAATAAATACGAATTATTAATACCTAACAATAAATTATAATAATTTTCACTCGGTACTTGATAAAATTGTTAATAATTAGTGATAATTGATAATAATAATTAATCTAACATTTAGGATCCTGACATTTAGACCTAGTGATCTAGACAGAAGGGTGATCTGTACAAAGAAGATAATGAACCGTTGTGTCAAGAATTTGCAGAGTTTTTTTAAATTGTGGCCAACGTTTTTTTTATTGAAAAAACGTGACGAGGGGGCATTATTGGAAGGTTAATAGATCGCAAAATGCAAACATCGCAGTTGAAACATGTAAAATGAACGAGCAGGATCTCAGATAAATTTCGAATTTTCTCGAGTTTTCGATGAATGTCTCGTAACCTTCTTCTTATTGGATGTCTTGGCGCTTCTGTAATGGCGGAAAAACTCCCCCGCATTTCATAACTGCAAGTCAATCCTTAGAAACCTTCCAACCCAGGCCCTCAAGTCTGCTCTTATCTGATAACAGAATGAGATATTGGAATTTTGACTTCACCGTTGTGTTGAGAGTTAAAATGCCCAAAAACTGAGGGGGTTTTGGTGAGTTGCGGTGAGGGGGGGGGGGGGTTACCCATAAATTCCAAAAATGATACGGTCTGTCAAGTGACACCTCATTTTAAAGGTTTTGACGCTCTGAATAAGCTGGCGAAGTCATAATTGCGATACCTTATTTCGTTCTCAAACTTGAGTACTTTGAAGATGAAGAATACCTACGTTCTTCATGTTAAGTCTGCTCTAATTTTATAACAGAATGAGATGTCGCAATTCTGACTTCACCTTCGTGGTCAGCGTTGAAAGTCCTAAAGCTGAGGAGGGTTTTGGGGTGTTTTCGGTTGGGGGGGGGGGGAGGTTCACTCATAAATTCCAAAAATGATACGGTCTGTCAAGTGACACCTCATTTTAAAAGTTTTTACACGCTAAAAAAGATGGTTAAGTCAGAATGCTATAATATAGCATTCTGACTTATTATCTTATTATCTTGAGATATTATCTTATTCCGCTCTCCAACTGGAGCTCTTTCAGCTCAAAATTCTGGATAATTTCGTTCGATAAATTGAGAAGAAGTCTTGAGTTTTTACATTACTATCCTGGATTTTTATGTACATTTCCAATGATTTTCCCTAATTGTTTACCCTTTTTTGCACGTTTCAACTCGCCAATTTGCGAAACATTATTCCGGCATCAACAACGGCACTGCAGACAAGTATTATATATTTATATGTTTAGTGGAGGTTGTTTTGACTAGGAAACAGTAAAGTAGTTTGCGGGTGAGGATGACCAACACTAGTCGTTGTTATCATTTGGTTTATTACGACGTTTCGATCGTGGAACACGATCCTAATCATGTATCCTAAAAAACAAAAATATGGGAGAGTTATTATGTATGAATGGAATAAAGGGTTAAATAGAAATGGTGACTTAAAAACTAGTTATGAACTTACATGATAATTGTCCGATTGTCCAATCGCGACACAGTAATGTTTGACAAGTAATTGACAAGTAATGCATGAGATGGATGGATGTTGTTGGGATGGATATTATAAAGTTACGGTGTGGAGGTTTGTATAGGTACTTGTGTTATTGAGAATGGAGGATGATTTGGATTGTGAATGGGATGGTTCATTTTAAAAGTCTATGGTATGTTGTGGCTAATCTGTTGACGTCTCTTTTGTAGTTCATGGAGTTATGAGTTTTTAAGATGTACGCCATTTCTTTGATTTTTCTTTTTTCAAAGTTGGGCTCAATGCATTTAATTTTCCAATCTTTGATATGTGGGTTGTGTTTAAGTGTGGCTGAGTGTTTGGCAAAGGCTGTGGCGTAGGTAAAATCATCAGGATTGGAGCTGTTGTTTAGCAATGCTTTATTGTTGTCTCGTATGCGACCTTTGATTCTTTCAGTACCCAATTGTCTTGTTTCACCTATATATGGGTCATTCTCCGAAAGTGGGGAATTCCGGAACTCTACTTTGACCAGCATTCAAACATGAATTATGGGGTTTTTTCTTCTGAAATTCTGTTTTGGGTGGCCCAGTAGGACACCTCTAGTAATATGCAATCATTAATATGTTTATTCTAGGCGAAAAGTGGAAATTTGTAAACACTCGACGAAAACATTTTTTAAAAATTCGCTAAAAAGGAACATGGTTAAAAAAAAAAAAAAACGGAATATCATCCTCCTGCATGTTCAAGCACTTTCTGTGATACAGTTTTGCGCACAGCGACACTATTCATATTGACACTTCTCCCACATGTGAAACAGAATCCTCGTCGGTTGGATAATTTTTGTGATTTAGGATTTAAGAATTAGGTATTACTTCGATTACCATCAATCGGTATTTCAAGTTGCGAACCGACTTGAACTGATGGATCACAATCGATTCATGGTTCATGAACTCTTTGATTTTTTTCTCAAATAAATTGACAGTCTCGAGGATTGTTGATTTAAACAGGTCCTTCACGACATGTTTCGCCATTTTCTTATGCGGATTCAAACCTTAGCCGGTAGGTACTGAACGTATCAGTCTTGGACACCCATTGATAATATGCGATCTCGCCGTTTTTAAATGGCTGATATGGTATCTGAAGATCCTTGCATGAGCCACACTTTCTTTCTAGACACGAAATACAATTTTTTCGCCTTCTGTTCTAGTCGTTTGTGATTTCACCAAACTCTTCTCTTAGAGATCAACGCGATATGTTGCTTGCCAGGCGTTGTTGGTGTTTCCGAAGTTTGTGTATCAGGCGGCAGAGATGGTTGGTTGGTAGCAAGGTTTGTTTTGTTGTTTTGGTACCACTTCCGAAACTTCTCTCTCCAGATTTTTCTGTTCACTCGTTCACTTGATTTCGTGGAGTCATGTCCTTTGCTAGTTTGATCTGAAGAGGAAAAAAAAAAAGAAACGAACCGCTCAGATTTAAAAAAAGTTGAGAATGATGGTGTTGCTTTAAAATTAAAATATGCCTTGGTATTTTAATGGAAAACCGGCACTGGCCGAGTACGAATATTCGGGATTCGGCGAACATCGAGCGACCCTCCACAACACTATTTCCTATTGGAAATAGGCGAGCATCGGCTAGGTGCTCAACGAATATCCCTTATACATTTTCGTACTACAATACACAGTAGGCTGTACAATAGAAAAGTCAAACAGAGAAAAAATAATTTAACAGTGACTAGAACAACAGCAGACTGCACTCTACAACATATCCGATGAAATATGTAGGTATGTACTAACCTTTTTGGTCTTATACTATATTATACTGTCAATTTAGTGTATAATAATATTATAATACAGTATACATATACCTATATATGGCCGAGCTAGGCAGGTAATAAGTCTACTCTAAATGCACCATTCAAGGACCGATTATTATTGTTAGGCATTATTGTTATTACTTATGTATTAATATTGATTATTATTAGGTCTAAAATCTTATTTTTTCTTAAAACAGTACTAGAAAGAAAGTGTGGTGGAAAGCAGAGTTGAGGTTGTGAAGCAGTGGTGTTCGATGACTGGCAGGTTTTTTTCAAACATTTAGGTAGGTACCCTATCATACAAAACTTGGTGTTGTGAGAATCAGAAACGCTATCAAACCCCTAAGTTAAGCGGTCCTCATTGTAGTATTTTTATTCTTCTCTATCCTCCCTCACTACTGTCTAACTCCCTCATTTTGCTCAAGTGTGAGGGAAATAGAGTGTGGGAGATAGAAATAAAGGCAAATCTTGTTTTTTCAATGAGTTGGCTCCAATATTCATCAACTCCAAGGGATGTTTTCAAACCGTCTCGGCAGCCGCTACTTTAAGAAAGAAGAATAAAAAACGTAAACACTTACCGTATTCTAGTTTTTCGAGAGTGAGGGAGATAGCAGTTCGTTTTAGAAACTTCGAAATCACACTGGAAACCACACAGAACAACGAAAACATGCACTGAAATGGCCGTGGCTTTTGAATTTGGGTTCTCTGGGCTTTGGGTGACAGAAAGACGAAAACTCTGCAAATTCTTGACACAACGGTTTATTATCTTCTTTGTGCAGATTACCATTCTGTCTAAATGATAGATTGATGATTATTATTTAAAGTACGCAAATTCGGGGTTCCTTGAAACTTTTCATAACCCTAGATCGTGGGGAAGGGGTTCAAAACAAATTTTGAAGTTTCAGATCAAGTTTGAAATAATTTTTTTTTTTTTGTCGTCCGCATGAATAACTACTGTTGGGATATCTACTTGTTATACCTACTTATTATTGAGTGTGTGTGGTTTTGTTGACCGTCAGTAACAATGATGTTGAGGGATGTCGAGGATCGGTCAAATGAAAATTGATTTATGTGCCAACGTTTCGAAGAATATATTTCTTCATCTTCAGGGCCTAAAAACAGTTTCATAATATTGATTACAGTTCTATCGTGAGAAAGTTGTTGTAGTTATTTAATTACCATTAGTTATAGTTGTTGTAGTTATTTAGTTATATTTAGTTACAGTAATAATTTAGTTGTAGGTAGTTTTTATAAACAATTTGGTTAAACGAATGACGTTAAAACAGATAGCTAAACAGATAAATTGAAATGGTGTGTGGGATGTACAATAATTTGTGACTTACAGTTTCAAAAAATGGAGTTAGACTCCAACAGGGAAGTTCTTTCCTCCAGGGCACCGGAGTTACAACTTAACAACTTAGCTTAAAGTTACCTATATATATATACGGATGAAAGTACATCCAAGAGTGGGGTAACAAAAGCCAGGACATCGTGGGGCCAAGAAACGTGTGAAAATTGAACAAACAAAGTCGTAAAAAGCAGGTACTTTAAAAAGGTCGGTGTTATTCCAACTAACTTCATAAAATGGTACACATGCGAAAAGTAGAAAAACATTTGTGAATTTTCTAGTGAGACATGTTTGTGACGTGCCGATTTTCAATTGTTTAAAATGGTACCCGATGCCGTGCAATAGTGTTGTTGGATGGAACTGAAGAAACTGGGGATTTGAGATTGATCCGTGGTTGCTACCTCTGCCATAATGAGTGTGTGTGGTTTTGTTGACCGTCAGTAACAATGATGTTGAGGAATGTCGAGGGTCGGTCAAATGAAAATTGATTTATGTGCCAACGTTTCGAAGAATATATTTCTTCATCTTCAGGGCCTAAAAACAGTTTCATAATATTGATGACAGTTCTATCGTGAGAAAGTTGTTGTAGTTATTTAATTACCATTAGTTATAGTTGTTGTAGTTATTTAGTTATATTTAGTTACAGTAATAATTTAGTTGTAGGTAGTTTTTATAAACAATTTGGTTAAACGAATGACGTTAAAACAGATAGCTAAACAGATAAATTGAAATGGTGTGTGGGATGTACAATAATTTGTGACTTACAGTTTCAAAAAACTCTGCAAATTCTTGACACAATGGTTTATTATCTTCCTTGTGCAGATCACCCTTCTGTCTATACCAGACTGTATTGCAAATCGGCACCATACCATATTCTCACCGTACTCATACCATACCATACGAATTTCTTTCCTATCATACCATACTGTATTATACCAAATCATACATACAATAATATACCATACCATACTCATACCATGTCATAGAAACCGAGTGAATATTGAAATGTCATCCATTTCTGACCTATATTTAAAATTTCAAGTATCTAGCTCATCATCAAAATTTAATTTGTTTAAACAAATAGGTATTATTTAAACAATTTTACAGACAAGAAACCGAGTGAATATTGCATTGTGATCCAGTTCTGACCTATTTTTAAAATTTCAAGTCAATAGCTCATCATCAAAATTTAATTTGTATTATTACAAAAAGGTATTATTTAAACAATTTTACAGATGAGAAACCGAGTGAATATTGCAATGTGGTCAATCCCCGACTCACGGTTAAAATTTCTTGACTGTAGTTTACCGGGAAGATGAAAAAAGGTAGTTTTATTCTGGGCGTCTGGGGGTTGGGTCACATAACGGCCGTTTTCGACGCGAAAGTTTAGTGTTTTTCCTAAACCTTTGCGCGGTCACTGTGAACGAACGGCTGGTCGCAAAAAAATCCGATTGGTCTTAAAAGATTCGTAATTTTTCGGGTCATTCAAAAGTGAACTAAAAATTACACCGTTTCATGAGAATTTTTAGAGATATGACATTGTCGAAATTTCAAAGTTCGTTTTGAACCCCTTCCCCTTGACCTAGGGTTATGAAAAGTTTCGAGGATCATTGTGGGGCTGGTCCAAACCCAGAAACCAAATTTTGTAAGTTTAGCTCAACGCTAACTGGGCAAAGTGGCACGGACGGCGGACGGCGTACGGGGGACGGCGTACGGGGGACGGCGTACGGCGGACGGACGGATTTTTTTTAATTCGATTTTCTGAATCTACGTATCTTGAAACGTAAACCAACAAATTTTGAGGGGGGGTTAAAAAAATTTTTTCTTAGGGCGATTCCAATGGTTCATTATCGAAGATAATAAACCAAAAAACTCTGCAAATTCTTGACACAACGGTTTATTATCTTCCTTGTGCAGATCACCCTTCTGTCTATACCAGACTGTATTGCAAATCGGCACCATACCATATTCTCACCGTACTCATACCATACCATACGAATTTATTTCCTATCATACCATACTGTATTATACCAAATCATACATACAATATATATACCATAATATACAATAATATATTTAAAATTTCAAGTATCTAGCTCATCATCAAAATTTAATTTGTTTAAACAAATAGGTATTATTTAAACAATTTTACAGACAAGAAACCGAGTGAATATTGCATTGTGATCCAGTTCTGACCTATTTTTAAAATTTCAAGTCAATAGCTCATCATCAAAATTTAATTTGTATTATTACAAAAAGGTATTATTTAAACAATTTTGCAGATGAGAAACCGAGTAAATATTGCAATGTGGTCTATCCCCGACTCACGGTTAAAATTTCTAGACTGTAGTTTACCGGGAAGATGAAAAAAGGTAGTTTTATTCTGGGCGTCTGGTGGTTGGGTCACATAACGGCCGTTTTCGGCGCGAAAGTTTAGTGTTTTTCCTAAACCTTTGCGCGCTCACTGTGAACGAACAGCTGGTCGCACAAAAATCCAATTGGTCTTAAAAGATTCGTAATTTTTCAGGTCATTCAAAAGTGAACTAAACATTACACGGTTCAGTTAAATATTTGGAGATATGACATTGTCGAAATTTTAAATTTCGTTTTGAACCCCTTCCCCTTGACCTAGGGTTATGAAAAGTTTCGAGGATCATTGTGGGGCTGGTCCAAAACCAGAAACCAAATTTCGTAATTTTAGCTCAACGCTAACTGGGCAAAACGGCGTGGACGGCGGACGGCGGACGGCGTACGGGGGACGGCGTACGGCGTACGGTGTACGGCGTACGGCGGACGGACGGATTTTTTTTTATTCGATTTTCTGAATCTACGTGTCTTGAAACGTAAACCAACAAATTTTGAGGGGGGGTTAAAAAAATTTTTTCTTTGGGCGATTCCAATGGTTCATTATCGAAGATAATAAACCAAAAGGAAGCGCAAATGATTTGATTTTGCGCGATTTTGTAAAAAGTGTGAGGGAAATAGGCATCATACCTGTGACAGACATGTGATTAGCCGCCAATTCGTCATGGTGAACTCCGGGTGATTAATTTTATGGGTATCATCAACTAGAGAGGATTCCGAAACAATTCGTGTATAACAATAAATTAACCATCTCTGAGGATGGCGAACGTAGATGATTATTGTAGCGGATTAACGACGTGGGACACGTGAGGGAGATAGAGTTGGAGCCATTCAATTAATTATATCTATGATGTATATTAATATTTAGGGAAACAAAATGAATCAAATCTTCGGGAATGCATCTTAGAATATGGGAGAAAAATTGGAAAAACAAAATCTCGATTGAACTCAAAAGAAGCTTATGGACCCGAAAATTCCCTACTTTCGTAGAATGACCCATATATAGAGTCACAGTCTTGGCAATTGGCAGAATAAACTATATTGCTAATTTCTTCTTTTGTTTTATTATCTTCGATAATGAACCATTGGAATCGCCCAAAGAAAAATTTTTTTAACCCCCCCTCAAAATTTGTTGGTTTACGTTTCAAGATACGTAGATTCAGAAAATCGAATAAAAAAAATCCGTCCGTCCGCCGTACGCCGTCCGCCGTACGCCGTCCGCCGTACGCCGTACGCCGTCCGCGCCACTTTGCCCAGTTAGCGTTGAGCTAAAATTACGAAATTTGGTTTCTCGGTTAGGACCAGCCCCACAATGATCCTCGAAACTTTTCATAACCCTAGGTCAAGGGGAAGGGGTTCAAAACGAAATTTAAAATTTCGACGATGCCATATCTCAAAATATTTAACTGAACCGTGTCAATTTCACACGAATCTTTTAAGACCAATTGGATTTTTGTGCGACCAGCCGTTCGTTCACAGTAATCGCGCATAGTTTTAGGAAAAACACTAAACTTTCGCGTCGAAAACGGCCGTTATGTGACCCAACCCCCGGACGCCCAGAATAAAACTACCTTTTTACATCTTCCCGGTAAACTACAGTCTAGAAATTTTAACCGTGAGTCGGGGATAGACCACATTGCAATATTCACTCGGTTTCTCATCTGTAAAATTGTTTAAATAATACCTTTTTGTAATAATACAAATTAAATTTTGATGATGAGCTATGGACTTGAAATTTTAAAAATAGGTCAGAACTGGATCACAATGCAATATTCACTCGGTTTTTTGTCTGTAAAATTGTTTAAATAATACCTATTTGTTTAAACAAATTAAATTTTGATGATGAGCTAGATACTTGAAATTTTAAATATAGGTCAGAAATGGATGACATTTCAATATTCACTCGGTTTGTATGACATGGTATGAGTATGGTATGGTATATTATTGTATGTATGATTTGGTATAATACAGTATGGTATGATAGGAAAGAAATTCGTATGGTATGAGTACGGTGAGAATATGGTATGGTGCCGATTTGCAACACAGTCTGGTATAGACAGAAGGGTGATCTGCACAAGGAAGATAATAAACCGTTGTGTCAAGAATTTGCAGAGTTTTTTCATCTTCCCGGTAAACTACAGTCTAGAAATTTTAACCGTGAGTCGGGGATAGACCACATTGCAATATTCACTCGGTTTCTCATCTGTAAAATTGTTTAAATAATACCTTTTTGTAATAATACAAATTAAATTTTGATGATGAGCTATTGACTTGAAATTTTAAAAATAGGTCAGAACTGGATCACAATGCAATATTCACTCGGTTTCTTGTCTGTAAAATTGTTTAAATAATACCTATTTGTTTAAAAAAATTAAATTTTGATGATGAGCTAGATACTTGAAATTTTAAATATAGGTCAGAAATGGATGACATTTCAATATTCATTCGGTTTGTATGACATGGTATGAATATGGTATGGTATATTATTGTATGTATGATTTGGTATAGTACAGTATGGTATGATAGGAAAGAAATTCGTATGGTATGGTATGAGTACGGTGAGAATATGGTATGGTGACGATTTGCAACACAGCCTGGTATAGACAGAAGGGTGATCTGCAAAAGGAAGATAATAAACCGTGGTTTTTATCGGGTCTTTAAGTTGGCTGAAGAGTTTTTTGTTGCTATTGACTGGGTGATTATAAAAGGAGATTTTTGTATTTGGGCTGTAGGTGTTGAGTTTTCTCTTGATGACTAGTGATGCGGATCATATCAATTCTATTTAACCCTTTATTCCATTCATACATAATAACTCTCCCATATTTTTGTTTTGTAGGATACATGATTAGGATCGTGTTCCACGATCGAAACGTCGTAATAAACCGAATGATAACAACGACTAGTGTTGGTCATCCTCACCCGCAAACTACTTTATATGTTTATGTATGTGTCACTCCAGACGATAACTCTCGATCGAATGGAGATAAAAGTTCAAATTTGCACAAAAAATCCGTCTTGGCAATCGAAAGGCTAATTTCGTAGATGGGAAGAATCGGGCCACTCTTAAGGGGGGAGAGTTTTAGGGGGGAAATTACCCATAAATTCCAAAAATGAAACATTCTGACAAGTGACCCCTCATTTTGAAGGTTTTTTTTTTAAAATGCTGACCCCGATGGTGAATATATTATATTCTTGTAGGGCTCATCAAGATCTGTCTGCCTATATCGAATTTTTCGACTTGTCACAATCCTATTCTTGAGGTGCGATATGCCTGGACAGAAAAAAAAGAAATTTCTTAGTAGGCACCTTTATAATTTCCGAGAAAATCTATGGTAGGTTTAATGCAGATTATTAGTAGGAATGAGCTATAACAATCCCCAACCTCTTGTTCCAAGAACCTACGGGGTACCGATCTCGCTTGGATCCAATCCGTGTGTATCGGTAAAGATAGGAGCCGGTACCGATCCGTCCCGACCTCACTGCGGATCCGATTCTCGGATCGTTACGACCGGAACGGTCCATCCCTAGTTGTTATAGTTACCATTCATGAAAGTGGGAACGAGTCAATCTGACTTCGAACTGTTGATTGCTTGAACAAACCCAAAACTAGCACCCCATCACGAACCTTGACATGACAAGGCTCATTGCCGACTCAACTCGCTATTGATGAGAAGCGTGAACTAACACCCAATGCAAAACGCCGATCGTTAATAGGTGAAGTCACGAGTGAAGGAGCTGCCCGAGTAGGTAGCAGACATCAGTACATTTTCAACGAAATTGCGTTTGTTATCATCTCCAATATTCCCAATGTTAAGACTTAGTGGATTAGAACGATGTGAAACGTCGTGGAATGAAGTGGAAATCGTGTCGAATTACTCTGCTTATCCAACCACCCTTATGGGCTCACCGGAATCCGATCAGCCTAATTGATGCAGGTTCAATACAATTCCGTTGCATCTATTAGGCAGTAGAGTAGGTGAGTAGGGGTAAATACCATAACGCATAACGCAAGGGGATATACCTACTCTTCAGTAATTACGATGAGCAGAATGGGGATTGTGGTCATCCACATAGAGGATGGCTGGGATTCCATTTGAAGGGTACAGGGGAAGGCGCAATGTCAGTAGGAGGAAAGTTTTGTGAAATCAGCTTTTTCGTTCAATGTTGTCGATAAAATACAATTATCTGCGTTATTTTATCCGTAATAATTAATAAATAATTAATAATAATCTTTAATCCTCAATAATGAGTTAATAATCAAGGATAAAATAACAATGATAATTGCATTTTATCGACAACATCGAAGAAAAAGGTGATTTCCAAAAACTTTCCTCTGACTGACATTGCGCCTTCTTCCCCTGTACCCTGGATATCGAATCTACCTAAGAACGTTTGAACTCCAAACAGGAAAGAATACTTGAAATTGAATATGATGCTAATTAAATAGAAATGAACAATGCAGCGGTCTTGTTTACCATTCTGTAAGCATACAACGGTTTTATTCAGTGCAATCGTTCAACGAAAATATCGCCCTCGAATGTTGAAATTAACCTTTTCAAAATGAAATTCCTCTACCACGAGTATTACGATTTACGCATAATCCGGAAATATGAAGTACAAGAGGGTACAAGGGTGGGTACTGTGGGTACTGTCCTCAAGAGGGTACTGCGTTGGTTTCCAAGCATATTCCAAACGAGTCGGCCTATAGAAACCTATGAATCACAAAGTTAATTAAGAACTTGAAATTAACATACAATATAATCCGTAATAAATTTTATTATTGAAAAACGTCCTATAACATTTTTATTAATACAGGTTAAAATCCAACTTTTTTCACTTTTAAGATTTATTTCGTGTTTTCGACCTTGAGTCACTAAAATGGCCATAAGTCCCTCATTTAGCGAATTTTCGAGGAAAATGTAGCTATTGGTCTCGGTCAAAAATTTTCAAAACTCGAATTTTCGATAAATTTTCATGCTAAAATCCGTTTCAGACCATCCTGAATTCACTGCCAAAAGACACTAAAAAAATCTATTATAATATAATTATGTTATTATAATAACATAATTACAAAATACAAAAAATCTGTCTTGGCAATCGAAAGGCTAAGTTCGTAGATGGCCAGAATCGGGCCACTCTAATGGGGGGGGGGGGGGGATTTTAGGGGGGACATTCCTCATAAATTCCTAGAATGAAACATACTTGATACTTGACATGATCTTCAACTTAAGTCTGCTCAAACCTGATAACGGCTTGAGATATCGCAATTCTGACTTTACCGTCTTGTTTAGAGTTGAAATGTCCAAAAGCTGAGGGGAGTTTTGGGGAGGGGGGGGGGGGTGATCCAAAAAAGGAAAGTCCGACAAGTGAAACCTCATTTTAATACGATTTCAATATAAAAACCCGAGAATTATATCGGTACATTTTATTAGTAATTAATTCATCATCTCTATCATTCAGGTTCTGCACAAAGCAACCCAGGCGATTCCAACAGCCGGATAATAATAATAATTAATCTAACACTTAGGATCTAGATATTTAGACCTAGTGATCTAGACAGAAGGGTGATCTGTACAAAGAAGATAATGAACCGTTGTGTCAAGAATTTGCAGAGTTTTTATTTTAAATTTTAAATTTTTTTCGTGTTCTCGACTTTATCACACTAAAATGGCTATAACTCCCTTAATTAACATGACAATTCAAAGAACACAAAAGAACACAAAATATAATAATTCGGCACAATAATTTTAGCTTGTAGTCCTAAATTTTGCGCCTAAATACCTTTCTAATGGTATGAGCAAAATAATGTTGCAATGCAGTTTTGAGGTGGAAAATGACGTTTGAATCAAGAAAAACGTGGTTTTTCAGAGGAATGTCCGGTTTTCACCAATCATTGACACGTCTTGTAAAAAATGAGTTTGAAATCGGATTTCATGTTATTCTTCCGGTAAAATCTTTTTTATATCAAAATTCTCATTGTAGGTGTTCGAAATGTCCGTTTGTCTTTGAACTGTGACCCGCTTCTATCAATGAGCGATGCAAGTTTGTGCACGGAGGAGACTGTACAGAAATTCAGAGGTGAGTACTTTAAGAATTGAATGTGACTAATCTTAAAGATATCTCATTGGATGAAAAGTGTTCCCTGGCCATCCGTATCGAACGTCTTTTCACTAGTGTTAATAGGCCCCGAAGAGTGAGTTGCGAATCGTACACAACGGTTAATTCCATGATGATAAAATAATTCTTTTCTCACCTCGAATTTTTTTAATACAGATGAACCGAACCCCGCATTGTGAGTAACAACTGACAGAAACACAGCATTCACGATAAAAATTTATTAGAATGCTACTTCTACCTGAGGAAATACGCTTTTATTGGGGACCCGTCTGTGGGGGAATCGCCGTTGATATTCCCTCACAGCTTCTCTAGCGTTGTGGTTTGTATGCCATAAACAAGCGTCATATCTGCATAATATGCAGATATGACGCTTGTTTATGGCATACAAACCAGAACATTGAATATTATTCAACGTTGCTTAATGATACCTTCATGGTGTGGAAGCGAACAACGAAAACCAACTAATTATCACGATGAGATTTTTTCTGAACAGTTCGACGGACCTACTCCTCCTGGCACAAACTTACATCGCTAATTTATAGAAGCGGGTCACAGTTCAAAGACAAACGGGCATTTCGAACACCTACAATAAGAATTTTGACCATGAAAAAGATTTTACTAGAAGAATAACATGAAATCCGAGTGTTGATGACTCGGGCTAATGTCGCCGTGAGGTTTAGGAGAAACTTCACGTCTAAAACGGCCGTTAGGTGGGTCCACATCATATACGACGCCCCAGCCGCCCAACATAAAACTACCTTTTTTTTCATCTTCCCGATGAACTAGAGACTGGACATGGTATGAGTATGGTATGGTATATAATTGTATAGTATGATTTGGTACGGTGAGTACGGTGAGACTATGGTATGGTGCCGATTTGCAACACAGTCTGGTATAGACAGAAGGGTGATCTGCACAAGGAAGTTAATAAACCGTTGTGTCAAGAATTTGGAGAGTTTTTTTTTTTAATTCGATTATTGAACAAACAGCAAGAATTGCGTTTTTTTGCTTCTAATTTGTGTGTAAGAATCAAGAGGCAGTATTTAGTGAAACCATCTATAATAACAAACAAATAGTCACGTGTATCCTTCTTCCCACTTAACTTTCCTGATAAGTCAAGATGAACAGTGTGCAATTTGAGTCTCAGCAGTGAGTCTGTATAAAGGTGCCTTGGGAGTTGAAAAGTTTTAATAAATTTTCTGAAATATGTAGCAAGCCCTATAAAGGATCATAGCGCCCTTATGGTAATAGGAGCGCCTGAGTGCGTCAATTGTGAATTGGGGCGAATTTCTCCATCTTGAGCTTCATCACCTAAACAGGTAACTTTGGTTGTGAGAGACGAACATTTATCAAAATTGAAGGAAATTCCTTTGCTGTAAGCACAGTCAACACTGTATCTAAAGCCTCGATTACACAGGGCGAGTTTACAAGCTACTAGCCAGCGAGTTCGCTAGCAGCTTGTAAACTCGCCGTGTCATCGGTTTACTATCTGACTAGCGGACTAGCGGACAAGCGGCGGGAAAAGTTGAAGACCCGGCTACTTTACTCGCTGCTCGCTAGCTAGTGAGCTTGTTGGCTAGTAAACTAGTCGTGTGTCAAGGCCTACTAGCGGCGAGTGGGTGCAAAAGCGGCCAGTATTGGATGCGACTCGGGAATCGAGTGTTGGTGACTTCACGAAATGTCGGAAGAAATAGTTCGAGCGAGTAGCGAGTGGACAGTTTTGTGTGTCATCGACACTCGCCAACTATCTCACTCCCCCCTCTCCCAATTCGTCAGCTATCTGCTTGTAAACTCGCTCTGTGTAATCGCGGCTTAAATGATCACCTATCACCTATCACCAAAATATCGTCTGTATAAACAACTGCATAGCAACTGCATACCCAAAGCTGTCATCACATCATGTTGAAATGCGCTAGGTGTATTTCTCAGCTCAAAGGGTACCGTTAAAAACTCAAAATGACCAACAGGTGTTATAAACGCTGTTTTCGTTTATTATCTTTGGTAATGAATTTTTGTAATCGACCAAGAAAAAACATTACCTACCCCCCCCCCCCCCCCCCAAAGTGAGGGTTTATGTTTCACGATACGTAGATTCTAAACAAAGTAAACGCTTGCATACGAGTCTGCAACACATTGAAACATTTTCATCCCCCCCCCCCCCCACCACGTGTATTAGTAGTCAGATGTTATAACAATTAAACACGTGAAGCGTCCATTCCATAAAGGTAGCCATTCAGCTGATTGGCGTGTCAAAATTCGAATGTAGTGTTCCCTCAACAGTTTGAATACCGAGTATCAGCTTTCTAGGACGATCACGGCCAAAAAAAAAAAAAATCCGTCCGCCGCACGCGGCACTTAGCCCAGTTAGCTTTGAGCTAAAATTACGCAATTTGTTTATGGGTTCGGATCAACCCCATAATGATCCTTGAAAGTTTTCATAACATTCGGTCAAGGGGGAGGGGTTCAAAACTAGGGATGGGCATAACGGTTATTTTCGAAAAACGTAAAATATTGTTCGTTACATTAAAATAACTTTCAAAAAAACTAGTTTCTTTTCTTCTTAATGAAAAACGGCTGAAACAGCAGGTGTTCTAATATGTTGTTTGTAATGTAGTTACAAAGAAAACGAATAACTGTCTTTTTCAACTGATAGCAAAAACGAAAACTTTGTCGACACATTCGAAGATAGTTTGTTTTAAATTAGCAAGGAGATTGGTTTTAATGAAGGAGACTAGAAAAAAAAAGAAAAGAAAAAAAAAGGCTCCAAAATAGTAGGTATTTAACAAAAGTAGATAATGACATTTTTGGTTAAAATTTCCTATTTACGGTTCTTTGCATGTCATCAAGTTTTAGAGAACAATCATCCAATAGATAGAAGTAGAAATTAATAAAAACCTTAGGTAATGGAAAAATGAGTAGGTAATTTATCGCATCGACTTAACGGCCCTATATAGGCCTATTTGTGGGTAATATTATTAGTAATACCTTGGGTAGCGGGTTCATCCCCACCAGACATCATTTTATTTTATTTTCAAATTTTACTTTTACATAAAGAATATTTACCTAATTTATTTATTTTACCCTTTTGAATTGTAAATATACCTTATCTCGAATTTATCAAGTTTCCGTTTCTTTTATCCCCAGAGAAAAATGTCACAGGGGGATAGGTCAGGGGACCGGGGTGGCCAGGGAACATCACCACGCCGAGAAATGAGGCGACCGTTGAATTTTTGGCGGATGAAGGCCATCGTGGTATGGCAAGTCGCTCCATCTTGTTGAAACCAAACGTGTCTTAATGGGATACGTTCACTTCGGAGTTGTGAAATAAAAAAGTTATTTTACATGGCGAGATAACGGTCAGAGTTCCCAGTCACACCATTTTCCTCAAAGAAATAAGGTCCGATGACTATTTCCTCTCCAGTAGCGCACCATACTGTAATACGAGGGCAGTGTAAAGGTCTTTCGTGGATTTCTCTTGGATTTTCCAGCCCCCAATATCTAAAATTTTGCTTGTTGACAAATCCATTTAAGTGAAAATGGGCCTCATCACTTGTGATCAGGATGACTTCATCCTGTCACAAAACCTTTTTCGCTGGTTGTGATCCCCTGCTAATAATTTCTGACACATCACCATCTTATGCGGATGAAAGTGTAAGTCCAGTTCCCGCTGTTCGAGCTGCTCCCCTTTTGGTTTATTATCTTCGATAATGAACCATTGGAATCGCCCAAAGAAAAAATTTTTTTAACCCCCCCTCAAAATTTGTTGGTTTACGTTTCAAGATACGTAGATTCAGAAAATCGAATAAAAAAAAAATCCGTCCGTCACCCGTACGCCGTCCCCCGTACGCCGTCCCCCGTCCGCCGTCCGTGCCACTTTGCCCAGTTAGCGTTGAGCTAAAATTACAAAATTTGGTTTCTGGGTTTGGACCAGCCCCACAATGATCCTCGAAACTTTTCATAACCCTAGGTCAAGGGGAAGGGGTTCAAAACGAACTTTGAAATTTCGACAATGTCATATCTCTAAAAATTCTCATTAAACGGTGTAATTTTTAGTTCACTTTTGAATGACCTGAAAAATTACGAATCTTTTAAGACCAATTGGATTTTTTTGCGACCAGCCGTTCGTTCACAGTGACCGCGCAAAGGTTTAGGAAAAACACTAAACTTTCGCGTCGAAAACGGCCGTTATGTGACCCAACCCCCAGACGCCCAGAATAAAACTACCTTTTTTCATCTTCCCGGTAACCTACAGTTTAGAAATTTCAACCGTGAGTCGGGGATAGACCACATTGCAATATTCACTCGGTTTCTCATCTGTAAAATTGTTTAAATAATACCTTTTTGTAATAATACAAATTAAATTTTGATGATGAGCTATTGACTTGAAATTTTAAAAATAGGTCAGAACTGGATCACAATGCAATATTCACTCGGTTTCTTGTCTGTAAAATTGTTTAAATAATACCTATTTGTTTAAACAAATTAAATTTTGATGATGAGCTAGATACTTGAAATTTTAAATATATTATTGTATATTATGGTATATATATTGTATGTATGATTTGGTATAATACAGTATGGTATGATAGGAAATAAATTCGTATGGTATGGTATGAGTACGGTGAGAATATGGTATGGTGCCGATTTGCAATACAGTCTGGTATAGACAGACGGGTGATCTGCACAAGGAAGATAATAAACCGTTGTGTCAAGAATTTGCAGAGTTTTTTTCAATACACTGCCAGTTTCCTTGAATTTGTTAACCCACCTTGGGATTGGGTTGCGGTTTGGGATCACTCCACGGTTAGGAATTCCATATTGTCGACGGAAACCTCTCTGAGTTTGAACTATTGATTCACTATTCACTAAAAACCGACTCACCGCGTAAACTTGTTGCTCGATCGTCCAAACCATCTTTACTACTGCATGAAAAAAACTCCCGTTTGTTGTGAATAAATTGGCGCCATTTCCATCCCTCTAAGTGGTCCCTTCTCTGAGTACTACCCATTTTTGTTTGACAATGTCATGTCTTGAAAAACGTTAACGGAACTGTGTAATTTTTAGTTCACTTTTGAATGACCTGAAACATTACAAATTTTTTAAGACCAACTGGATTTTTGTATGACCAGCCGTTCGTTCACAGTGAGCGCTCGAAGGTTTAGGAGAAACTCTAAACTTCGCGTCTAAAACGGCCGTTAGGTCGGTCAACGCCCCAGCCGCCCAACATAAAACTACCTTTTTTTAATCTTCCCGGTAAACTAAAGACTGGAAATTTTAACCGAGATTCAGGGATTGACGACATCGCAATATTCACTCGGTTCCTCATCTGTAAAATTGTTAAAATAATACCTTTTTGTAATAATACAAATCAAATTTTGATAATGAGCTATTGACTTGAAATTTTAAAAATAGGTCAGAACTGGATCACAATGCAATATTCACTCGGTTTCTTGTCTGTAAAAGTATTTAAATAATACCTATTTGTTTAAACAAATTAAATTCTGATGATGAGCTAGACACTAGACACTATTCACTCGGTTTATATGACATACCTAGTGTGAGTATGGTATATTATTGTATGTATGATTTAGTATAGTACAGTATGGTATGATAGGAAAGAAATTCGTATGGTATGGTATGAGTACGGTAAGAATAAGGCATGGTGCCGATTTGCAACACAGTCTGGTATAGACAGAAGGGTGATCTGCACAAGGAAGATAATAAACCGTTGAGTCAAGAATTTTCAGAGTTTTTTTTATTCGATTTTCTGAATATACGTATCCTGGAACGTAAACCAACAAATTTTGAGGGGGGGTTGAATATGTTTTGGTTTATTATTTTCGATAATGAACCATTGGAATCGCCCAAAGAAAAAAAAATTTTAACCCCCCCTCAAAATTTGTTGGTTTACGTTTCAAGATACGTAGATTCAGAAAATCGAATTAAAAAAAATCCGTCCGTCCGCCGTCCGCCGTCCGCGGCACTTTGCCCAGTTAGCGTTGAGTTAAAATTACGAAATTTGGTTTCTGGGTTTGGACCAGCCCCACAATGATCCACGAAACTTTTCATAACCCTAGGTCAAGGGGAAGGGGTTCAAAACGAATTTTGAAATGTTGAAAATTCCATATCTCGAAAAATTCCCATCAAACGGTATGTTTTTTATTTCATATTTAGATAGAGTTTGTTCCGTAGAATTTTTTAAGACCATCCGCAGCTTTGTACGACCAGTCGTTCGTTCACAATGACGACTCAAAGATTGTGCCTCACAACACGATCATGAATCAAACTGTTGAAATACAGGTCCATTTTCATACTAACAAGCTCTTTGGAACATCATATGGCTTAAGTGAAGTCAAGTTTGTTGTTCTGAGGTGCGTTTCGTGCTACGGAAATGAAGGTAATTTCGAATGTTTGTTGGTAGGTACTTCTTTTATAGAAACATTATTACCGACGTAGTATTAGGAACCCCAGAATTATATCGTATTAATTAATCATAATTAGTAATACTAATTATTAATAGTAAATACAAATTATTAATACCTAACAATAAATTATAATAATTGTCACTAGGTACTTGATAAAATTGTTAATAATTAGTGATAATTGATAATAATAATTAATCTAACATTTAGGATCTAGATATTCAGACCTAGTGGATCTAGACAGAAGGGTGATCTGTACAAAGAAGATAATGAACCGTTGTGTCAACAATTTGCAGAGTTTTTTCTTTGGGCGATTCCAGTGGTTCATTATCGAGAATAATAAACCAATACACCGTTCCCTATGAATATCTATATTCTATCAGACAGCCAGGCAGCATTAAAGGCCATCTCGGCCTTCTCCATAAAATCAAAGCTCACCTGGAGCTGCCTAAACTCCCTCAAGATGGCTGCCCATGGCAACAAATTGACGCTGCTGTGGGTGCCGGGTCATGAGGGCATAGAAGGCAACGAAGAGGCGGATCGCCTCGCCAAACAGGCATCCATGTCAAACCCAACTGGACCAGAACCTTTCCTCGGCATCACAGAGAGCTTCACAGCCCGAGAAGTGGGGAAGTGGGTTGACAAGCAGAGAACAAAGCATTGGCAAAGCGCTCCAAAAATGAGACAAGCCAAGCAGTTCGTACGCTTTTCCAGAAGGAAAGCCAGGGCTCTCCTTTCCCTCAGCCGGAAGGACATAAAGGCCGTTACAGGCCTCCTAACTGGCCACTGTCCAGTCAAGTACCACCTCAAAAAGATGGGAATATGCAGGACAGATGACTGTCGACTCTGTGACTGTGAGCCAGAGACAGCGGAACACATACTCTGTAACTGTCCAGCGCTTGCATACAAAAGATTTAAGCACCTTGGTAAGGGCATCCTCAGTCCCTCCGAGGTTGCAAAAATCGATGACAACAGCCTGCTCCACTTCATCCGGGAGGAGGCTGTAAACCGTCTCCTCACTACCAATGTTGTAGTGTAGGAACAGGGGTACAATGTCACAATAGACCCACTTCGAGGTCTACGTGACCAAAGGCATAAGCCTATCAAAGCCCCCAATAAAAAAAAAAAAAAAAAAAAAAAAAAACATTTAGGATCTAGACATTCAGACCTAGTGGATCTAGACAGAAGGGTGATCTGTACAAAGAAGATAATGAACCGTTGTGTCAAGAATTTGCAGAGTTTTTTCTTTGGGCGATTCCAGTGGTTCATTATCGAGGATAATAAACCAATACACCGTTCCCTATGAATATTTCGAGTTTTGGAATTTTCAAAATTTCAAAATTCGTTTTGAACCCCTTCCTCTTGACCTAGGGGTTTGAAAAGTTTAGAGGACCATTGTGGGGCTGGTCCACCCCGTAACAAAACTTTCGTAATTTTAGCTCAAAACTAACTGGGCAAAGTGCCGCGGACGGCGGACGGCGTAGGGCATACGGCGGACGGACGGATTCTTTGGTTTTATATCTTCGATAATGAACCATTGGAATCGCCCAAAGGAAAAACATTTTTTAACCCCATGTCAAAATTTGTTCGTTTACGTAGATTCAGAAAATCGAATAAAAAAAAACTCTGCAAATTCTTGACACAACGGTTTATTATCTTCCTTGTGCAGATCACCCTTCTGTCTATACCAGACTGTATTGCAAATCGGCACCATACCATATTCTCACCGTACTCATACCATACCATACGAATTTCTTTCCTATCATACCATACTGTATTATACCAAATCATACATACAATAATATACCATACCATACTCATACCATGTCATACAAACCGAGTGAATAATGAAATGTCATCCATTTCAGACCTATATTTAAAATTTCAAGTATCTAGCTCATCATCAACATTTAATTTGGTTAAACAAATAGGTATTATTTAAACAATTTTACAGACAACAAACCGAGTGAATATTGCATTGTGATCCAGTTCTGACCTACATTTAAAATTTCAAGTCAATAGCTCATCATCAAAATTTAATTTGTATTATTACAAAAAGGTATTATTTAAACAATTTTACAGATGAGAAACCGAGTAAATATTGCAATGTGGTCTATCCCCGACTCACGGTTAAAATTTCTAGACTGTAGTTTACCGGGAAGATGTAAAAAGGTAGTTTTATTCTGGGCGTCTGGGGGCTGGGTCACATAACGGCCGTTTTCGACGCGAAAGTTTAGTGTTTTTCCTAAAACTTTGCGCGGTCACTGTGAACGAACGGCTGGTCGCACAAAAATCCAATTGGTCTTAAAAGATTCGTAATTTTTCAGGTCATTCAAAAGTGGACTAAAATTTACACGGTTCTGTTAAATATTTGGAGATAAGACATCGTCGAAATTTTAAATTTCGTTTTGAACCCCTTCCCGTTGACCTAGGGTTATGAAAAGTTTCGAGGATCATTGTGGGGCTGGTCCAAACCCAGAAACCAAATTTCGTAATTTTAGCTCAACGCTAACTGAGCAAAGTGGCACGGACGGCGGATGGCGTACGGCGTACGGCGTACGGTGGACGGCGTACGGGTGACGGACGGATTTTTTTTTATTCGATTTTCTGAATCTACGTATCTTGAAACGTAAACCAACAAATTTTGAGGGGGGGTTAAAAAAATTTTTTCTTTGGGCGATTCCAATGGTTCATTATTGAAGATAATAAACCAAAAGGTAGTTTTATGTAGGGCGGCTGGGGGTTGACCCACCTAACGGCCGTTTTAGACGCGAGGTTTAGTGTTTCTCCTAAACCTTTTCGCGCTCACTGTGAACGAACGGCTGGTCCAACAAAAATCCAATTGGTTTCAAAAGATTCGTAATGTTTCAGATCATTCAAAAGTAAACTAAAAATTACACCGTTCAGTTGAATTTTTTGAGATATGACATTGTCGAAATTTTAAATTTCGTTTTGAACCCCTTCCCCTTGACCTAGGGTTATGAAAAGTTTCGAGGACCATTGTGGGGTCGGTCCGAACCCGTAACAAAAATTTCGCCCAAAGAAAAAATTTTTTTAACCCCCCCTCAAAATGTGTTGGTTTACGTTTCAAGATACGTAGATTCAAAAAATCGAATAAAAAGAAACTCTGCAAATTCTTGACACAACGGTTCATTATCTTCTAGGTCTTAATGTCTAGATCCTAAATGTTATATTAATCATTATTATGAATTATGACTAATTATTAATAATTATATCAAGAACCTAGTGAAAATTATTATAATTCATTGTTAGGTATTAATAATTTGTATTTATTATTAATAATAATTATCATTAATTATGATTAATTAATACGATATCCGGCTGTTGGAATCGCCTGGGTTGTTTTGTGCAGAACCTGAATGATAGAGATGATGAAATAATTACAAATAAAATGTACCGATATAATTCTAAGGTTTTTAATACTACTCGTACGTCGGTAAAAAATGTTTGTATAAAAGAAGTACCAACCAACAAAAATTCACGTACCATTCAAGTACCTCAATTTGGCAGGTTGTTCTCTTTTTTTTGCGATTCCAAAGATTCATTTATTGAAGATGGTAAATTGAAAGGAAATTCGGATTCGAAACAGTGTGCTGAGTGCCGGAAGTATATTTTTTTCGGATAGAATAAACTTATTTTGGTGACTCATTGGTACTTTTTTTTGTTATCTATGATTCGTATCCCCTTATTTATTCAGTGGAATATAAACTCCAAAAATGTAAATTCTAATAATCATGGATTATGGAATAGTTTTTTACGGTCAAGCAAGTGACTCAAACCTCCTCAAAATAGCACGTCAACAATACAAATGTTTACGGCATTGTTTAGGGTTTTTACCATCTACTCCGAATGATGTAGTGCTGGCTGAATCAGTAGAACTTCCCATACAACATCGAGCTCAAATGCTAGCAGATCGATATATCCTCCGACTGAAGTCTCGACAAAGCACTATCCTGAACGATATCTGCAGGATCAGTATTTTTGACTTGATGTCGGACGACATGCATTTCAGGAAACCCCCTATGCTAGTAAACAGTTACATACAAGAAAATTGGGATTTCTCAAAAGTATACAACTCTGCACGGACACCGAAGTTCACCCTAAAAATAGAGGAGTTGATTCTCTCGATACCCATGAACCGGTTTATACTCAAACCTAGCTCGGCAAAACATATGAACTACGAGTTCAAGAAGTTCTGCGAGACAAAATTCCCTAGAGCCAATTTGATATTTACGGATGGATCCAGGAATAAAGAAGCTGTGGGCTGTAGCTTTTGGAACTTAGGAAGGAACCATCAAGCAAAGTTCAAGCTCCCAGAGTTAACGTCAAGCTTTCACGCGGAAATAGCTGCAATTATTCTGGCAATGGAATTCGAGCTATCAGAAGAAGCAACAGAAGCGACAACCGTTATTTGCACGGACTCATTAAGTACCGTGCAGAAACTCTGTTCTTATTCCCTCCACCGCGCCTCAAATGGATTAACCACGACACTCCTAAGACTTTTGAACACATGCGCTAATGCCGGACGAAGAGTAGAATTACTCTGGGTCAAGGGACATTCGGGCATCCACGAAAATGAAGTAGTAGATAGACTAGCGAAAGAGGGAGCAGAGACTGGAACAATGGTGGAAATCGCCACTGAGGTTGAGGATTTTTTTCCGTCGATACTCCAGCATCACCGTAACAACTGGCAATCCACATTCACAGCGGGTCGGGTAGGGCAATTTTACAAAGCCATCCAAACGTGTGTACCGAAGAAACCATGGTTTGCGGGACAACAAGTTCAGAGGGAATTTGGAAGAATCATATCCCGGATAAGAGCAAACCATGGTGTTTGCGATGCGTACCTACACAGAATAGGCAGGAGGGAGACAGCTGCATGCGGAGAATGTGGAGATCCGAACGGAAACCTTGAACATCTTATCATGGAATGCCACGCCTTCGAACAACCCAGACTTCAGTTCTTCAACAGAATCGCACCACAAGTGGAGAAGCCCTTCTGTTTGGGCTGGTAGGTAGTGGTTATTACTTGCCCCAACAGAGTGCTCACCATGATGGCTGGTGGGAGCCGTTGTTCGGCTGTCCAACCTGTTCCCCCGTCCCAGCTCGTTGATAAAGACCGATTGTTATCACTTACCAAGTTGTTGCACTGTTATCATTATTATAATACATACCGTTTGCTTTATCGAGTTTCATCCGTTCTCGTGTGAAATAAAAAGAGTTGTTATCCGGTGTTTATTACGCGTGATTATTTCGTTTACCCGTTCAAACATTTTGGTGCCGTAAACCCGCGGATTGTGGTTAATGTCGAGCGTGTCCGAATTTAACCTAGTTTACCTCGCGACTTTGTTTACATCGGGTTTTTTCCATTTACCGTTTTACCGTTTTACCGTCGTTTTTCCCCGTTTTTCGCGTTCTTCCGTCCAATAATGCCGCCAAAAGGAATGAAGAAGCGTAGATCCCGTCAATCGGACCCGGATTTTCCGCTGGACGATGCGGTTGTTTCCACGGACGAGCCTGTGCAACCCGTTCAATCGGTTCATCCAGTTTCTTCTTCGTATGATGTCGTCAAGAATAAGTCTATTCAACTTGATCCCGCTGTTTTTGATCTGCTGAGTGCCCCTCAGCAAGACCTGTTGAAGAACATCAGACGTTGGTCAATCAGGGCTAATGCAGTTCTAAAACGACAACCAGTAAGTGCACTGGCGGAGTTTATCAAGGACGATTTCCGTCGAGGAAGAATGTTCCTCGATGCCGTTGAGGAGGCTCAGTTCGATCAGCAGATCGAGGAAAATCTGCTTAATCAGGTAACTTCTGTTGTTGTAAGTTTGGCTGAGCGCCTCCCCGTTGAAATTAATCCAGTTAGCGCTAAGAAAGAGGTTGATGACGAAGTTGTTCTCAGTCATGAACACGCTTACGCTCAGATTAAAATGATGAATCAGCTGCTCACAACCGTCCCGTTATTTGAAGGTCAAATCTCCCGCTTTGCGGAGTTTAGGAAACTGTTTGATGGTGCAGTTCATAACATGAAGCACATACCCGATGAAATTAAATTTGAAAAACTGTTGAGCAAGCTTTCTCCCGATCTCCGATCATCATTTGCCGGTAGCAGCTATCAGCAGGCTTATGACGCCCTGGTAGCGGAAAATACCTCAAAATACCGTTTGGCTCGTTCAGTATTTGCGCAGCGCATACATGTACCCCGTTTGGAAAGGCCCAACGTTGCTGACTTGGAACATTTCCACAACGATGCTCGTTCATGGGTAGGATCAATGCTCGACCTCCCCACTCCCAATCTTCGGGACTACTTATTGTTTGAAGCCCTGTTTTTTTTCCTATCCGCTGAGCTCAAAGAGAAGTTCAACCGGGAGGTGATGGAACAAATGGATGCCATCCCATCTCACTCTGATCTGCTTCGGTTTATTGGAAAGGAGCTAAGGATAGCTCGACTGGTCCCAGAGGAGAAGCAGGGGAATAAAAAAGCTCCAACCACTGTTCAGAGAGCCCGTTCACCCTCACCATTCCGGTTGTCAGCCCTTCTAGCCACCAGTTCCACTCCACGACCGTCACCCGCTTCAAGACCCGTTCAAGAAGAAGAAAAGATGGCCATGATGTCCCTTTGTTCCAGCCGTTCGCCCCCCAGTCCCCCCATAGAAACATCAGCCTCGTTATGAAGGTACGACGGCGCTCAGCCGGTTCCTTCCAAGGTATCATTGGTGAGCGCTACTGCCAAGAGCCCATTACCCGTTAAGTCTTCAACTGTTAAGAATTCAGCTGTTCGACGTCAACTTGTAGGTAATGTTAGGCGCATGTTAGCACCTAGGAATAATTTCAGGGGCCTGTTTCCTGGGATTGAGTCATCCAAATTAGGCGTAGCTGGCTCATCCCAACCCGTTAGTAAAATTGACGTCACCCATAAGTCCTGTTTAAAATTATCTCGTTTTGGGCTCACCCCTACTGCTGTAGTCCCCCTTTCCTCCTGTAGAGGGGAAATAATTAAATTCAGAGCTTTGATTGACTCAGGAAGTGAAGTCAATATTGTTTCCCCGTTAGTAGTGAAGAAGTTAGGACTCCGTTTGATTCCCATGAAGGGCAGTTTACAGGGAATTGGGAGTTCTTCAAACCCCATTCACAGTTCCGTTACGGCTCAGCTTCACACACGTTCTGGTAGGGTAATTCCTTTTGAAGCGCTCGTTATGGAGAGCCCCCTTTCGCCGTTGCCCAGCCGTAGTTGGAACCCTGCTTTATGGTCAAATATCACATCCATGGAACCCCACCTTGCTGACCCACAGTTTCACACTGCTCACTATGTTCAGGCTATTCTCGGAGCTGACATTTTTTCCCAATTGCTTCCCCGTTCCTCTGAGGTTGGTCTATGGGAGACTGACTTGGGAACTCTGGTTACTGGTGCCACTCCACCCGTCTGTAAAAAGTCCGTTCAATTCAGCCGTTATGCGCATCAACTGAAATACTCCAGTGAAGCGCCAGTTAACGAGATAGAGCCCCACCCCTTCCTTGTTCAAGCTAGATTACAGGCCGCTTATCCCTGCTTACAGGGACCCCATGTTTTCACTGTTCCTAAATTCTTGCCTAAGGACTACCACTCGCAAGTTCTTAAGGAGCTCTCTACCGTTTTGGAGGTAGTAGCTGCCAATCCTAAACCCCAACGGAAGCCGTTTCCCCGGTTCCCGTTCAGCAAGCAAAATGTTAAGTCTACTGTTAGTCAAGTTAAGCCCAATCACTCAACCCCTGTTCGAAATCTATTTTCTGTAGCTCCACCCATGGAACTTGTTAAGAACCCAATTAGTTTGTTCCAGCTCGCAGCCCATGTCTGCACGTCTGATTTCCAATTGGTATCTCCCAGTGTGGTGTGTTTCCCAATCAAAGATGAAGTTATACCTGCACCTACCAATGAAGTTTCTGTTAAGGTAGCAGCTGTTCCCGTTTCCACTGATGATCTGTTACGCCAGATGTTTGAAATTGAGTCTGTTGAACCCGTCTCCCCTTGGACGCCTGAGGATCATCAGGCTGAAAACCGTTTTTTGGAATCAGTTAGTAGAGATAAGTTTGGTCGCTACACTGTTGCTCTTCCGTTGTCTGAGTCTCCCACTGCTCTGGGTGAGTCCAGACACATTGCTTTAAGACAATTGTATAGGTTGGAAGCCAGACTAAAACGTAACCCTGTTTTAGCCACTGCTTACCGTTCGTTCATGGAAGAATATACCCAATTGGGACATATGAGGCTGTTAAGCTCAGAAGAAATCCCCCGTTCCCCCAATTATTACATTCCTCATCATTCTGTTCATCGTGAAGGTGATCCTGTTGAAAAAATCCGCGTAGTGTTCAATGCGTCTCAGCGCACTTCCAATGGCCGGTCTTTGAATGAAATTCTGCTAGTCGGACCAAAAATGCAACCTGATATATCCGTTATGGTAACCCGTTTCCGCTCTTTCCGCTATGTTTTTATATCTGATATACGACAAATGTTCAGGCAGATTCAACATCCGATTGAGGATCAGAACCTGTTAAGAATAGTTTGGCGCAACTCCCCCGATCAACCTGTTCAAGATTTCGCCCTCACAACTGTTACATACGGAACTGCTTCAGCCCCCTTCCTAGCTAACCGGGTCATCCGCCACTTAGCGGATGGAAATGAGGAAAGTTACCCAATTGCTTCCAAATTGTTGAAGGAAAATACGTACATTGACGATGTACATGGTGGGGGGAGTACCCTGCACTCAGCGTTAGAAGCTAGGGATGAACTGTTATCACTGTTAGCTACTGCTGGGTTAGAGCTCCGTAAGTGGGCCTCTAATTCTGATCAGTTGCTTTCTGGTATTCCAGAAGAGCACCGGCTTGCCCCCTCTGCTCCTGTTTGTCTGACCTCCGATGATGAAAGGCCATTGAAAATGTTGGGAATCTCCTGGAACCCTACCACTGATGAGTTCTACTTTAAGGTTCCCGTTTCTCTTACCGTTCACACCAAGAGAGAGTTAGCTAGTCAAGTTGGAAGGATCTACGATCCCGCTGGGTGGATTATGCCAGTTTCTGTTCAAGCTCGTTTCATTCAAAGGGAGATTTGTCGTTCAAAGTATGATTGGGACGATCCGTTACCAGGTTCATTTGTTCATGATTGGGCTGCCCTTGCTGATACCCTCAATTTGCTTCAGTCTGTTTCCATCCCTCGTCACATACGAGTGGATGCCCCCGTTCAATGGTTAGTAGGATTTGCTGATGCCTCGGAAAAGGCCTATGCTGCCACAGTTTATCATGTATCTCAGATGAACAGTGAATTTGCTGCCCGTTTAATTTTGGCTCGAGCAAAAATCGCTCCAATGAAGCCTCAGTCAATTCCCCGATTAGAACTGCTAGCGGCGGAACTATTGGGTAAAACCATGACTCGTGTCCGTTCCGAATATCCTTCTGTTCCCAATTCTGCAATAATTGCCTGTTCTGATAGCACAGTTGCCCTATCCTGGCTCACCGCTGACCCCGCTCCCGTTTGGAAGGTATTTGTGGGTAACAGGGTTGCTCGCACCCTGTCCCACTTGCCCAAAGAGCACTGGTTCCATGTCCGTTCTGCTGACAACCCCGCTGATGTTGCCTCCCGTGGAGCCAAACCTGATCAGTTAGTGAACTGTTCCTTGTGGTGGAATGGTCCAGATTGGTTGGCTTCCGACCGTTCCTTGTGGCCAGTGAGGAGGATTCGCCCTGATTTGAAACCCGATTCTGTTTCAAGTGAAATCAGAGCTTCATCGAGAGTAATAGCTGCAACTATTGTTGAGACTCCGTTTGAAGCCCGTTTTAGCTCTTATACTGTTTTGCGTCGAGTTACTGCTTGGATAATCCGCTTTATTAATAATTGTAAAATCCGCCGTTCCTGTTTGCTATCTCAGACTAGACCACCGTTAAGCACATCTGAGCTTCAGAAAGCCGATTCAGTTCTAGTTCGCCGTTCTCAAGGTCGCAGCTTGTCTGAGATCCAAGAAGCCACCATTAAAGGAGCTAAACCAACTAAACTGATGAAACAGTTGGCTATATTTTCCGATTCTGAAGGCACTCTCCGAGTAGGGGGTCGCTTATCAAATATGCCTGGGTCATTTGAGACACAGCACCCCGCTTTGCTTAAACCTTCTGATTTACTGGTACCGCTGCTCATCCGTTACGCGCACACTACATGCATGCATGTTGGGCCCAGAGCCACGCTGGCCCACCTGCGTACCCGATACTGGGTGATTGATGGGAGAAATGCCGTTAATCGTGTTTTAGCTGGGTGTACCCGTTGTTTTTCAATTAAACCGAGACCGTTTCAGCCCATGATGGGTCAGCTGCCTGAGGCCCGAGTCACCCGTGCCTTTGCCTTTGAGCAGGTTGGAGTTGATTTTTGTGGCCCGTTCACTGTTTCTATTGCCGGTCTTCGAGGAGCTCGAGCCGTTGAGGTTTACCTAGCCGTTTTTGTTTGTTTCACAACCAAAGCCGTCCATCTTGAAGTTGTTATGGATCTTAGTACCGATGGGTTTCTCCAATGCTTGGAGCGGTTTATGGGTCGCCGAGGCGTTCCTTCAGCTATTTGGAGCGACAATGGTCGTAATTTCCTGGGGTCATCCAACTTACTCAACCAAATCCGTTCTGCTAGCCCCCTTGATCATGTAGTAGCTGAACGACTCGCTAACCGAGGGGTGGAATGGAAATTCATTCCACCTAGGGCACCGCATTTTGGTGGGTTATGGGAGGCTGCCGTTAAGTCTGCTAAACGACTGTTGAAGGTCAATTTAAGAGACCAAACCACCACGCTTCAAACGTTCAGCACCGTTGCCATTAGGATTGAGGCCATTCTTAACAGCCGCCCGTTAGTTCACCAATCCTCCTCACCAGATGACATACTGGTACTTACCCCTGCTCATTTTCTCGTTCAACGCCCGCTTACTGCTTTACCTGAGAGCAATGTGTTTGACTTCAGCTCCCGATTAGCTCCTAAGTGGAAGTTTGTTTCTAATCTGGTAAGTCAATTCTGGAAGAAGTGGCACTCTGAGTACCTGTTAGACCTCCAGACCCGATCTAAGTGGAATACCCCTGATCGCCCTGCTACAGTGGGGGATGTAGTGTTGATTAAGGAAGACAATATTCCTCCTCTGTCATGGCCCATGGGTGTGATAGTGGACCTGATTCCTGGTAAAGATGGTGTAACCCGTGTAGCTAGAGTCCGGTCTGGTAATGGGGAGAAACTCCGCCCGTTAGTCAAGCTCTGCCCGCTACCAAAGGACTGTTAGTGCCCGTTTCTTAAATTTGTTAGAATGAGTGCCTCATTGTGGGGGGAGGATGTTTGGGCTGGTAGGTAGTGGTTATTACTTGCCCCAACAGAGTGCTCACCATGATGGCTGGTGGGAGCCGTTGTTCGGCTGTCCAACCTGTTCCCCCGTCCCAGCTCGTTGATAAAGACCGATTGTTATCACTTACCAAGTTGTTGCACTGTTATCATTATTATAATACATACCGTTTGCTTTATCGAGTTTCATCCGTTCTCGTGTGAAATAAAAAGAGTTGTTATCCGGTGTTTATTACGCGTGATTATTTCGTTTACCCGTTCAAACACCTTCAATTATGCAACGATTCTACAGAAGAGAGACATTTTCATCTACAAAGAATTATTTAATTTTATTAAGAAGTGCAATTTGAACATTTGAAAGTATTATAATTTATCTATGGCTGTATAGTATTTACTTAATGCCAATAAAAAAATAATTAAAAAAAAAAAAATTCTAATAATGAAAAGCTTAACCACTTCACTAATCACTAATACTTGTATAAAAAGTTTGTAGTATTGTTATTACTTTCACTACCTACAAACCTGATCCTCCTTCCCCTAACCACCACCATCAAGTATTAGTTGCTTGTGGAAGTAATAAAAACGTCTCGCAATAGCGCCAAGGGGAGATTTCGAAAGGGGTACGGTGCTTGTGAAGTGGTTAAGCTTTTCATTATACTTAGCTCCTTAATGAGGAAAAGGGCGGGCGGGGAAAGTGGATATCATAACTTTTTCCGGCCTCTGAAGAATGATATTTGCGAGGCGGGGTGATTTTTACACGGAGTGTTTTTTGGGGGGTAAACCAATTTACGCAGTCTCGTGACTAGCGTCCTGATATGCCTGTCCCACTTCAAGCATTGGTCAATTTCGAATCCCAAATAACGGGTGGCCGATACTTGTCTTATTTCAGGACAAACACAGTCTAACCGATCGCAAGTCCTGCTGTGGCATTTAATGGTACAGATATGAGGAATATCGTTCTCTATAAGAGCAAAAGCGATGAAATTTGTCTTTCAAAATTCACCATCATTCCCATATCCCCCAGGTAGGAGACAGCTCTCGTGACGCAGTCCTCAGCCTTTAGCGGACGGCGCACAGTGGGGCAGATAGTGAATCTAGCTGGACAAAAGTCTAGGACCGATGATATTGATGATGTATTATTATTTCCCATCAAGACTGACCTGTAGTTGCTAAAAATCCCTGTTTCCTCTCTCACCAACATCATACCTGTTGGAACAAACAGTTTTTTCATCAATATTCCCAACTTCATTTTTGCACTTTTGTCCAGCTAGATTCACTATCTGTCCCACTGTGCGGCGGCGGACGGACAGATTTTTTTTTTTTTTTTTCAATATTCAATATTTGTCACGTAAACTATCAAACCTGGGGGGGTTTCTTGGGCGATTCGGTTAATTATCGAACATTGATAAACTAAAATTGACGCAAATACCCCTCATTGGTTATGAAAAGTTTCGAGGACCATTGTGGGGTTAGTCGGAAACCGTAACAAAAAGCTCGTAATTTTAGCTCAACGCTAACCTTTTTTTTTTTTTTTTTTTTTTTTTTTTTTTTTTAATACATTTATTAAATGAAATGAATAATTACAATTGCACAATAATATTAATCTTCTTATGCTACTCCCCGCACTTGTGGAATTGTACAAAACTTATTTTATAAAAGAGTGAGTTCTAACTATGAGCTCTAGTTGGAACTTGGATATTAAATTAAACTGAATAAGCGAAAGAGTCTCTATTTTGATAATATTTTCTTAATCTTAAATTTAAATTGTGTAAGACTTAACTTAAGTACATTTTCATCAAATAAGCAATCATTAAAAACTATAAACGAAAATAAACGATAAACTATAAACGAAAACTATAATCGAAACATTTAATACCGGCAGTTGTGTACCTCCTTGGCAATATTATTTTAATTTTACTATTCGACCTAGTGTTATTTTTTGCTCTCACCAGTTTCCCAGCTAAGAGATATTTACAAATGATTGTAATTGTTGTTTTTTAAATAGTTCATTATTCGTTAAAATTTTTGTTTCTGCAAAACGTTTCAGGGAGGGGAATCTATAGGGTTTATTGAAGATAAATTTTATTAGTAATTTTTGTGTAAGCTCTATATTTTGAATTTTGTTTGCGTAAGCATTTCCCCATCCTACAATTCCATAGTTAATTTGTGATTGGGCTAATGCATTGTAGACAGTCAGCTTAGTTTTTTCATTTAATATGTTTCGTATTTCGTAAAAGGTGGGTATTAGTTTTCTAAGTTTATTATTTATTGTTTCCGTGTGCATTTCCCAGGATAAGGTTTGATTAAAAAAAAAAAAAAAAAAACCCCTAGGTATCTGATATTTTCAATTTGCTGAATTTGAAGCATTACTTCATTATACCTAGGTGTACCACCACTGATTACTCGTGACCACCAGTAATACTTATAATATAGTAATGCTTCAATTCAGGCTTGTTCATCTGGCAAAAAGCTCCCGCCAACAGCATTGAAAGAAGCGTAAAGCTCCCTGCTGGTGTAACAGAGGAAACATATTAGGTGAAACCGAGGGTGACTAAGGGTGAGAAAGGGTTGTCGGAAGGAGACAGGGAACAGGAAAACATTGACGGTGGGGGTTAGGGGTAGGAGGATCAGGTTTCTATATGCACACTCAACAGCGAGGTGCGAAGCACCGAGCATCCTATATATGTGGCTGGCGGGCAAAATGGATATCATTCCTTTTTGCGGCTGAGGTTTTTTGGCGGGTCAGTTTTTACAACGGAGTTGTTTTTGGGGGATATCACATCTTTTTGCATGGCTAGTTTTCGAGCGGTACTTATACAATACGGTTCAATTTAACAAAAGTACCTACGAGGTAACTAGTAAATGTTTTCCTAAATGAAGTTTTATCCTAGTCAAAATTTAGTAAAAAATTAGTACGCCTACTAATTTGCCTTTTTGTTTCTTCTTTTTGTGACAAGAATAATTATTTTTTGGAAATTATTGTTTGTTATCTGAAATGTGTTTGAAAAATAAGTAGTTTTAAAATTTTTGCGAATTGGTTAAATAGTAGTTTTAAAATTTTCGATTAATTAAAACAATTAAGTAACAATTTTAAAAAATTATTAAAATTTAAAACAATTATTATTATTATTAAATTTGAAAAAATAGAAAGAATTAGAAATTTGAATGAATTTGAATTAGAAATTTTTTGAAAATTTGTTGCATTTTTTCTTGGGGATTGTGCAAATTTTTGTTGTTGAGAATCATTACAATAATTTTAATTATTGGTGTCGCAGAGAGAGTGGAAAGAGAAAGTTTCTTCTTCTTGGAGTGCCGTATCCGAATTTCGGACGTTGGCGACCTCTCACATAATATAATCCTGCATCACAGGATTATATTATAATCCTGTGATGCACGTCTTCACAAGTTATACGGGACCTACATACAGTTTATCGCCGGTTCCGAACGGCACTATTTGAGAGGCTGTACTAGGCAAATGATACTGGTGGTAGTTTGCCATTGCTTTCCACCAGGTGACCGCCGCAACGGCTAAGTATGTGAAAAATCCTTTCACACCAGCGGGTATTGAACCCAAGATCTTACGCATCGCGGACAGACGCGCTTGTCCACGAGGCTACCGGCGGCCACAGAAAGTTTGCAAAACGTAAAACGCACGTTTTTATACCAAAAATCGCGAATAACTCGAGAACCAATGGGAAAAGTGGCAAAGTGTGCTACCCTCATTCGAAAGCCCATTAAATTTCCTATCGATCCTTAACAGGCGCCACTCTACGACAATTTTTCTGACCACCGTTCAACTTTGATGTTTTCGGAAATTAGCCAAATCAGTAGATGTGGAATTTATTCACGTATTTTTGGCTGTGGATTAGTCAAATCGATTGAGATTTAGTTCAAAATTATTGAGTATATTCTAGACAACCTAGCGGACATTTTAAGACCAACCGCACCAATTTTCATCAATATTTGCGGCAGTTGTTGTTGAAAATAGAAAAATCACCATAACTCCTTAATTTTTCCTTTTAGGAAGCATTGTTTGATCTCAAATTGAACAGTTTGAAAAGCTGAACACAACTAAAAAAGAAAATCTGAAAAAACTTCAATTTTGAAGGAGTTATGACCATTTGAAATTCCTAAAAAACACTATTTCCCCCCTAATTGGGGGGGAAATGGGGGGAGGGAGAAAAAATGGTCAAAAGGCACTCCCTTGGAGCATAACAAACGTGTGTGCAAAATTTCAGCTCGATCCGATTTGTCTGCTGGGCTGTAGCCCCGTCAATGAACAACAACGACAAGGACAACAAGAAGAAGAAGAAGAACACGAAAAACGTGAAAAATAGTGGTTTTAAAATTGTTATACCCCCGACACCTGATGTTCCCAAGAGCTGAAATTTGTTTTACGTCCTCACGTGCCCCTGGAGAGTTGGTGTACAAAATATCAACTCTCGAGACACCCAGGGGACCGAGCTACGGGATGGTGAAAACCCCAACTTGTTCCGTCGCGTAATCAGTGTCTCAGTCGCTTCGGTTTTCAGGGCTTCGGTTTTCTTGGCGGGCGGGACGCTCCCGCGTCCCTAGATCTAGGTTATTATTTATTTTTCTGTATAAGTGCAATATGGCATCCAAGGTGCTTTTGCCCGCCTAGAATCCATATTGATTATTGTTTATTGAGTTGTAATTTCTCATGTAGTCTATTAAGTACCTAGTATTTTATTATTTTCTCTATAATTTTTGCTATGTTGGATAACAAAGAGATAGGGCGATAGTTGGCGTTTGAGGCGTCACCTGATTTAAACAGCGGTATGACTACAGCCCTTTTATAGATATTGGGGAAAATGCCATACTTACAGCTGAGATTGATGATATGCGCTAAGGGCTTGGCTATGAAGGCATCTAATTTTTTCAGCGTTTCTGCAGATATCCCGTCGAAACCTGGGCTGGATCCCCCTTTCAATTGTTGAATAATTGCTTTTTGGTTTATTATCTTCGATAATGAACCATTGGAATCGCCCAAAGAAAAATTTTTTTTAACCCCCCCTCAAAATTTGTTGTTTACGTTTCAAGATACGTAGATTCAGAAAATTGAATAAAAAAAACTCTGCAAATTCTTGACACAACGGTTCATTATCTTCTTTGTACAGATCACCCTTCTGTTTAGATCATTAGGTCTAAATGTCTAGATCCTAAATGTTAGATTAATTATTATTATGAATTATCACTAATTATTAATAATTTCATCAAGTACCTAGTGAAAATTATTATGATTTATTGTTAGGTATTAATCATTTGTATTTATTATTAATAATAATTATTATTAATTGTGATAATTAATACCATATAACTCTGAGGTTTTTAATACTACGTCGGTAATAATTTTTCTATAAAAGAAGTACCTACTAACAAACATTCGAAATTACCTTCATTTCCGTAGCACGAAACGCACCTCAGAACAACAAACTCGACTTCATTTAAGCCATATGATGTTCCAAAGAGCTTGTTAGTATGAAAATGGACCTGTATTTCAACAGTTTGATTCACGATCGGGTTGTGAGGCACAATCTTTGAGCCGTCATTGTGAACGAACGGCTGGTCGTACAAAGCTGCGGATGGTCTTAAAAAATTTTACGGAACAAACTCTATCTAAAAATGAAATAAAAAACACACCGTTCTATATGAATTTTTCGAGTTTTGGAATTTTCAAAATTTCAAAATTCGTTTTGAACCCCTTCCCCTTGACCTAGGGTTATGAAAAGTTTCGAGGATCATTCTGGGGCTGGTCCAAACCCAGAAACCAAATTTCGTAATTTTAACTCAACGCTAACTGGGCAAAGTGGCGCGGACGGCGTACGGCGGACGGACGGATTTTGGTTTATTATTTTCGATAATGAACCATTGGAATCGCCCAAAGAAAAAAAAATTTTAACCCCCCCCCCCCCTCAAAATTTGTTGGTTTACGTTTCAAGATACGTAGATTCAGAAAATCGAATAAAAAAAAATCCGTCCGTCCGCCGTACGCCGTCCGCCGTACGCCGTCCGCGCCACTTTGCCCAGTTAGCGTTGAGTTAAAATTACGAAATTTTTTTTATGGGTTTCGACCAACCCCACAATGGTCCTCGAAACTTTTCATAACCCTAGGTCAAGGGGAAGGGGTTCAAAACGAATTTTGAAAATTTGTAAATCTCATATCTCGAAAAATTCATATAGAACGGTATGTTTTTTATTTCATATTTAGATAGAGTTTGTTCCGTAGAATTTTTTAAGACCATCCGCAGCTTTGTACGACCAGCCGTTCGTTCACAATGACGACTCAAAGATTGTGCCTCACAACACGATCATGAATCAAACTGTTGAAATACAGGTCCATTTTCATACTAACAAGCTCTTTGGAACATCATATGGCTTAAGTGAAGTCAAGTTTGTTGTTCTGAGGTGCGTTTCGTGCTACGGAAATGAAGGTAATTTCGAATGTTTGTTGGTAGGTACTTCTTTTATAGAAAAATTATTACCGACGTAGTATTAAAAACCCCAGAATTATATCGTATTAATTAATCATAATTAATAATTATTATTATTAATAATAAATACGAATTATTAATACCTAACAATAAATTATAGTAATTTTCACTAGGTACTTGATAAAATTATTAATAATTAGTGATAATTCATAATAATAATTAATCTAACATTTAGGATCTAGACATTTAGACCTAATGATCTAAACAGAAGGGTGATCTGTACAAAGAAGATAATGAACCGTTGTGTCAAGAATTTGGAGAGTTTTTTGTATCCGATTCCGTTACTCTTAAGAAGGGCTCGACCGGGCCACAGGTTTCTTTACTTTCCTCAAGATTTCTCCCGGTTATTCTGGTACCAATGGAAGCAAAATGTTTGTTCAAAATATTAGCAATTTCCGATAATAAGGTTATTTTCTGAGAGTATTCCTTCTATTTTAATTGAGTTTTTATGATTTTTATTATAGGCTACCTCGTGTATAACGTTCCAGATTTTCCTCATGTTCGTTCCCGCCTTTTTTATCTTTTTAGTATAATAATTATTTTTCGCGATTTTTATTTAAGCACTTAATTTATTTTTGTATCTAACATACTTCCTTTTGATTGACGGATTGAACGGGGATTTTTGAACCTTCTTAAGTTTTTATTTTGTTATTGTACTCTTTATTAATCCCGGAGTAATCCATGGCTTTCTTGGTTTCCACTTTCTTGATAACGGACCTGAAGGAATTCTCTTGCTATTGTTTTCAATGTGTTTCTGTAAAGTGCAGTGAAATAATTCTGCCGCATTGTTAACATCAGAGCTTCCCATTACCTCCTCACAGTTTTCATTTTTTAGCTCGTTTTTCAGCTGTTCGTGATCTAATCTTTCAACTAATTCCATATCGCCTTCCCCATTTGGTATGACCTTCGCCTTATATATAGAGGCCAATGTTGAATAGTGATCAGTTATGGCTGACTGCCATATGATCGTGAAGATCTGGTTTTGGTTTATTATCTTCAATAATGAACCATTGGAATCGCCCAAAGAAAAAAAATTTTTAACCCCCCCCTCAAAATTTGTTGGTTTACGTTTCAAGAAACGTAGATTCAGAAAATCGAATAAAAAAAAAAACTCTGCAAATTCTTGACACAACGGTTTATTATCTTCCTTGTGCAGATCACCCTTCTGTCTATACCAGACTGTATTGCAAATCGGCACCATACCCTATTCTCACAGTACTCATACCATACCATACGAATTTCTTTCCTATCATACCATACTGTATTATACCAAATCATACATACAATAATATACCATACCATGTCATACAAACCGAGTGAATATTGAAATGTCATCCATTTCTGACCTATATTTAAAATTTCAAGTATCTAGCTCATCATCAAAATTTAATTTGTATTATTACAAAAAGTTATTATTTAAACAATTTTACAGATGATAAACCGAGTGAATATTGCAATGTGGTCTATCCCCGACTCACGGTTAAAATTTCTAGACTGTAGTTTACCGGGAAGATGAAAAAAGGTAGTTTTATTCTGGGCGTCTGGGGGTTCGGTCACATAACGGCCGTTTTCGACGCGAAAGTTTAGTGTTCTTCCTAAACCTTTGCGCGGTCACTATGAACGAACGGCTGGTCGCACAAAAATCCAATTGGTCCTAAAAGATTCGTAATTTTTCAGGTCATTCAAAAGTGAACTAAAAATTACACCGTTTCATGAGAAATTTTAGAGATATGACATTGTCGAAATTTCAAAGTTCGTTTTGAACCCCTTCCCCTTGACGTAGGGTTATGAAAAGTTTCGAGGATCATTGTGGGGCTGGTCCAAACCCAGAAACCAAATTTTGTAATTTTAGCTCAACGCTAACTGGGCAAAGTGCCGCGTACGGCGTACGGCGTACGGGTGACGGACGGATTTTTGGTTTATTATCTTCGATAATGAACCATTGGAATTGCCCAAAGAAAAAAAAATTTTAACCCCCCCCCTCAAAATTTGTTGGTTTACGTTTCAAGATACGTAGATTCAGAAAATCGAATAAAAAAATTCTTGACACAACGGTTTATTATCTTCCTTGTGCAGATCACCCTTCTGTCTATACCAGACTGTATTGCAAATCGGCACCATACCACATTCTCACCGTACTCCACCATACCATAATATACGAATTTCTTTCCTATCATACCATACTGTATTATACCAAATCATACATACAATAATATACCATACCATACTCATACCATGTCATACAAACCGAGTGAATATTGAAATGTCATCCATTTCTGACCTATATTTAAAATTTCAAGTATCTAGCTCATCATCAAAATTTAATTTGTTTAAACAAATAGGTATTATTTAAACAATTTTACAGACAAGAAACCGAGTGAATCCAGTTCTGACCTATTTTTAAAATTTCAAGCCAATAGCTCATCATCAAAATGTAATTTGTATTATTACAAAAAGGTATTATTTAAACAAATTTACAGATGAGAAACCGAGTAAATATTGCAATGTGGTCTATCCCCGACTCACGGTTAAAATTCCTAGACTGTAGTTTACTGGGAAGATGAAAAAAGGTAGTTTTATTCTGGGCGTCTGGGGGTTGGGTCACATAACGGCCGTTTTCGACGCGAAAGATTAGTGTTTTTCCTAAACCTTTGCGCGCTCACTGTGAACGAAAATCTGGTCGCACAAAAATCCAATTGGTCTTAAAAGATTCGTAATTTTTTAGGTCATTCAAAAGTGAACTGAAAATTACACGTTTCAGTTAAATATTTTGAGATATGACATTGTCGAAATTTTAAATTTCGTTTTGAACCCCTTCCCCTTGACCTAGGGTTATGAAAAGTTTCGAGGACCATTGTGGGGCTGGTCCAAACCCAGAAACCGAATTTCGTAATTTTAACTCAACGCTAACTGGGCAAAGTGGCGCGGACGGCGTACGGCGTACGGCGTACGGCGGACGGACGGATTTTTTTTTATTCGATTTTCTGAATCTACGTGTCTTGAAACGTAAACCAACAAATTTTGAGGGGGGGTTAACATTTTTGGTTTATTATCTTCGATAATGAACCATTGGAATCGCCCAAAGAAAAACATTTTTTAACCCCCCCTCAAAATTTGTTGGTTTACGTTTCAAGATACGTAGATTCAGAAAATCGAATAAAAAAAAAATCCGTCCACTTTGCCCAGTTAGCGTTGAGTTAAAATTACGAAATTTTTTTTATGGGTTTCGACCAACCCCACAATTGTCCTCGAAACTTTTCATAACCCTAGGTCAAGGGGAAGGGGTTCAAAACGAATTTTGAAAATTTGAAAATCTCATATCTCGAAAAATTCATATAGAACGGTATGTTTTTTATTTCATATTTAGATAGAGTTTGTTCCGTGGAATTTTTTAAGACCATCCGCAGCTTTGTACGACCAGCTGTTCGTTCACAATGACGGCTCAAAGATTGTGCCTCACAACACGATCGTGACTCAAACTGTTGAAGTACAGGTTCATTTTCATACTAACAAGCTCTTTGGAACATCATATGGCTTAAGTGATGTCGAGTTTGTTGTTCTGAGGTGCGTTTCGTGCTACGGAAATGAAGGTAATTTCGAATGTTTGTTGGTAGGTACTTCTTTTATAGAAAAATTATTACCGACGTAGTATTAAAAACCCCAGAATTATATCGTATTAATTAATCATAATTAATAATTATTATTATTAATAATAATTACGAATTTATAATACCTAAAAATAAATTATAATAATTTTCACTAGGTACCTACTTGATAAAATTGATAATAATAATTAATCTAACATTTAGGATCTAGACATTTAGACCTAGTGATCTAGACAGAAGGGTGATCTGTACAAAGAAGATAATGAACCGTTGTGTCAAGAATTTGCAGAGTTTTTTTTCTTTGGGCGATTCCAATGGTTCATTATCGAAGATAATAAACCAAAATCCGTCCGTCCGCCGTACGCCGTCCGCACCACTTTGCCCAGTTAGCGTTGAGTTAAAATTACGAAATTTGGTTTCTGGGTTTCGACCAACCCCACAATGGTCCTCGAAACTTTTCATAACCCTAGGTCAAGGGGAAGGGGTTCAAAACGAATTTTGAAAATTTGAAAATCTCATATCTCGAATAATTCATATAGAACGGTATGTTTTTTATTTCATATTTAGATAGAGTTTGTTCCGTAGAATTTTTTAAGACCATCCGCAGCTTTGTACGACCAGCCGTTCGTTCACAATGACGGCTCAAAGATTGTGCCTCACAACACGATCATGAATCAAACTGTTGAAATACAGGTCCATTTTCATACTAACAAGCTCTTTGGAACATCATATGGCTTAAGTGATGTCGAGTTTGTTGTTCTGAGGTGCGTTTCGTGCTACGGAAATGAAGGTAATTTCGAATGTTTGTTGGTAGGTACATCTTATAGAAAAATTATTACCGACGTAGTATTAAAAACCCCAGAATTATATCGTATTAATTAGTCATAATTAATAATAATTATTATTAATAATAAATACGAATGATTAATACCTAACAATAAATTATAATAATTTTCACTAGGTACTTGATGAAATTGTTAATAATTAGTGATAATTCATAATAATAATTAATCTAACATTTAGGATCTAGACATTTAGACCTAGTGATCTAGACAGAAGGGTGATCTGTACAAAGAAGACAATGAACCGTTGTGTCAAGAATTTGCAGAGTTTTTTTTATTCGGTTTTCTGAATCTACGTATCTTGAAACGTAAACCAACAAATTTTGAGGGGGGGTTAAAAAATTTTTTTCTTTGGGCGATTCCAATTGTTCATTATCGAAGATAATAAACCAAAATCCGCACGCCGTCCGCCGTCCGTGGCACTTTGCCCAGTTAGCGTTGAGCTAAAATTACAAAATTTGGTTTCTGGGTTTGGGCTAGCCCCACAATGATCCTCGAAATTTTCATAACCCTAGGTCGAGGTGAAGGGGTTCAAAACGAACTTTGAAATTTCGACAATGTCATATCTCTAAGAATTCTCATAAAAAGGTGTAATTTTTAGTTCACTTTTTAATGACCTGAAAAATTACGAATCTTTTAAGACCAACTGGATTTTTGTGCGACCAGCCGTTCGTTCACAGTGAGCGCACAAAGGTTTAGAAAAAACACTAAACTTCGCGTCGAAAACGGTAAACTACAGTCTAGAAATTTTAACCGTGAGTCGGGGATAGACCCCATCGCAATATTCACTCGGTTTCTCATCTGTAAAATTGTTTAAATAATAACTTTTTGTAATAATACAAATTAAATTTTGATGATGAGCTATTGCCTTGAAATTTTAAAAATAGTTCAGAACCGGATCACAATGCAATATTCACTCGGTTTCTTGTCTGTAAAATTGTTTAAATAATACCTATTTGTTTAAAAAAATAAATTTTGATGATGAGCTAGATACTTGAAATTTTAAATATAGATCAGAAATGGATGACATTTCAATATTCACTCGGTTTGTATGACATGGTATGAGTATGGTATGGTATATTATTGTATGTATGATTTGGTATAATACAGTATGGTATGATAGGAAAGAAATTCGTATGGTATGGTATGAGTACGGTGAGAATATGGTATGGTGCCGATTTGCAACACAGTCTGGTATAGACAGAAGGGTGATCTGCACAAGGTAGATAATAAACCGTTGTGTCAAGAATTTGCGGAGTTTTTGGATATAATTTTATTTGTTCAAATGTTAATATGGTCTACACAAGATTTACTTTCCCGTTCGATTCTTGTGTAATTTTGAATTTACGGTACAAATCCAATTGCAGAAATGGTATTCAAGTATTCGAATTTCTTATTTTCATAATTGGTATTTGCACTTATATCTATATCTATGTCACCCATTATTATACCAGTCACATTCCTTTCTTTGCTTTTCCATTCTGTATTGAGATCATTTAGAAATTCCTCTAAGTTATCTTCACTAGGAGATCCGTACATCGCCGTGATTTGCAAAATTAAGTTTTCATACTTAAATTTTAGTCTAATGCCCACAGCCTTTTTCAATTTTATCTCTCGTTTTAGTATAATTTTACATTTCTCGTTAAAGTAAACAATGACACCACAATTTTTATTGATAAATTTAGTTGAACAGATGTAATTGTAACCTGGAATTGTTTTGCTAGTTACACCGTTCGAGTACCAGGTTTCTGCGAGACACATAATGTCAGGTTTTTTAACTAGATTCTCCAAGTTACACAACAGTTCATCAAAATTTTTATTTAAACTTCTGATATTCGTATTTAATATTAAAATGCCATCCTTTACTTGTTTTCTGAGTGCATTTGTGCACCAACTGGGCAATGTGCCGCGGACGGCGTACGGCGGACGGACGGATTTTTTTTTTATTCGATTTTCTGAATCTACGTATCTTGAAACGTAAACCAACAAAATTTGAGGGGGGGTTAAAAAAAATTTTTCTTTGGGTGATTCCAACCCCCCAAAAACAACTCCGTTGTAAAAACTTGCCCGCCAAAAAACCTCAGCCGCAAAAAGGAATGATATCCATTTTGCCCGCCAGCCACATATATAGGATGCTCGGTGCTTCGCACCTCGCTGTTGAGTGTGCATATAGAAACCTGATCCTCCTACCCCTAACCTCCACCGTCAATGTTTTCCTGTTCCCTGTCTCCTTCCCACAACCCCCTCTCACCCTTAGTCACCCTCGGTTTCACCTAATATGTTTCCTCTATTACACCAGCAGGGACCTTTACGCTTCTTTCAATGCTGTTGGCGGGAGCTTTTTTCCAGATGAACAACCCTGAATTGAAGCATTACTTCATTATAGGTGTACCACCACTGATTACTCGTGACCGCCAGTAATACTTATAATATAGTAATGCTTCAATTCAGGCTGAAACCAAACCGCACCGGTATTTCACGTTACACGCGGAAGCCTTGTACTGGAAGATTCAACATTCATTTGATCGGAAACGGAAGCAAACTTGGGACGGTTTATTTTTGATAGAATCATTTGCGATTGGTTCTTTGGATGGCATCTCCACCTCCCTCACCACCCTCCATTGGACGAAAAGGTAGGAGAAAAAATTGATCACCGCGCAATCAGGAAATTCTGAAGAGATAGGAATGGAATTGATTTACGTCGTTCATTCGACCCTCAATCATGCAAAGGATGAGGACCAGGAAAACATCGCATAAATAGAATTTACATTTTTGGAGTTCATATTCCACTGAATATAAACTGGTAAACATGGCCTACCTGAAATAGTTCAGAATAACATGGCCTAACGGACATTTTTGGGCATATTGAACTTTTTTATTCAGCGGGATTTAAATTGAAATCTATTAAAATTATTCATCATCAGTTGTCTGTACAGTAGAAGTGTCTATAGTTGCAAACATTCACGTATATGTTCCTAAATGTTAGAAATAAACAGTTTTTTGTGTCTCCTGAAAATTTTAAAAAAACCACCTTTGTCATGTTGACCAGCCCTATCTCGGGTAGGCCATGTTGTTCAGCCCCACATGAGGTAGGCCTTGTTGCCACTTCACCCTCGATATCTTGAAACGCAAACCCTCAATTTGGCAGGTTGTTCTCTTCTTTTTTGTGCGATTCCAAAGATGGTGGGTAACGTTTTATACAAGTATTAGTTGCTTGTGGAAGTAATAAAAACGTCTAGCAATAGCGCCAAGGGGAGATTTCGAAAGGGGTACGGTGCTTGTGAAGTGGTTAAGCTTTTCATTATACTTAGCTCCTTAATGAGGAAAAGGGCGGGCGGGGAAAGTGGATATCATAACTTTTTCCGGCCTCTGAAGAATGATATTTGCGAGGCGGGGTGATTTTTACACGGAGTGTTTTTTGGGGGGATATCACATCTTTTTGTTGTTGAAGTGGGTCATTTTATAAAGAAGGTCTATGCAAAATTTCAAGTCGATTGGTCCGGTTACCCAGGCTGTAGACTCGTAAAGTTGCCAAAATTAGCCTACATTTCAGTTGTTTGTTTCTAAACGTTTTTGGGTTGAGATAATGGGTTAAACCTTTCAAAAGGCACTATCTCATGTTGAAACGAAGCTCTGTGCAAAATTTCAAGTCAATCCGTGAAGGTGGAAATGCCTAACTGATTAAGGAGAAGAAGAACAGGTAAGGGTGAAAAGCCGGGTTTTTGAAGTTATATAACTCGGCTCCCTGTAAAGATATCGACTTGAATCTTTCAAAAGGCACTTGCTACACTTGAAACGAAGCTCCGTGCAAAATTTCAAGTCAATTGGCGAAGGTGGAGAGGCTGTAGCCTTGACCGACTGAATAAAGTAGAAAAACATGGTAATTGGTTTTTGAAGTTATATAACTCGGCTCCCTTTAGACCTAGCGACTTGAAACTTTCATGGCTTTCTATTATCCACACCAAAAAGATCCAAACCAAATTTCAAGTTGATCGGTCTACTAGGAGCCGATATATGGCCATAATTAGCCTAAATTACCCTAAATTTCAGTTTTTTTGTCCCTAATTTTTTTTTGGGTTGAGATAATTGCTTATTTCGTTCAAATGGCACTGAGCCATGCTATAAAGAAGGTATGTAAAAAAATGCAAGTCGATTGGTCCTTTTACCCAGGCTGTAGACTCGACAAAGTGGACAGAATTTTCCTAAGGTTTCTGTTTTTTTGTTTCTAAAACTTTTTTGGGCTGAGATAATGGGTTAAATCTTATATAAGGCTCTGTCTCAAGGTTGAATGAAGCTCTGTGCAAAATGTCAAGTCAATCGGTGAACGTGGAGAGGCTCCAGCCTTGCCTGTCTGAACAAGGAGAAGGAGAAGAACAATGTAAGGCCGAAAAACCGGGTTTTTGAAGTTATGTAGCTCGGCTCCCTTTAGACCTATCGATTTGAAACTTTGGGCGGCAGAAAGTCCTGAGTAGCGGCGGGGTTTAGCTTCGTAGAAACGCTGTCGCGTTCCTAGATCTAGGGACGCGGGAGCGTCCCGCCCGCCAAGAAAACCGAAGCCGTGAAAACCGAAGCGACTGAGACACTGATTACGCGACGGAACAAGTTGGGGTTTTCACCGTCCCGTAGCTCGGCTCCCTGAGTGTCTCGAGAGTTGATTTTTTGTACACCAACTCTCCAGGGGCACGTGAGGACGTAAACCAAATTTCAGCTCTCGGGAACATCAGGTGTCGGGGGTATAACAGTTTTAAAACCACTATTTTTCACGTGTTTCGTGTTCTTCTTCTTCTTCTTCTTCTTCTTCTCGTTGTTGTTCATTGACGGGGCTACAGCCCATCAGACAAATCGGATCGAGCTGAAATTTTGCACACACGTTTGTTATGCTCCAAGGGAGTGCCTTTTGAACATTTTTTCTCCCTCCCCCCATTTCCCTCCCAATTAGGGGGGGAAATAGTAATTTTTAGGAATTTCAAATGGTCATAACACCTTCAAAAATGAAGGTTTTTCAGATTTTCTTTTTAAGTTGTATTCAACTTTTGAAACTGTTTAATTTGAGATCAAAATGAGCTTCCTAAGGGGTAAAATAGAGGAGTTATGGTGATTTTTCTATTTTCGACACTAACAGCCGCCAAAATTGATGGAAATTGGTGCGGTTGGTCTTAAAATGTCCGCTAGGTGGTCTAGTATATGCTCAATAATTTTGAACTAAATCTCAATCGATTCGACTAATCTACAGCCAAAAATACGTGAATAAATTCCACATCTACTGATTTGGCTAGTTTCCGAAAACATCAAAGTTGAACGGTGGTCAGAAAAATTGTCGTAGAGTGGCGCCTGTCTAAGGATCGATAGGAAATTTTATGGGCTTTCGAATGAGGGGAGCGCACTTTGGCACTTTTCCCAACGGTTCTCGAGTTATTCGCGATTTTTGGTATAAAAACGTGCGTTTTACCTTTTGCAAACTTTCTCTTTCCACTTTCTCTTCGACACCAATAATTACAATTATTGTAATGATTCTCAACAACAAAAATTTGCACAATCCCCAAGAAAAAATGCAACAAATTTTCAAAAAATTTCTAATTCAAATTCATTCAAATTTCTAATTCATTCTATTTTTTAAATTTAATAATAAGAATAATTGTTTTAAATTTTAATGATTTTTTTAAATAATTAATTAATGGTTTTAATTAATCGAAATTTTAAAACTATTTAACCAATTCGCAAAAATTTTAAAACTACTTATTTTCAAACACATTTCAGATAACAAACAATAATTTCAAAAAAATAATTATTCTTGTCACAAAAAGAAGAAACAAAAAGGCAAATTAGTAGGCGTACTAATTTTTTACTAAATTTTGACTAGAATGATACTTCATTTAGGAAAAAATTTACTAGTTACCTCGTAGGTACTTTTGTTAAATTGAACCGTATTGTATAAGTACCACTGGAAAACTAGCCATGCAAAAAGATGTGATATCCCCCCAAAAACAACTCCGTTGTAAAAACTGGCCCGCCAAAAAACCTCAGCCGCAAAAAGGAATGATATCCATTTTGCCCGCCAGCCACATATATAGGATGCTCGGTGCTTCGCACCTCGCTGTTGATTGTGCATATAGAAACCTGATCCTCCTACCCCTAACCTCCACCGTCAATGTTTTCCTGTTCCCTGTCTCCTTCCCAGCACCCGTTTTCAACTTTTGGGGCACATGGCGCTTCCTCAATACCAGGGTATCTATAGGTACAAGTTTTTTGAACATCCTCTTCAAACTAACAAATTTTTGAAAGGCTTTTACATTAACAACCAGCATGTATAACAACTAAGATAAGCAATAAATAAATAATAAGTAAGTATGGCAACTAAGATCTAGAAGGAAGAATAATATGCAGGATTGTAACATTTTTTTGAATTATAGAAAATAGCTACTAAGATTTGAAAAGGAATAATACGTAGGCATGTAACATGTATGTTCCATTGTGATTTGCGATTAATAGCTCGCTAGCACGGCTCTTCTCCCTAACACGGGTACTCGCTCACACAGGGGAATAGTTTCTGTACAAAATTTTTTTTTGTCAACTTGTTTACTGTATTTATGCATCTATTTGAGAAATAAAACTTTTTTTCATTTCATTTCATTTCGTTTCAGTTGATGCGTGGAAGGAAGCTCTGTGCAGTTTTAGATAGCAGATGGCAAATTCAGCAAAGCTGGCGTGCAGTTATATAGCAGATATTCGTGCGTGTGGGTACTCAATCTACGAGCATAATCCTGTAACAACTACTATAAGGATTGAAAGTAGTATGCCCTAACGGGTTATCCGGTCAGGGTACACTACAGTTAGGTGAGGAGGTTTTATTGGCGCACACAACGTACAGCTAAGACATAACCAAATGAACCTCGAAGTATTGTCGTCCGGGGCTATATATACAATACGAGGGCAGAAAGGGCCTTATCGCAGATAATGGATGTCCAAAGGTTCTTAGGGTGGGTTATCGGTGAGTCATGGTCGGATGTCTTTACGTAACTCCTCCATCCCGAAGAAATTGGCACGGCTCCTGGCGTGCTGTCTTGATGTCGTTAAGCTTGGAATAATTGGTTGTAGGCGGAAAGTCTCCGTGGTGTTTGGCGGTGGTGAACTCTTAGATAGCAAATATACATAAAATTATTATCATTATTGTAACACCGAGTCCATACAAGTGTGTAATATTGAAAACATCAAGTTCGACAACTGGTTGTTCTTGAATGTTTGGTTTGTTTAAGCGATATAACGTAAAATTATTATTATAATGAAAGAATACTTTGAGGGGATTCTTTCTCTACATATCCAAGTCCTGTGACGTTACTTAAGATAGATTCACGTAAGATAGATAAATTATACTAGATTTTGGTAGATAATAGGTTACTATTTTTTTGCTCGTGTTTACTACAATCATATTCAGGAGATAAGTACTATAGATATCAATGGAGGGCAAATACTTTACAAATGGTTCCGATAAGATTGTACTTTTCTGACAGCTATCTAGTTCAAATTTATCTAGTATCTGTTTGTAACGCTTATCTGTGAGCTTACACATATCCTCTCTATGACAATAGAAATTTCCTAGTAACATTATTTATCGGAAGACCAAGTGACAGCAAAGATATTTTGTGAGTAATGGACTCGAGTTCCTTTCTAGATATAATGGAAGAATGGAAAGTGTTGGTTTTACAAAATTCCAGGCTTTGGCTAATCTCTTTGATTCTATTTTGAATCATCATAAGATTTAAGAGCAGTAGGAAAAATTTTCTATCTGTTTCAAGAGAACTGCTTTGATTGTCCAATTTGTAGAGATAGTTTTGCAACGCTACTGAATTTTTGTTGATGATCTCTAGGTCTTTGTCAAATTATTTAGTTAGTTGAGAGTTGACCGAAATTTGGTTGGTTAGAAGTTGTTCGCTATGAGACTCTTTGTTCTCTAGTTGTCATGATTTTGTCATAACTTTGTTCTCTAGTTGTTACGATTTTGTCATAACGTTCCTTGTCAGTGGAGTCAAGGTTTCCAGAGATGGCGATGCCTAGTCCACTGAAGACTCCTCGTTTTGATCTACGATGATTATCTAAAATGAGATGGTCCAATTTATTATCGATATCTTTTATGATGGAATTAGCCTGGTCTACGATGCCTTTGTTGGTCGAGCTGTGAATAGTTAATAGTTTTGTCGAGTGTTTTACCTAACTTATCTGCCTTTCAAGTTCTCCTAAGTCTAAATGGTGTGTATAAGTGTAGTATTTTGAAATGATATATGAATTTTTGGATCTGTAAGAGTTGAGTTCCCGATTGAGGTTCAATTATTTCGCGTTTTTGGTTTAGTTTATCGGTCCTTCCTTCCTTTTCCTGCTCTAACAGAGATTTAATTCCCCTCTGAATATCTTTCATCTCGTTATGATACCTACTTATGCGTTCTTCTAGTAGAAGGGCGATCTGTTCAAATTTGAAACGATTACTGACTCCTAAAGTCACTTCGTTCGGACTAGATTTACCTAATCTGTTCCGTGTGTTGTTGTAAGCAACTGTAGCTAATTTGACAACCTATTGAGGGGTATAGGATTTATTTTCTAGTCGTATGATGTTTGTAAGTTCTCTCAAGATGAAGTGAACTCTGTTTATAAGGCCTAGGGAATTATGGTAGTTGGGTGTTGTCAGATGTAAGTTAATTTGTCGATATTTTAAAAAATTCTGAATTCCGGCGTTAGCGAATTCTCGCCCATTGTCACATTGAACTACAGCTGGAGTTGGGAATGTTTGTAAGTAGTCAATAAGGGCGTTAATTAGGTACTTCGTTCTGATTGGCATTCCCCAATGAGTAGTTCATAGCCTTTTTTGAGAAGCAATCAGCGATGGTTAGAAACGGTTTTTTCTCGTAATGGAACACATCAATTTTGATTTTTTTAAACGGTTTGTCAGGGGTAGGGGTTATTTTGAAAGTGGGTGTTGGTGGGTTCCTGTCGTACTTTACCGTTCTACATGTTTGGCATTGGTTTACATAATCCCTAATTTTGTCGAGCATTTTGGGAAATAACATTTTTTCTTAATTAGTGTGTATAGGGTGTGAATTCCTCTGTGACAGGTTTCCCCAATATGGTATTGATGGATTAACTCTCCCTGTTCCTCAGTTGATTCAACGTCTGTTGCAAGCTTGAAATATCTTTTTACTTTGATCGTATTAAATGTAGTTCCCACTATATTTTGGAAGTCTTGAAATAATGAGTTGTAAATGTCCTCATTCAGCTGGTCTGTGTTGCTAGGGCCACAATACACCCCGTATGTCTTATTGGATTGCAATATTCCCACGAGTGACTGGCAAAGATCCTCTTTAGGTTGTGCTGAGAAGATGTAATGCCGTTTCTTTGAATTGAAAATGGTTGTGTGATTGTTATCTTTTTGGTGACCTCTATCAAGGATAATTTGCAATCTTTCAATATTAACGCTTTTATCCTTGTCTTCTATCAACCTAAGAACGGAAGCACTGCTATCTTGGGAATGGATTGTAGTTAAGCTCTCCAGATAATCTTCTATTGCGGAAGTTTGTGAACTATCGGGAATATCCTCCAATAAATTGACTTCTTGAATTGGATTACGAGAAAGAGCGTCTGCAACTACGTTGCTTCTGCCTTCAAGAGATTTTATACCAAATTCATAGTCGGAAAATGAGAAATTCATAGTCAAGAATTTGCAAAGTTTTTTATTTGATTTCCTGAATCTACGTATCTTGAAACGTTAATCTACGTATTTTGAGGGGGGGTTAAACAAATTTTTCCTTTGGGCGATTCCAATGGTTCATTATAATCGAAGATAATAAACCAAAAGGAAAATAACTAGGGTAACAGTTAAATTTCCCCAAAGAAATGTAGAAAAAGAAATTTCACAATTCCTCATAGAATATTTGAACCCAAAATAAAATATATTTAATAATAAATAAAATATTTTTCGAGACCGACATCTACCCATTATTCGCCTCAATATTTATGGAAAAATTTAAATCGTTCGAATTGAACCTCTCCAAACACACGGAAAAATTACTAGACGTTGAAGATGAAGAGGACCAAATTAACATTATACTTTTCAATCACAGACAGGAAAGATTTCATCGTGGCATTGACGAAACATACCAACACATAAAACGGAACTACTTCTGGCCCAATTTAAAGAACGATATTACCAACGTCATAAATCGATGCGAACAATTCTTAACAGTAATTGACAAATTTTCAAAGTATGCTCAAGCATATCCATTAAAATCCCTAAACAACATTGAAATAACGAAAAAACTCTTGACCTTCATATCTCACCATGGAAATCCCGAAGAAATAATTATGGACAACGGCTACGAGTTCAATTCATCTATTGTAAGAGAATTCCTCAAGGTCCAAAGTAAGTTGTGCCTTTTTGTCATTACGCTCTATTATTTGACTACATCCGTATTGACGTTTACTTCCTTGCCATCGGCCAGACATGTCGTTATCAGATGACAAAGAAGATAATCCTCAGAGGGACAAGGCGCTAATTAAACTTCAAGCCAACCCGTGAGCTCTCTGTGAGAATTTGTTCGCGAAACTCACTGCGACTCGAGATGTCTCAAAGGCTAATGGTCCCGGTTCAATCAGCAATTTTCTTCCCGATGTGAAGAATTGAGCCAAATCAAAGACAACTTTGATAATTATCAATCCATCATTATTGATTTGAATGGATTAGTATTCCCCTCAGAACGTTTGCCCGTTGACTCTGTTTCATTATCTTTTGATGAGGTTTATTACGAGATCAAAGCAACCGAACGTGTAATTAACGCTCGATTAGGGGCACGAGAAAAGAATCCCGACAACAATAAGAGATCGCCGCGGATTCTTGTTCCAAAATGTGAAGGAAATCTCGATACCTATTCCAATTTTATGGCACTTTTTAATCAAATGGTACATAATGGGCCATATACAGGCGTAACTAAATTGACCTATTTACGTTCCTTGTTGACGGGTCCACCTCTCAAACTGATCTAGGGACGCGGGAGCGTCCCGCCCGCCAAGAAAACCGAAGCCCTGAAAACCGAACCGACTGAGACACTGATTACGCGACGGAACAAGTTGGGGTTTTCACCCTACCGTAGCTCGGTCCCCTGAGTGTCTCGAGAGTTGATTTTTTGTACACCAACTCTCCAGGGGCACGTGAGAACGTAAACCAAATTTCAGCTCTCGGGAACATCAGGTGTCGGGGGTATAACAGTTTTAAAACCACTATTTTTCACGTTTTTCGTGTTCTTCTTCTTCTTCTTCTTCTTCTTCTTCTTCTCGTTGTTGTTGTTGTTCATTGAAGGGGCTACAGCCCAGCAGACAAATCGGATCGAGCTGAAATTTTGCACACACGTTTGTTATGCTCCAAGGGAGTGCCTTTTGAACATTTTTTCTCCCTCCCCCCATTTCAGTCCCAATTAGGGGGGGGAAATAGTAATTTTTAGGAATTTCAAATGGTCATAACTCCTTCAAAATTGAAGCTTTTTCAGATTTTCTGTTTTAGTTGTATTCAGCTTTTAAAACTGTCAAATTTGAGATCAAAAAGAGCTTCCTAAGGGGAAAAATGGAGGAGTTATGGTGATTTTTCTATTTTCAACAATAACTGCCGCCAAAATTGATGGAAATTGGTGCGGTTGGTCTTAAAATGTCCGCTAGGTTGTCTAGTATATGCTCAATAATTTTGAACTAAATCTCAATCGATTCGACTAATCTACAGCCAAAAATACGTGAATAAATTCCACATCTACTGATTTGGCTAATTTCCGAAAACATCAAAGTTGAACGGTGGTCAGAAAAATTGTCGTAGAGTGGCGCCAATTTAAGAATCGATAGGAAATTTTATGGGCTTTCGAATGAGGGTAGCTCACTTTGTCATTTTCCGAACGGTTCTCGAGTTATTTGGGATTTTTGGTATAAAAACGTGCGTTTTACCTTTAGCAAACTTTCTCTTCGACACCAATAATTACAATTATTGTAATGATTCTCAACAACAAAAATTTGCACAATCCCCAAGAAAAAATGCAAAAAATTTTCAAAAAATTTCTAATTCAAATTCATTCAAATTTCTAATTCTTTCTATTTTTTTAAATTTCATAATAAGAATAATTGTTTTAAATTTTAATAATTTTGTTTAAATTGTTAATTGTTTTAATTAATCAAAAATTTTAAAACTACCTACTATTTAACCAATTCGCAAAAATTTTAAAACTTCTTATTCTTCAAACACATTCAGATAACAAACAATCATTTCCAAAAAATAATTATTCTTGTCACAAAAAGAAGAAACGAAAAGGCAAATTAGTAGGCGTACTAATTTTTTACTAAACTGTGACTAGGATAAAACTTCATTTAGGAAAAAATTTACTAGTTACCTCGTAGGTACTTTTGTTAAATTGAACCGTATTGTATAAGTACCACTCGAAAACTAGCCATGCAAAAAGATGTGATATCCCCCCAAAAACAACTCCGTTGTAAAAACTGGCCCGCCAAAAAACCTCAGCCGCAAAAAGGAATGATATCCATTTTGCCCGCCAGCCACATATATAGGATGCTCGGTGCTTCGCACCTCGCTGTTGAGTGTGCATATAGAAACCTGATCCTCCTACCCTTTCCTATCCTTTTCCTGTTCCCTGTCTCCTTCCGACAACCCTTTCTCACCCTTAGTCACCCTCGGTGTCACATAATATGTTTCCTCTGTTACACCAGCAGGGAGCTTTACGCTTCTTTCAATGCTGTTGATGGGAGCTTTTTGCCAGATGAACAAGCCTGAATTGAAGCATTACTATATTATAAGTATTACCTACTGGTGGTCACGAGTAATCAGTGGTGGTACACCTAAAATGAAGTAATGCTTCAATTCAGGCTTGTTCATCTGGCAAAAAGCTCCCGCCAACAGCATTGAAAGAAGCGTAAAGCTCCCTGCTGGTGTAACAGAGGAAACATATTATGTGACACCGAGGGTGAATTAAGGTGAGAGGGGGTTGTGGGAAGGAGACAGGGAACAGGAAAACATTGACGGTGGAGGTTAGGGGTAGGAGGATCAGGTTTCTATATGCACACTCAACAGCGAGGTGCGAAGCACCGAGCATCCTATATATGTGGCTGGCGGGCAAAATGGATATCATTCCTTTTTGCGGCTGAGGTTTATTGGCGGGCCAGTTTTTACAACGGAGTTGTTTTTGGGGGGTAGAAAGTTTCCAGTTTACCGATCGTGACTATGTGCAATGTTTCCGAACGCTATGCCTGTTTGAAGAGTACAAATCGGTGTTTCAAATGTTTAGAATGTCACTCCCGCTCCAACTGTCTACAGGTAAATGTGTCGTAGCCTCGTGTCTAAGTACCAGTCATCATAGTCATGATAGTGTTCCCGTCGTATCTGAACCCACTCCCGAAAATCACAGACAATTCAAACCGTTGTCAACCCGTCATCAAGTGTAGATGCAGTGTCCCCATCATCACTTTTCACTACTTCGAAGGTACCAGATCAGGATATCCTATTAGATACAGCCTGTGGTTATGTTCAGGATAGAAATCGCTTATGGGTTCCTATTCGCATTGTGACCGATTCAGGGTCTAAATTTAACCTGATCACCGTTGAGTGTGTGAAACACTTAGGTATTAAAATGATACCTAAAATCACACGCTCATCAGGAGCCATGAATCAATAACTGGGTGTACCACCGGGTATTGTTGATTGTACTGTAACTCCTAGATGGACTATTCAGGCTACTGTGGTCCAAAGTGTGTGAGTTGTTATAATATGGCGGTTCTGCCCGGTTGGATTTGGATCAAAACAGTGATGCACATCATCGTTCGTAAATGATAAGGAAAACCAGTTTCTCACGTAATTGATATTAACATCCTGTTAGCATTGATTTAAAATCCCGTTAACGTCCTAAGGAGAGATTAAAAAAAAAAAAATCCTGGCAAGCCCCCTGGACCCCCGGTTGGTTTTCGCCTAGAGCCTACGGCTAAAATCCAAGAAACATGGAACATGCTTTAGCCGCGCTTTCTTATTCTGTTTTCTGCTTTCAGTAATTCGGAATTTTCGAATTTTGATAGTCCAAATTCTGAATGGTTCATGGATCGATCGATAAACGTTGATTCTCGTTCGGGGATGGTTCCATAAACGTTATTGTCGTTTGGCTACCACCTAGGAACTTATTGAACAGTTTCTTAGCGTCTACTGTAACCAACATGACAACCAAGTATTCACAAAACAATCGGCATTGTTTACTACATCTATTAAAACGATTTTTGTCCGATGAAAATGAAGGAAGTTCCATTTCCCTAGCAACTACTCGGTTGTACGTGAAAATTATGTTAAACTAGCTGTGTACCCGCGCTGTGAACAGCTCGCCAGATCTTTGAGCAGTGTTGTTTTTCTTCTCCGAAGACTTTCCGATCGTCTCCCTGACTTTGCTCTACTTACGGCTTTTCATGCAGTATTTCAAGCCCGTGCATCCTATTCTATTTTATGCTGGGGTCACACGCCAGCTTCGGCTGTGATCTTTGGGTGTCAGAGGAGAGCGGTCAGAGTTATTGGCGGACTTGGATATAGAGATGACTGCAGGATTGTATATGTCTCCCGAAAGATTTTGACTATTCCGGCCATTTATATTCGGGAAAGCTTAATTTATGTCCATTCTCATTTAAATGATTTTAATGTTGTTGCCCATAAGCACTCTACTAGGAACATTGATAACCTTGTAATTCCTTTTCATAGAGTCGCAGCTTCACGTAACTCTATGAATTGGTGGGGTTTAAAGTTTTTTAATGCTGTTCCCCATGAAATTCGTAGTTTAGGTAGAGGTAAATTTAAGAAGTGGACTTTGAGATTCCTCGTAGACTTGATACCGTATTCTTTTGATGAGTTTTTTACAGCTATTAATAGGTTTGACATTTAGTACTTTAGGTCATTAGTTTTATTTAGAGAGTTTATTTAGCCATAGATTACTGTTACCAGCTTTTAGAATCAGTTTTCACTGTTCTATTTTGGTTTATTATCTTCGATAATGAACCATTGGAATCGCCCAAAGAAAAAATTTTTTTAGACCCCCTCAAAATTTGTTGGTTTACGTTTCAAGATACGTAGATTCAGAAAATCGAATTAAAAAAAATCCGTCCGTCACCCGTACGCCGTACGCCGTACGCCGTACGCCGAACGCCGTACGCCGAACGCCGTCCCCTGTACGCCGTCCCCCGTACGCCGTCCGCCGTCCGTACCACTTTGCCCAGTTAGCGTTGAGCTAAAATTACAAAATTTGGTTTCTGGGTTTGGACCAGCCCCACAATGATCCTCGAAACTTTTCATAACCCCAGGTCAAGGGGAAGGGGTTCAAAACGAACTTTGAAATTTCGACAATGTCATATCTCTAAACATTCTCTTGAAACGGTGTAATTTTTAGTTCACTTTTGAATGACCTGAAAAATTACAAATCTTTTAACACCAATTGGATTTTTGTGCGACCAGCCGTTCGTTCACAGTGACCGCGCAAAGGTTTAAGAAAAACACTAAACTTTCGCGTCGAAAACGGCCGTTATGTGACCCAACCCCCAGACGCCCAGAATAAAACTACCTTTTTTCATCTTCCCGGTAAACTACAGTCTAGAAATTTTAACCGTGAGTCGGGGATAGACCACATTGCAATATTTACTCGGTTTCTTGTCTGTAAAATTGTTTAAATAATACCTATTTGTTTAAACAAATTAAATTTTGATGATGAGCTAGATACTTGAAATTTTAAATATAGGTCAGAAATGGATGACATTTCAATATTCACTCGGTTTGTATGACATGGTATGAGTATGGTATGGTATATTATTGTATGTATGATTTGGTATAATACAGTATGGTATGATAGGAAAGAAATTCGTATGGTATGGTATGAGTACGGTGAGAATATGGTATGGTGCCGATTTGCAATACAGTCTGGTATAGACAGAAGGGTGATCTGCACAGGGAAGATAATAAACCGTTGTGTCAAGAATTTGCAGAGTTTTTAGTAGTATTTCATTCATAGCGTTTCAACGGATGGACAGATTTAAACGCGGATTTTTCATAAACCTTCCTAGATAAATTCTGCGTCAAATGGTACCAGCCGCAACTTTCTACGTTCAGCCGTTCTCAATTGATGATGAGACAAACAGACAGACAGACACGATTTTATTATATAGTATAGATTAAGTTAAATTAACATTCATTTATATAGTTATAAATCAATTATATAGTTATAGTATCAATTTATATAGTTATAGTATAAATCAAGAGCTTTCCAACGAATGGAAAACGATTTTTGTCCGATGAAAATGAAAGAAGTTTCATTTCCCTAGCAACTACTCGGTTGTACGTGAAAATCATCGTTAAAATTTCGTGACACTTCCGCGTGACATTTTTCGGCTAGTTAGTCCAAGGCTAAAGCATGTTCCATGCTAAAAAACTATCGTTATACACAATATTTCGTTAACATATTCTATTTATTTCATAAGTTCATTAAACTGTTAATCTCATTGGTGCGCTGAATTGCTCAAACAATTTCCTTCAATCACTCGACCTTCATCGTCTGTGACCACCCCTAAGCACTCAGTGCAACATTTCATTGAGACCACAGGACCACCAGTTTCTGCTCGAGCAAGAAGGTTACCTCCTGACAAATACAGTGCATTAAAAGAGATTTTCTCCCAAATGGTTCTTGATGGCATCTGCAGACCATCAAAAAGCCTAGCGCGCGCTTATCATCAAATTCCAATTGCAGACGAAGATATCCCAAAAAACAGCTATTACTACACCCTTTGGACTATTTGAGTTCATGAGAATGGGTTTTGGACTGAAAAATGCGTCCCAATCATTTCAGCGTTTCATGAATCAGCTTTTTGGAGACCTATCATACGTTTTCGTTTACATTGATAACCTACTTGTGTTCTCTAGTAATGAGCAGGAGCATCGCGAACATTTGAGAGAAATATTTCGTCGCTTAGACCAAGCTGGAATTACTATCAACTTGGCACAATGCTGTTTTGCCCAGGAAGAAGTTGACTTTTTGGGTTATCACGTGTCACCCAAAGGTATTTCTCCCAAGAACAACCGCATCCAAGCCATTTTGGAATTTGAACGGCCATCCACTATTCGCCAACTTCGTCGTTTTCTTGGCATGTTCAACTTCTACAGACGGAGCATTCCAAAGGCTTCAGACAAACAACAAGCTCTAAATGATATGCTAAAGGGAAAAGCCAAATCTTCTAAGTCAAATATCAACTGGAGTACTGAGGCAGAGAGTGCTTTTGAAAATTGCAAGCAAGCCCTAGCATCAGCTACAGTTCTCGACCATCATGTTCTGACACTCTTCTTTCACTTAGTCCAGGAGCCAGCTCTGAAATTTGGTTGTAAAAAGCGGGGAATTTCTGATTATAGAAATTGATGGGATATATGTTAGAGGATCCACCCATGGTCTCCTGCCACTTCATAGATGGGGGGTATAGATTTGGTAGCTATTTGAAATTTCGAAAATTCGTCAAACTTCGTCTGACTTGAAAATTGGTACTTTTTGCACAGAAAATGAAACTATTTGCGGGCTTTTGCAATTTTGGTCATTGTAGCTACTCGACATGGAGAGCCAAATGAACCTACTCTGCCGGCAATAGTCCAGTGGTAAGTACTGGCAGAGGGCACTTGAAAATTGGTACTTTTTACAGAGAAAATGAAACTATTTGCGGGCTTTTGCAATTTTGGTCATTGTAGCTACTCGACATGGAGAGCCAAATGAACCTACTCTGCCGGCAATAGTCCGGTGGTAAGTGCTGGCAGAGGGCACTTGAAATTTGGTACTATTTGCACAGAAAACAAAACTATTTGCGGGCTTTTGCAATTTCGCTCATTGTAACTACTCGACATGGGGAGACAAATAAACCTACTCTGCCAGCAATAGTCCGGTGGTAAGTACTGGCAGAGGGCACTTGAAATTAGGTCAACGCAGTTCGCCCTTCTTGAGACCACATGTTTGAACGGAACAAGAGGAAAGGGTGGTTTCCCTACCTGTAGGGATTTATGATGTGGTATGTGAACCGTTACACCTACCGAGTGGGGGTAGGATGAAGATTGTTGAGAGGAAAACGATTCAAGTAATGTCAAGTAATTCAAGTCTAGTAATGTGCCCAGTAACGTCAAATGTTCACTGTTCGTTATTCGTTTCGCATGTATAGAAATTTGGGATTGTGACGCGTTCGTTTTGCTTTGAATGGAAATAATTCAACACTACGCTCCATCATCACTCTGGGTGAGCATTCTAGATGTTTTCTTTCTTATATTTTTTTAGTAATTATAATTAGGCATATTATACACCCACCACCCGAACGTCAGGACTTATTTGAACTAGGTACCTAGGTAGTTTCCAATCTGAAGTTTTGCATTTCTCTAACTTTTCTTGGCAGGCTTGATTACTAAAACACCATTAATTGTACAGTGTCCAATGAATATTATATTGATGACTCAAGAATCAATGAATGGTTAGTCTCAGTCCCTTGCAAAAATCTTGATAATTCGTAATAAAGCAATGCATTTTGGTTTTCTCGTTTATTTGTAAAGATTTTTCACCTCGAGGGTACCTAAACGTCTCATAATTTCTAGTTTTAATATCCCATTTATTCGCAAAAAAATATGTTGCTTCTGCGACTCAGTGACTTGTAAGAAAATGGGGTGTCAACATTTTTTCTTACTGGTTGAATGCTGATCAAATTTTCGGTTTTTGGTCAGTCGGTTTTTTACCATTCATTATCCCGCTAATTTGAAAATCCGCATAATACCTAGTCCAAAAGTTACAAAGTCACGTGGCATTATCATTATTATTACATACTATCGGGATTCTAAAAATTGATGAAAACAGAAACAATGAAAAAGTGCACCACCAAACAATATTTTAACTTCTTCAATTAAGTATATTTCCGGGTTTTTCTTTTTTCTTCAGAATGGAAATTAGGATTTAGTACTCTAGGGTTAAAGTAGTACATAACATTCATCATTAATTGGTTAGGTATGATAGTTTAAAAAATAGATGTGTTTGGTACAAGGATTATTTTTTATTAATTTTAGATTGCGATTTGGACACAGAGAATTTCAAAACCATGGCAAATGCTGGTGGTCCTCCACGGTCGTGCTGCATTCATTGTAAGAACACCGGACCTGATGAACAAATAAAACCTTTCACGGATGTAACATTGAAAAAATGTAAGACCATTGTAAAAGTACGTTCGAAATTTAGAGCAGAATGTTCCGTGGATTTTACTCGATTTTACCAGGCCATTCCTCCAAATCAGGTTCTTAACTTTTCAACCGACCGCCCTGGACTAACAATCAAAAAAGCTGAAAAGACTCAAACCTTAAAGATGGAGAGAAATTTGTTCTGTCGTCTTCTTACTGTATCCCTTAAAAACAACATCGATATGCAGTCTGTGTTAAAGTTTCCTCTAACCCCGGTTCCTCTTTCGCTAGGCCATCACGACGGAACGCTTTTGAAACCCCAAAAAAATATTTGGAAGGACTTACTTCCCATGAAGCGCCGACTAAGACTGATATGCTTATCATAGACGGTTTTCATTTATTGCACCGGTTAGGTAACACCCTTCCCGCTACGTATCAGGGAATTGCGAAAGCCATTTTAAAAAACATCAGCGCCGCTAAATGTTTCCGCGTTCATCTTATTTTTGATCGGTATGTTTCACCATCCATTAAAGACCTCGAAAGGGATTCGAGAAGTGCAGGCGATTCCAACATTACCTACCATGTGAGCAAGCCAGACCAAAAGAGACCGATCGATTTTACCAAAGCATTAAGGAGTATCCAGTTCAAAGAGAGTCTGGTCAATTTTCTTGTAAATGAATGGGCCTCTGAAAAATATGCCAATTCGTCCAAGCAATTTGCACTTTACGTGAATAGAGAAGAAATCTGCTACTTTTTTTATTCATTGACTGGGGATACCGTCACTGTCAACGAAGATCCAAACTTGAAATGTGGAAATATAGAAGCATACTCCAGAATGGTGTACCATTTAACAACGCTGAAAGAAGAATCGAACGTGGTCATTAGAACTTCCGATACGGATGTGCTCATCATTGTAATTGGCAACATTCACCGTATCCATAATGAATGAATGAATGAATGAATGAATGAAAAAAGTTTTATTTCTCAAGTAAATGCATAAATACAAGTTGAAAAAATTGTTGTACAGAAACTATTCCCCTGTGTGGGCGAGTGCCCGTGTTAGGGAGAAGAGCCGTGCTAGCGAGCTATTAATCGCAATCACAATGGAGCATACATGTAACATGCCTACGTATTATTCTTTTCAAATCTTAGTAGCTATTTTCTATAATTTAAAAAAAATGTTACAATCCTGCATATTATTCTTCCTTCTAGGTCTTAGTTGCCATACTTGCTTATTATTTATTAATTGCTTATCTTAGTTGTTTACATGCTGGTTGTTAATGTAAAAGCCTTTCAACAATTTGTTAGTTTGAAGAGGATGCTCAAATAACTTTTTTTTTAAATTTGGCGGAAGCAGATTGTATTGTATTATTCCCTTGTACCTATAGATACTCTGCGCCGCCGTCGTGCGGAATTGAGGAAGCGCCATGTGCCCCAAAAGTTGAAAACGGGTGCTGGTCAAATGCCGTGGGAAACTAAAAGAGCCTTCTTTTAGGATTTGTTTGATTGAGCTGATTTTAATTAAATTGGTTATATTTAAGATATTCATTTGTTTGAATAAGGGCGCGGTATGAGCAAGATAGCTGCTATTAGAAATTATTCTAATGAGGGCTTTTTGAGTTAAAACTATCGAATTCAGTGTTGTGGCACAAGCGCTTCCCCAAGCTGGCAGAGCATAAAGAATAATTGACTGAGCAAGAGCAAAATACACCATCTTGAGAAGAGATCTTGACAGTACCGATCGTAATCTGTGAGATCACATAATCATGTGACAATTTGGCTGGAAGTTGGAACAGTGACAAGGAATGACCATAGATTTATTGATGTAAGAAGAATCGTAGAGAACTTGGGGCCCGATATGTGTAGAGCTCTCCCATCCCTTCACGCACTTACAGGTTGTGATTACACGTCAGCCTTCTTCCGTGTAGGGAAGAAGAAGCCATTCAATATAGTAAAAGCACAGGAAGACTCGAAGCGTACTTTGGCAACATTCGGTTATAATCCACATCTGTCTCCTGTGGAATTCCATAACATTGAAAAAATTGTGTGTCAAATCTACAGCCGTCGCCGATTCGAAGATGTAGATGAATTACGCCTGCACTTATTTATGGATGCCTACAAAAGAAATTGGGAAAAAGATCCTCTGAAAGATCCAAAAGGGATCGACAGTTGCAATCTCCCTCCATGCAAGAAGGCATTGTTTCAACATGCACTGAGGTCGAAGTACGTAGCTCTAATGTGGTCTGATCTACACCCACCAGATCCACCCAGCATTAAAGCTGACGACTACGGATGAACGGATAACGATGGGACGTATGTTGTGAGATGGTTCGAAGGCTCTGCTCTTCCAGAAAAATAATATCTTATCATGAAGGAACAGATTCCGGAAGGAGAAGACGACGATAGTATGACTGACACCAGCGATGAGGACGACGACGATTGAAATTTGAAAGATTTTCTCGTTTTTCTTATTACAGTCTACGTATTCATTTTTCCGGGTGACTTTTTCATCATTTTAAAAAATTTGCCCACCTATAAGTTTTCCCACTTTGATACAGCCCAATTCAAATCAAATTTATTCACAACGTTGTTTCAATTTTTGTGTACCATATCTATGTACTTACATTAACTTTTTTTAGGGGCCTTTATTGTGAAAAAATCAATGTTTTTGATTACTCTGGATTTATGTTTTATTACTCCATGTTGTTCTAGTTCTAGGTCATTGTTCTAGTTTTATGTTATGATGTCAATGATATTTTCATAGAATCGGTACGTACTTACTTGATTAAACCTAGGTATACTGTTGTCATTGATCAGATTACGTGGTATTACATATTACATCGTGATATTATACATTAATTTGATGCATTAGTCGACATTTTTGTTGTAATTTCAATAATTATATCTAAAATCATATTGTTTATTTTTCATTTGTTATAAATAATTTATTGTAAGTACGGAGAAAATAAAATGCTCATCATTAATTCAATTGTATTGTAATTGTTCGGCCCTTGTGAGGCCTCAGTTTCCTTCCTCCATGCGCCTTAGCTCTCCCTTATTCCAGTTGTCATTAGTTCCGTAGCCCACTAGCGCCCCGACCATTCACTATACTATACATTACCACCGAATAACAACACTAATACTATTCACCCGACACATAATATTTCCAGATTATTATTTACCGAATTATAAATGCCAGTTGGGGTAGCATGCTGAGAGAAAGGGCAACAGATAAATTACCTTATGGATACTAATGAATATTAAGGTCGTGATGTGACCGCCATCTTGTCTCCCCACCCGAACACCTGTTTCTCAGTCAGTCTAATCGCTTTACCAGTATAACTTCGTGCTCCCAAACTTCCTATATTTTTCAGTTGTATTTTCCAATAAAACTACCGATTTACCGATGCAAATTGTTTTGTGAATAATCCCGAGACTATCGTTCAGTAATATAATTAGGTCAGACGAATATTGTTAATGAGATCTATATCTTGGAGCAATAATAAAATATATATTAGCAACAAAAAAAAAAAAATTAATTCAATTCCTGCACAATCTATTTCCTGGTATCACCCATCGATCGAAACTTTGTCCATATCCATGTACATTGTCATTTCCCTTGCTGAGAGAGGAGGAATTGGACCCGGAAAGTGGTTTCAGAAGATATAAAAAGCAAAGTGTGAACAGCAGACCATTTTTTCGTTGGCAGCGGTGGATTGCGCATAGCAGTATGTAGCGACGATTACAAAATGATACGTCATTTTTAGAACGAAGTACCAATTTTCAAGTGCCCTCTGCCAGTACTTACCACTGGACTATTGCTGGCAGAGTAGGTTTATTTGTCTCTCCATGTCGAGTAGTTACAATGAGCGAAATTGCAGAAGCCCGCAAATAGTTTAGTTTTCTGTGCAAAAAGTACCAATATTCAAGTGCCCTCTGCCAGCACTTACCACCGGACTATTGCCGGCAGAGTAGGTTCATTTGGCTCTCCATGTCGAGTAGTTACAATGACCAAAATTGCAAAAGCCCGCAAATAGTTTCATTTTCTGTGCAAAACGTACCAATATTCAAGTGCCCTCTGCCAGTACTTACCACTGGACTATTGCTGGCAGAGTAGGTTTATTTGTCTCTCCATGTCGAGTAGTTACAATGAGCGAAATTGCAAAATCCCGCAAATAGTTTCATTTTCTGTGCAAAAAGTACCAATTTTCAAGTGCCCTCTGCCAGTACTTACCACCGGGTATAAGGTGGCAGTGATTGGTTTTTGGTATGCTTATATCATATACTTACCCCGATCCACGTTTCAGCCCCCCGTAAATAGTTTCAATTTTGACGAATCTTCGAAATTTCAAATAGCTACCAAATCTATACCCCCCATCTATGAAGTGGCAGGAGACCATGGGTGGATCCTCTAACATATATCCCTTCAATTTCTATAATCAGAAATTCCCCGCTTTTTACAACCAAATTTCAGAGCTGGCTCCTGGACTAACTTGCATGTGATGCTTCAGATAGTCATGTTGGAGCGGTTTACCAACAATGGGTTGAAGATTCCTGGAAGCCTCTTGGTTTCTTTTCAAAGGCACTCGAACCTTCTCAGAGACGCTACTCCACGTATGTCCGTGAAGTTTACCTAATTGCTTTTAGTACGCGTACTTACTTATTGCGAACTACCCCAATCTTTATTAAGCACCGGAGTCGCGAAAATGTTAAATGTAGTGTTTCTATGAGGTGCAAATTGTGATTGTCTGAACTGGTTGTTTTGCGTTCGGTTTGGGCCAATTTGAGGTCGATTCGGCTGACTTCCAGTAGTTAGATGTCTGGGGAATTGAAAGGGTGTTCTACTTTGTGAACTCTGGAGGGTTTGATTAGAAGAAGGTGGTCGGTTGGCCACGCTGCAGTGATAACGGAATAACACATTCTGATTTCTATCTCGCGTTTCTTTGAATATTTAATATTATATCGCTGTCTCGAAGTGTTTGTCGACGGTCAAATCGTGCAGGAGGGGTCGTTACACGATCTGAAACGTGAATTTTGGTTTGGTGACAGTGGATCGTCAGGTTGGAAGAAAGGTGCCACACCGAGTTACCGGCCAGCGCGGACCTCTTGTTGATAAGGCGATAAGTACACCTCAACTATTAGTACACCTAATTATTGTTTAATTGCGCTTTCGAAATGTGAGATCCTTCCTATCTTCGTTCCTGCCTCCTCGCTAAATTGTCTCGTCTTAATCATGTCGACGGTTGATAGCAAGTTAGACGAAATACTGGGTAAGCTGTGTAAGCTCGACTCGGTAGAGGCTGAAGTTAAATCTCTAAGGGAAATGGTGTCGGCCTCCAACAGTGTTATCGACCGGAAAATTAGCAAGCAAAATGAAAGGATCATAAACTTGGAAAGGCAACTCAAAAAGCGCAATTTAATCTGGTTCGGCATCCCAGAAGGCCGCGAAATCAGCGACGTCGGGGAGATTATCAACATTGTTGCCAATAGCTTGGGACTATCGATACTGAAGAGCGATGTCGTAGATGACTACAGGTTCGGCAAACCCGCAACACGTCCTGAAGTTGCGGCTCGGCCGCTCTGCATTGAGGTGGCGTCAATGAGGATGAAGAGGTCGATTCTGGCAAGGCGCACTATGTTGAAGGGGACAAATATTTTTGTCAACGAAGACTTGCCGCCCGAGATTCGTCAACAACGTTAGATGTATCGCGAAGAAAAAACCAAGACATCAAAAAACGGGAACAAAAAGCGACTACCCACTTCACCGCCAGAGGGGGACGAGTTAAACCAGATAAAAAGAAGCCCATTCGGGATCCGAGCAACACACCAGTGAAAACAACTCCATTGAGGCCGGCGAGATTCCAGCATCGGCAGTAGTGAACCAAATACCTTCATACAATAACGGCGATTACAATAATGTTTTTAGAGTTATTTTCTGGAATTGTCATGGTTTCGAAAATTTTGAATTGGAGAAGATTTATTTTGTACAAGAGGGTTTTGATTTAATTTGTTTGTCAGAAACATGGCTTGAGAGGGATGTCGATAGGTTTCAGGAGTCGGGGTATGAAATTCTATCTGTTGGCGAATTTCTTCCTTACAAAATTGTGAAGGATTGAGAAACTCCCAACTTACGAAAAGTGGACTGTATTTTAGTGTAGCATTCTTACGGAATCGTAGTGGCAAGGATAATATTATATTATGTGGACTTGAAATGTGGTAATCAAATTGGCTATTAACATAAGTGTGAAACTCACGTTTGGTTGGCGATCCACGATGATTGGCTGCTGCACGACCGAAATACTTGGAAAGTCTAGCCAATTTGACACAATCACTAATGAAATTCAGTTTATGCTGGAACTCTACAATCCATAAATACTTGTGGTAAGTAATTTTAATAACGTTAATTTTGGATTCAAGAGCGATAGATGCGAGTACGAGAGCGGTTGTTCGCAGAGAGCGATGCTCATTTCTTAGAAAGGCAAAAGGTGGGAAGGTAATACCCAGGTATCCAGTCATTATGGATAGTCGTCAATAATCGACGACGGCACTTGACTAATAGCCTATTCACATAGGCCGAAACACTATCATTAAAAGCCACAAGGGAAACGAGCGCTGGTAGAAGCAGCGGTGGCTTTTTCATTATGTTTAAATCCTCTCTTAGAGTTACCTACATTTTTGCGAGAGTCCCGATCCTGGGTGTTTTTGCTGGTTCAGGGAAGTAATGAAACTCTTATAGTGGGTACGGTATACTTTAATCGAGGTTTTTGAGGGGAGAGCCTGGGGGAATTTAGCGAGGATTTGGATTATGTCCTTGAGCGTTTTCCGGACACGAGAGTTGTCCTTGGGGGGGGGGGGGATTTGAATGCTCGAGTGGGTGGACTGAACCATGGTGAAAGACTCTGAGGTTTTCTTGGGTACTCCACTTCAAGACGTCAGAAAGTACATGGACAGGGTAAAAAATAAAGAAGGTGATAAGCTGGTGGAGATCATGGAGGAAAAGAATATGGTATTGCTCAATGGTAGATCATGTGGGGATAGTTTTGGTGAATATACTTTCATAGCGGCACAGGGAAAAAGTACGATAGATTTAATTTGGGTTGATCCGAGCTGTTTGGCTTCTCTGAAGGATTTTAAAGAGCAAGATATCGGATCGAGGTCTGACCATTTTCCTTGTCTAGTTGAACTGAACTGGAGAAATGAAAATACAATGTTAGGGGCTTTAGACTTCATCTTCTTGGAGAGTAAGTCCTGGTGGATTCCTACTAGACCAAAGGATTATCAGCAGGTGATGTCAGACCTTCTTATCCCAGCTCTGGACAACCCGCAAGAAATGTATGACCTCCTTATTTCTAGTTTAACTCAAGGGGCAAAAAAACTTGATTTATTCAAAGAAGCAAAACTTGTGACTGTTTGGAGATTGAATAAGGTATGGTTCGATGCAGAATGTCGGTCAGCTAAATATGACATATCTAGGGCTTACAGGAAGGCGAAGCGAAAGGGGTTTAAGGGGCCTGCACTGATTGATTACTTGGAAGCAAAAAAAGCCTACTCAAGTTTGTTGAAGGCGAAAACGGAATTGTACTGGGAAAAGGTAAAAGCTTCGCTTTTAAATGTAAGAAATGGAAAGGAGTTCTGGGGGAATGTCGCTAAATTCAGGACAGGAGGCAGTTAGGCTTGCCGCTTAGAAAAGAGAAAGGTGGAATCCTACCTTGATGAACTTTACCCAAAAAGGAACTTGGTGGATTGTTCGACTGATGAGTCGGAGGATGGGCAGAATTCCGTTCTAGATGGTCTCATCACCCTTGATGAACTGCAGATTGCGCTTATGTCTTTTAAAAGCGGGAAGGCCCAGGGAAATGATGGAGTTGCCTACGAATTTTATAAAAATCTACCGAATACCTGGCTTGAATTCTTGGTAGTCATGTTCAATTGCATTCTTAGGCAGAGATCTGTCCCGGACTCGTGGGCGAAAATTAAGACATTTTGGGTATTTAAAAAGGGCGATGCGCAGGACCCGGCAAATTATAGGGGAATAGGTTTATTAAATAGTGTCGTGAAAATTCAATAATATCATTCCTGAAAACCAAAGCGGGTTTCGGAGGCATAGGGGCTGCCTTGACAATATTTTTACATTGCATAGTCTAATTACAATCAATACAAGACTGAGAGGGAGAAAGGTGCTGGCTGCGTTTATTGATTTTAAGCGAGCGTTCGACACAGTGAGTCAGTCATAGGTTGCTATGTAGAAAACTGGAAGGCCTCAAATTTGGACCCCACTTTATTGATACCCTTAAGAGTCTTCTCCGTTAATGTAGGTGGGCAGAACACCAAAGAGTTCGATGTCAGTCAGGGAATTCTTCAAGAAGATGTTTTATCCCCACAGCTTTTCTCGGTTTTTGTGTCGGATTTTGAAAGCTTCTGAGAGACAGAGGTCTTGTAGGTATTTATATTGATGGGCAGAATGATGTTATTTGTTTGTTTTACGCCGATGACCTGATTTTGCTCGCGGATAATGAAAGGGGAATGCAACACCTTCTAAATGCCTTGAATGAGTATGTGGAATCCACGAATTAATTGTTAATGTGACTAAAAGTGCAGTGGTAGAGTTCCAGAGAAGAGCAGGGGGAAGGAAAAAACACACAAAATACTTCCTTGGAGTTAGGAGAATTGAAACGGGTACACGATACAACTACCTGGGGTGATTTTCTCGGCGTCTTGCAAATTCCTGGAAAACGCGAATGCTGCAAAGAAGAAACTTGAAGGTATACTCTTGTATACACTAGAGTCCTGGAGCCGAGGCCGAAAATGGGTGTTCATTTTAGGAGAAGGTTTGATATAAAATTATGAAAATCTAGTCAATTCTGAGTAAGAAAATCCAAGTCTGCCATTTCAAAGCGGTTGCTTTCAAAAATGGCAGCCATTTAAAAAGTGACGAAAACGCACAAACATGACCTGTCTTTAGGATGGATGGAACTTTTATAGATGATAGATTATGTCAAAACATAGATGTTTTCACCAGTCTGCCACTTTCAACCGGTTGAAAATGCGTGGCAGACTCAATTTCAAAAATTGCATTTTTCGGGTGTAAAATTTACAGTATTTGGGACGCCTCAAATTTTCACACATGATTATATATGCCCAAATAAGGAGTTTGAGACTTGTCTGCCAATCTTAAGCAGTTGAAAAGTAATGGCAGACTTGAATTGAAATATTGCCAAATTTGGTGATAAATTTCATCAGTTTTAGGAAGATTCAAATTTCAATACGTTAAAGTACCTGTGGTATGAGAGCAATAGACCATGGTCTGCCTTGCCTAGCCAGTTGCTTTCTACCGGCAGACTGAAATGCAAAAATTGCCAAATTACTGATCAAAATTTTGTGATTTTAGGATGCTTCAAATTTCGGCTCAACATTGTTCTCCTGCAATAAGAATGAAAAAGAGTAGTCTGCCTTCAGTAACCCGTTGTTTAAGTTAGGCAGACTGAAATTGAAAAATTGCAATTTTCAAGGTCAAAATGAATGTATTTTGGGAAAGTTGTAATTTTGGCATGTGATACTAGCATGTTAGTGTAAACTTTTTGACGCAGTCTGTCATCAATATTCCGCTGCCTTCTGGCGGCAGACTGAACTCAAACGTGGGAAAACAGAAATAATTTCAATTATTGACCATTTTATGGTAAAAATGCATCTTCTTTAGGACGATTCAAATTTTGGCACATGATACTACCGTGTAAGAAGAAACTTTGTAACATGGTCTGCCATCAATATCCAACTGATTTTTTCGGCAGACCAACAATATTAGGTATCTTACTTACGAGTACATAATAATATGGACGGCGGACGGCGTACGGCGGACGGACGGATTTTTTTTTATTCGATTTTCTGAATCTACGTATCTTGAAACGTAAACCAACAAATTTTGAGGGGGGGTTAAAAAAATTTTTTCTTTGGGCGATTCCAATGGTTCATTATCGAAGATAATAAACCAAAAATCCGTCCGTCCGCCGTACGCCGTACGCCGTCCGCGCCACTTTGCCCAGTTAGCGTTGAGTTAAAATAACGAAATTTTTTTTATGGGTTTCGACCAACCCCACAATGGTCCTCGAAACGTTTCATAACCCTAGGTCAAGGGGAAGGGGTTCAATACGAATTTTGAAATTTTGAAAATTTCATATCTCGAAAAATTCATATAGAACGGTATGTTTTTTATTTCATATTTAGATAGAGTTTGTTCCGTAGAATTTTTTAAGACCATCCGCAGCTTTGTACGACCAGTCGTTCGTTCACAATGAGGGCTCAAAGATTGTGCCTCACAACCCGATCGTGAATCAAACTGTTGAAATACAGGTCCATTTTCATACTAACAAGATCTTTGGAACATCATATGGCTTAAGTGATGTCGAGTTGGTTGTTCTGAGGTGCGTTTCGTGCTACGGAAATGAAGGTAATTTCGAATGTTTGTTGGTAGGTACTTCTTTTATAGAAAAATTATTACCGACGTAGTATTAAAAACCCCAGAATTATATCGTATTAATTAATCATAATTAATAATAATTATTATTAATAGTAAATACGAATTATTAATACCTAACAATAAATTATAATAATTTTCACTATGTACTTGATAAAATTGTTAATAATTAGTGATAATTGATAATAATAATTAATCTAACATTTAGGATCTAGACATTTAGACCTAGTGATCTAGACAGAAGGGTGATCTGTACAAAGAAGATAATGAAC